>CM033323.1:41132092-41503354 GCA_019359835.1 Pharus latifolius | reverse complement strand
TAATACTAGGACTGTAAACTGTTGTGTCACTTCGGCCTTGTCACATGCGTAAAAGTCGCGTGGAGTTGGCCTGACTTGAAAGCTGAGTGATTGGTGGAGTAAGGTGGTACACCTTTGCAAAGTTTAAAAAGTATCGGATACTCTGAGCTCCCAGGTCATGGAGTCTGCGCGCTGTGAATCCTATTCACGTCGATGCAGCACAAGTAGCTTTTGGAAGTTTTTCACAAAATCTGAGTAAAGTGGTGACTCATGAAAGACCGCCACACACAACATTTCTGAAAATCTAGTTTAGGATTTCAAAAGCCCCGCTTTCGAAAATAAAGACCTTTCTTTAAAAGCTGCATGTGAAAATCTATCATATATTTATGCACAGAGCCAAAGAGCTGTTCTTTGAGAAACTCCCCATCATCTATATATATGCATTGTTACTTGGGACTTGTTGAGCACCATATGGACAATGTGCTCACCCTTGCTTTTCAAACAAATTTAGAGGAAGGATTCGCCGACCCTGAATCTTATGGTCTTGAACCCAATGTGGAACAAGAAGAAGAAACTGAGGACCCATCTGGTTAAAGGGTTATGCACCAAGGTGGAGTTCGATGTGGAGAAGGCCCATGCAATACCGCCGCTGCAGAGAAAGAAGACTGATGGAGCCCTTTTGTTTATCGTTGCTGTTTTATTTTGTGCCGACCTTTGTGTCGAAAACTCCTTAATTTGTATTAACAATTAAATGCGTCACTTCGGCGCTAAGTTATTGTGATGTTGGTCCTTGTGATCAGCACTTGTTTTTTAATTACTCGCATTTTTATATAATGCATTCTATTGTTGTGAGCTGTAATGTGCCTTTTCTGAGTGCAATCCACCTGGGCGATTGCCACTGGAATCCTCAAATGAGGGCGCCACAGAACTTGGTATCAGAGCAGAAGACTCGACTGTAGGTCGTAACCCTTAGATAGACTTTGGCGTCCCTAGAAGAAAAGTTCGCTAGTTCTTTGTCAAAATTTGTTTACGAAAACCTATTTTCCTTAAGAAAAATGTTATTTTGATCTTTGGAAGAAGATTTTGGACTTCTCTTATAGATGCCTTTTGTTCTGTCTTCAGATGGCTTTCGATAGGAGATATCTTCATGGAGACGAGCTCGGATCGTGGGCACTGTTGCTGTGGATGATGCTGCAATTCCTTGGAGCACGGGACAGCCAGAGACCGGTATATTGCGTCTGGCAAGATGAGATAAATGGACGACCCATAGGTTGTCGGGCCTCGGTGATAGTCTACGAGATCCCCGAGCATGGGAGAGGCTCAGTTAGACGCCAAGCCCGAAGAGAAGAAGAGGAGGATGCTATCTTGGACGCTGCCCGTCGTGCAGTGGGTTCCGTTCGGCAGATGTACAGCGACTACCTTTCTGATTCCCCTTACCGCTTCGTACCTTACCAGGTCCCCGGATCGGAGTACCGAGTTGTTCTTCCGTCCAGCGACCAGGAGAACGCTATCCTGACGAAGACTCGAGACGTCGTTCGCGCTTCGGAGATTGCATACACCCGCCTATTTCGAGACTACGAGCGTGTTCGCGATGATCGCCACTACCTTGAGGGCATGCTTATTAGGGCTCGTGCAAGCCTCCGAGAAAAAGAAAGACAAATTCAAGAAATGGCTGAATCAAGTGGAGAAAAAGACCTTGAAGCTGCAGAGTCGGTAACCAAGAAGAGCCGCCCAAAGTTGAGGATCACCGCTCGCAAGAAGGTAGGAAACTCGAAGGAGTATCTCAGTGGTTTTATGCCTGCGTCGCGTGGCATAGTCATCAACGGTCAAGCAATCGAGCTTCCTTGCACCGCACAGAAGAAGAAGACCCTCGAAGGAAAAGGGAAGGAGCCTATCAACATCGACGACAACGAAGATGACCCGATGGATGCTGATGACGATGAGGAGGAGGATCCCGAGGAGGTTGAGCCTTGTGATTCTTCTGATGATGCTGAGGAGTGACTGCAGACTTTCGACCTTTTGTGCCTAGCCCAGCAGACGCTAGATTTCCTTTTGTTGTAGTTGTTTTAGTATGATTGATGTATGCTGGTTGCTAGAGGAGCTCTGTAAGCCAACGAGGCTAGAAGCTTTGTATCTTTTGAAAAATTGGTTTATGAAAAAGTCATTTTGCATATCCTTATTCTTACTTCTTGAGTTAATGCCAGCATTCTGCTAGCATCCCTGTGAACGATTCTTTCGGAATCAATGTTTCTATTCTTAACCTCCTGTTTGAGTAGGATGGTTAACACACGTGCGAGACCCCAGGAAGGAGGGCTAGAGGAAAACCACAACAGTACAGGAGCTACACCCGGAGCAAGAGGCCGCACGGACCCCGGTAGACCAGGATCTTCGACAATGCCACAGGGAGGTGACATCAACGATGTGCTGCTGTGGATGGAGCGCAATCGTCAAGAGTCAGCGGCTGTGCAAAACCAAATCTTGGGACAGCTGATGCAACATATTGCATCCGGACAAACTGAAGGACCCGTGATGGGCGCAAAGTTAACTGACTTTCAAAAGACGCGACCCCCGACTTTCTCAAGCACAGAAGACCCCATCGTGGCAGACGACTGGCTCCGAGATGTGGAAAGAAAGTTGAATACCGTCAGATGCAGTGATGAAGAAAAGCTCTTGTATGGATCGAACCAATTGGCTGGACCTGCTGCTGCTTGGTGGGAGAATTACCAGACCGTGCACACCAACAGAGATTCGATCACCTGGAATGAGTTCAAGGAGGAATTCCGTAGATACCACGTCCCAAAAGGCGTTGTCCAGGCAAAGCGCCGAGAATTTGTAAATCTGCGACAAGGGAGTAAGACCGTGAAACAATACCTGCATGAATTTATTCAACTGGCAAGATACGCACCTGAAGATATAGCGACAGAGGAAAGGAAGATTGATAGGTTTTGCGAAGGACTACAGAATTCCCTGCAATACCAACTGTCATCCCACGAGTTCACAGACTTCCACGTCCTAATAAACCGACTACTTAAGATGGAGGAGAAAAGAGGAATAATTGAAGAAGACCGAAAGAGGAAGGCTTTGCCCAACTCTTACCAAGGAAATGCTAGTCGAGGGAGACCAATGCCAACTTTCCGACCAGCCTTCAGACCACCTCAGAGACCCCAAAGGCCTGCACCTACTGCGATAGCCCAATGTACTGGATGCAGAGGAAACCACCTCTTGAAGGATTGCCCCCTTAAGAACGAGGAGTGCTTTCACTGCGGAAGGAAGGGACATCGTAGGAACACTTGTCCACTGCAACACCTTCCATCTAATGTCGCTCGTATGCAAGCTGCAAGACCCTTTGTTCCAGTCCAAGGCTTCACCAGGAATGCTCCACCCTCCAGAGGAGGAAGGTTTCAAAATGGCCGAGGAAGAGGAGTACCTGCTGCAGGTCGCGGAAGACTTAACTATGCATCCGCCGTTGAAGCAGGAGAAGCATCAGACGTCGTGATCGGTAGGATCTTTATCCACTCTGAACTTTCAGTTGCATTATTTGACCCTGGTGCTACTCATTCATTTGTGTCAAGACCTTTCGTGCTCAGAAATAAGTTGCCAATATCTGCATTAGAGTTCCCTATTTTAATTCAATCCCCTGGAGCTCGAATGCCTGTCAACTCTATCTGTAGAAATATCGCCTTTAGTATTGGCAATCTAGGATTCCTAGCAAACCTGCTAGTTTTGGACCTTCAAGGACTAGACGTCATTCTCGGAATGGATTGGCTAGCCAAGCATAAAGGTCAGATGGACTGTGAAAAGAAGGCAATAACCCTGACGAATGCTGAAGGAAAACAAGTCACACTCCACGCAGAGAGATCAATAGTGAACAACCGAGTGTATAGTTTGAACAGCTTGGAAGGAGTTCCATTTGAGGGAGTTCCAATAGTGAATGAATATCCAGAAGTTTTTCCCGAAGAGCTCCCCGGAATGCCACCAGATCGGGACATTGAATTCTCAATCGAATTAAAACCCGGATCTGCCCCTTATGCAAGAAAGCTTGCACGTATGACAAGTGAAGAACAAGAAGAATTAAGAAAGCAAGTGGAAGAATTGGAAAGAAAGGGATTTGTTAGAACAAGTTCCTCACCTTGGGGAGCCCCGGTGCTTTTTGCTAAGAAGAAAGATGGCAGTCTACGACTCTGTGTCGACTACCGGAAACTGAATGATATGACGATCAAGAACAAGTACCCTTTACCAAGGATCGACGATCTCTTTGATCAACTAAGAGGAGCAAAGATATTCTCAAGGATCGACCTGAGGTCTGGATACCATCAGCTGAAGATTCGAGAACAAGATATCCCGAAAACTGCATTCATAACAAGATATGGATTGCATGAGTTTACTGTGGTGCCATTTGGTTTAACGAATGCGCCAGCAGTGTTCATGAATTTGATGAACAAGGTTCTCATGGAATTTCTGGACAAGTTTGTCATTGTGTTTGTCGACGACATCCTCATCTTTTCAGAGTCAGAGGAAAAGCACGCACAACATCTTAGGATGGTGCTGGAAAAGTTAGTGGGACATCGACTGTATGCCAAATTCGATAAGTGTGCCTTTTGGTTAAAAGAAATTTCATTCTTGGGCCACATTATCTCTGGAAAAGGAATCTCAATGGATCCATCAAAAATTCAGGCTATCATGGAATGGAAACAACCGGAGACAGTGACTGAAGTAAGAAGTTTCTTAGGATTAGCCGGATATTACCGGAGATTTGTCAAAGGATTCTCCAAGATTACAAAACCACTCACCAGACTACTGAAGAAAGATGTTTTATTCGACTGGACAGAAGGATGTGAAAAGAGCTTTGAGGAGTTGAAGAAGATATTAACAACCGCACCTGTCCTTACGTTACCGGATAACAAAAAGGATTTTGAAGTCTACTGCGATGCGTCAAAGCAAGGACTAGGTTGTGTCCTTATGCAAGAAGGAAGAGTCATAGCTTATGCATCGAGACAATTGCGACCACATGAGGAGAATTATCCAACTCACGACTTGGAGTTAGCCGCCGTCGTTCATGCGTTAAAGATTTGGTGACACTATCTACTTGGAAATAGATGTGAAATCTACACGGACGACAAGAGTTTGAAATACATCTTCACCCAACAGGACTTGAATATGAGACAGCGAAGATGGCTAGAGCTGATTAAAGATTATGACCTTGGAATACACTACCACCCTGGAAAAGCGAATGTAGTAGCTGATGCCTTGAGCAGAAAATCCTACTGCAATCAAGCAAAGATCTTAGGAATACCACCCCAATTGCTTGGAGACTTCGAGAAGTTGAGTTTAGAGTTCGTTGAACAAGGAACCGTCGCCGCACTGGCAGTAAAGTGTGAGCTGAAGGACCAAATCCGAAAAGCGCAAGGAGTGGATCTAAGTATTCAGAAGATGAAAGAGGACATGAAACACGAGGATGTGATTAACCTTCGTGAGGACGAAGAAGGAATTTTGTGGTATCAAGACCGAATCTGTGTTCCAGAAGATAAGGGAATCAAGAACATGATACTACAAGAAGCCCATTGTACCCCGTACTCTATTCACCCAGGTGGTACAAAGATGTATCAGGATCTAAAGGATCGGTTTTGGTGGAAAGGAATGAAGAAAGAGATTGCCGAATTTATAGCTTCTTGTGATACCTGTCAAAGAGTGAAAGCAGAACACCAGAAACCTGCAGGACCGCTGCAACCCCTACCAACCCCGGAATGGAAATGGGATGAGATTGGAATGGATTTCATAGTTGGTCTACCAAGAACCCAACAAGGATACGATTCTATATGGGTCATAGTCGATAGATTAACGAAAGTAGCTCATTTTCTACCAGTAAAGACGCAGTACACAACGCAAAAGCTGGCAGAGCTGTATCTCACCAGGATTGTTACGCTACATGGAGTACCAAAAACAATCGTCTCAGACAGAGGAGCACAATTTGTATCGAGATTTTGGGAAGAGTTGCAGAAGTCCCTAGGAACGAAGTTGAAGTTCAGTACAGCTTACCACCCGCAAACTGGAGGTCAAACAGAAAGAGTGAACCAAATTTTAGAAGATATGTTGAGAGCTTGTGCTTTGGACTATGGAAATTCTTGGGAACAATTCCTACCATACGCAGAATTTACCTACAACAATAGCTATCAAGTGAGTCTACAAATGGCCCCTTATGAAGCACTTTATGGAAGGAAGTGCCGTACGCCGCTATATTGGACCGAAGTGGGACAGAAGCAGTTCCTTGGACCGCAATTAGTGGAAGATGCCACGGCTCATGTGAGGATCATACAAGAGAGATTGAAAACGGCCCAGTCTCGACAAAAGAGTTACGCCGACAGAAGAAGGAGAGAACTGTCCTTCGAGATAGGCGATTACGTATATCTCAAAGTGATACCCTACAAAGGAGTTCGACGATTCCAGATGAAGGGAAAGTTGAGCCCAAGATATGTAGGACCATACAAGGTTTTGGAAAGACGAGGAGAAGTAGCATACAAACTAGAGCTACCGCCTGAGTTAGCAGGAGTCCATGATGTCTTTCACGTATCCCAACTGAGGAAATGCCTGAGAAAACCAACGGAGCAAGTGTCTCCCACAGAAATGGAGGTTCAACCGGATCTGACATACCAGGAATATCCAGCCAAGGTGTTAGAGGTCAGTGAAAGGAGATTGAAGTCAAGGACCATAAAATTTTGCAGAGTCCAATGGAACAACCACACCGAAGAAGAATCAACTTGGGAAAGAGAAGAAGAACTGCGTCAGAATTTTCCTTACCTATTCTCGGACTGTTCGGAATCTCGAGGACGAGATTATTCCTAAGGAGGGTAGGTTGTAACACCCCAGTTTTTGATTAACTTTTCTGCCTGCGAATCAGCATAACTTCTTTGGAAACCCTAATATTTTAACCCTATCTTGATCTTAGGTATGCCACTACCTTAACCTAAAAAAGTTGGCTGCTAAACTTCATTGACCAGATCGTTTTCACTTTTCAGTCCAAAAGCGTTTCAATTTAGTCCTTTTCAGAAGTTTCAGAAAACCCAAAGAGGCTAAAAGTCCCAGATCACCTCAAAATCCAAATCTGACCAAGTGATAACCTTTCTTTCACCTTTCTGAACATTTTTCCCTTCTGGAAGAATCCCAGAATCTCGACCAAAACCCCAGTTTCAGCTTCGACAAAAGTTCAAACCCTAATTACCCTAATTACCCTGTTTTCGATTTTTGTCAAAACCACCAAATGTTATCGGATTTCATCATTTTTCCTGCTGGATGAGTCCAAGACATTTAGTAGGACCCATCTGCAAAATCAGAATTCAAATCAGCCCTTCAGATCTTCAGATTTGCATTTAGGCCCAATTTCCCGAACCAAAACCTTCACAGATCAGTCCAAATCGTTGCAAATCAGCCCAAAGTTCGCAAATGGGCCCCTGAGAAGTTTTCAACCGGAAAACCGCCAGTTTGCCGCGCCGTTGAACTCGTCGCCGGTGAAGCCCTCGCGTTGCCACCTCACGGCCACGTGGCCCCCAGCCGTGCGCACCTGTACCGCCACCGTGGAGCGCTCAAGCTCCACCGTGCCATCGTCTTCCTCGCGCGCGCGTGCTGCTGCTGCTGCTGCTGCCAGGAGCTTTATGCCACTTGGCCACCATCCCGAAGATCTTCGCCACCACCTCCTGACCGAATCCTGCTTCCCCGCGATTCACCGCCTCTGGCAGAGCCCCGCCGTGTCCCGAAATACCTCGATGACCGCCCCGGCGTCAGAAGAAGATCTCCCCGGCGATTGCTGTTGCTCCCGAGCGCCTCACCCGCGGCTATATAAGCCCCCTCCCTTGCCCAGCATTGCCTCGCACCACCCCTTAGCTCATTTGCGTTAGTCTTAGCACCAGAGAGCCACCGAGCCTTCAGCGCCGCCGCGAAGCTCATCTTCCCCGGTGAGCAACCGTTGAAGCTTACGGCGCCAGCTTCGCCCGAAGCTTCCCCCTCCAAACCAACGCCACCAGTAAGTTCCTTTCATCCCCCTGTCCGTTTCATAGCCGTTAATTGGTCCCCGGCGCACCTCAACGCCGGCAATCACCGGAAAACTTAAAAACCCCTGTTCCCGCAATGCCTAGCGATTTAGCCCGAATTGGCCTTCGTGCCAGTGATAGGAATTGACCAGTGCACCCATTTGAGCAAGCCTGCAAGCTTAGATTTCAAATTTGAGCAACAGTCATGGCTTTTCCGGAGTTTGCGCGCCACCAGTGAGCTGGTCCTCGTCGCCAAGCTTCTCCGGCCACCCTCCGGCCGATTCAACCCCACAAATAGATCCCTCACCTCACCCTCTCACTCCCTGAGCAAGGAATCGAGCTCAAACCCTTTAGAACAGAAACGCCCAATCTGGAGGTTGTCTTCTCCAGCGCCGGTCGCCGGAATTTATCCCCGGCCGATCTAGCCTCGCTCACCTTGTCATTTAGATAGATCTCAATCCCCTGAGTAATTTTGTCTACTAGCCCGACCTCTGAATCGACCTGAATCAAAAGTTATAGCCATGCCAAGGTTGCTGTCCAGTGGCTCAGTTCATGTCCAGGCCACCGTGTTTGCTCACCGGATTTGGCCACCCTCCGGCCACTTTCAGCCCTTGAGCCTGTTGAGAGTTTTGTAGCTGACATCAATGCCTAAACCCTAGACAAAGTTGTACATCAATTGGAGCTCTGAGTCAAAAGTTATGCAATGCCCTAGTTTCTGGCCATGTCAAACACTATGTCAGTGCATGTCCACCTGCGGCATTGGATGATTTAGACTTGTTTCTTTTGAGCAATTGAAATGCCACTTTGTCCACTAAGCCTTTTGAGCCATGTTCTGCAATATTCCCTACTATCACATCTCCAGAAAACAAACCTAGGACCGATTTAGGGCAACGTCGAGCCATGAGTCGAATGTCGGCCCTTCGATATTCAAGCCCTTTGAACCCATCTCTTCAACCAATGTCAAGTGACCTTGTCTAAACCAATTCCCCTGCATGCATGATGTATTTACGTATTATTTTCTAGTGCTTGTGTGCTTATATAGTGTGTATGTGTTGTTTGTGCCCGTCGTGGAACCAGACGTTGAAGGAGCAGAGGAGATCCCTGAAGATTCATTTGAGCACCTAGACCCGTCATTGCAAGGCAAGTCTCAATCCCTTGATCATGTCTAGCCTACTATTTTGAAATGAAGTATGTTAACCGTTTTCAAGTATATGCATGCCTTAGATTCAAATAAGAGTTATATTTCAATAAAGATGACTAGATATGACCTAAATGATTGTAAAGCCCCTTTTGACATTGAATATCCCTGCACCCTTGTCACCCTAGATTATCATGCTTGGGCTATGCTATGCTTAAAGATTATATGATAAATGTTGAATGGTCACATATGAGAAAAGCATGTTCAAAACCCCTTTTTGTGAAAGAAAATGTGATTGGAATCGATAGTGAGGATGGTTTGATTGGATGGTGCTGTGTGCGCACTGGGAATGTGAAAGACTCCTCACTAAAGATTCATAAGGACTAGAACCTTGTGTTGTGCTTCTATGCGGCATGAAAAACGTACCAACCACCTGCCTGTTTATGGGACGGGCGCAACTTAGTAGCTTTCTCTAGTGTTAGCTTTTCCCTGCAATGGTTGTCGGTCCAGTTTCTTGCGAGAACTGGTGGGCCGCAGAAGGCCATGAGTGATGTGAGTTCAGAAAAATCATGAGAGGAAAAGGTGGAAAGAAGGAAGACGCCCTAAGCCAGATTAAGTCGTGCGCGACTGTAATCAAGAGAGGCTATGTGTCTTGCGAGAACATAGGCCCAGGCTAGGAAGTAAGGCAGTGGGGAGGACCCACAACGGTACTTGAGACTTAACTGTCTATTTACCGGGCAGGGAAATAGTTAATACTAGGACTGTAAACTGTTGTGTCACTTCGGCCTTGTCACATGCGTAAAAGTCGCGTGGAGTTGGCCTGACTTGAAAGCTGAGTGATTGGTGGAGTAAGGTGGTACACCTTTGCAAAGTTTAAAAAGTATCGGATACTCTGAGCTCCCAGGTCATGGAGTCTGCGCGCTGTGAATCCTATTCACGTCGATGCAGCACAAGTAGCTTTTGGAAGTTTTTCACAAAATCTGAGTAAAGTGGTGACTCATGAAAGACCGCCACACACAACATTTCTGAAAATCTAGTTTAGGATTTCAAAAGCCCCGCTTTCGAAAATAAAGACCTTTCTTTAAAAGCTGCATGTGAAAATCTATCATATATTTATGCACAGAGCCAAAGAGCTGTTCTTTGAGAAACTCCCCATCATCTATATATATGCATTGTTACTTGGGACTTGTTGAGCACCATATGGACAATGTGCTCACCCTTGCTTTTCAAACAAATTTAGAGGAAGGATTCGCCGACCCTGAATCTTATGGTCTTGAACCCAATGTGGAACAAGAAGAAGAAACTGAGGACCCATCTGGTTAAAGGGTTATGCACCAAGGTGGAGTTCGATGTGGAGAAGGCCCATGCAATACCGCCGCTGCAGAGAAAGAAGACTGATGGAGCCCTTTTGTTTATCGTTGCTGTTTTATTTTGTGCCGACCTTTGTGTCGAAAACTCCTTAATTTGTATTAACAATTAAATGCGTCACTTCGGCGCTAAGTTATTGTGATGTTGGTCCTTGTGATCAGCACTTGTTTTTAATTACTCGCATTTTTATATAATGCATTCTATTGTTGTGAGCTGTAATGTGCCTTTTCTGAGTGCAATCCACCTGGGCGATTGCCACTGGAATCCTCAAATGAGGGCGCCACAAATTCCCGGAAATAAGCCGAGTCGAATTGGGTCCCGTTGTCCACGGTGATTTCCCGGGGGACACCAAAACGGCAAACGACGTTTTTCCAGAAAAACCGCTGAACGGCCCGGGAGGTGATGCTAGCCAAGGGCTCCGCCTCAACCCACTTTGTAAAGTAGTCGACCGCGACTACCACATACTTGTATCCTCCGGGCGCTGGGGGGAAGGGCCCTAAGAGGTCCATCCCCCAGCGCACGAAGGGCCAAGTGATGGGGATAGTTCACAGCGCTACAGGGGGGAGATTCGAGCCCTTGGCCATTTTCTGGCATGCTTCGCACGCGGAGACAAGGTCTCGCGCGTCGCGCATGACTGTAGGCCAGTAGAAGCCCTGCCGAAGGGCCTTGGCGGCGATGGCACGCGGGGCTAGGTGAGAACCACAGCTCCCCGCGTGAATGTCTTCCAGGAGTTGAAGTCCCTCCGACCGGGGGAGGCAGCGCAGGAGGGCTGAAGCCCCCCGCTTGTAGAGCCTTCCCTCCAGCAGGAGATATGCCCAGGCTTTGGCCCGGAGGCGCTTAGCCTCGGTCTCGTTGGGAGGGTCCCCCTCCCCCATGATGAAGGAGATGAGGGGATCCATCCATGATGACGGCCGGACGATCTCGGCGACCTTCGGGACCGGAGGCTCGGGGCCTGCGTCCGGGGAGGCCACCGAGGGCTTCGTGATTGTTTCCAAGAAGGCCCCCTTGGGGAGCGTTTCCCGGGCGCTTGCCGCCCGGGCCAAGGCATCAGCCCGGTCATTCTCCCTCCGCGGGATATGCCGGGCCTCAAGGCCGTCGAAGTGTTTCTCCATCTTCCGTACTTCCTGCAAGTAAAGACTTAAATTTGCGTCATGGCACAGGTAAGATTTGTCCATTTGGCAGACAACGAGCTGAGAGTCTCCCTTCACTAGTAGGCGTCGGATCCCCAGGGAGCGCGCGAGGCGCATCCCGAGGAGCAGAGCCTCGTATTCGGCGACGTTGTTGGTTGCGGGGAACTCGAGCCGCGCGGCGTACTCGAGCTCCTTCCCCTCGGGGCTCCGGAGGACTACCCCCGCGCCAGCCCCAGCGAGACACAGCGACCCATCAAACAGCAGGGTCCAATGGTCACTGCGTCGGGGCGGCACAGGGAGATCTTCGTCCCCGGACCCAGAGGCGGGAGTCCATTCTGCGACGAAGTCGGCGAGGACCTGCGACTTGATTGCGGAGCGGCCGGTAAGGGACAGGGAGAAGGGGGCAAGCTCGGGCCCCCACTTCCCAATCCGGCCGGTGGCTTCTTTATTCCGCAGTACCTCCCCCAGGGGGAGGGACGACGGGACGGTGATGGGGTGCCCCAGGAAGTAGTGCCGGAGCTTCCGGGACGCCATGAGGAGAGCGTAGCAAATCTTCTCCATCTCCGTGTACCGAGTCTTGGCCCCTTGGAGGGCTTCACTGACGTAGTACACGGGACGTTGCTGCCCCCCTTGCTCCTTCACCAAAACCGCGCTGACGGCGACGGGGGTCGCGGCGAGGTAGAGGAGCAAGGGCTCTTCCGGAGACGGACTCACGAGCATTGGAGGGCTCGAGAGGTACTTCTTGAGGTCGCTGAAGGCTTCCTGGGCCTCGGGGGTCCAGCGGAACCCCTCGAGCCCTCGGAGAATCTTGAAGAACTGGAGGCCCCGTTCCCCCGAACGGGAGACGAAGTGACTGAGCGCGGCCAGGCGGCTGGAGAGCCGCTGGACATCTTTGACGGAGCGCGGTGGGGGCATGTCTAGGAAGGCCCGGATCTTCTCGGGGTTTGCCTCAATGCCCTGCTGGGACACGAGGAAACCCAGGAGCTTCCCCCCGCGCACCCCGAAGGCGCACTTCTCCGGGTTGAGCTTGAGCCCGAACGCGCAGAGGTTGCGGAAGGTCTCTGCGAGGTCGTCGATGTGGGAGGCTGCACGGGGGCTCTTGACGACCGCGTCGTCTACGTAGACTTCGACGTTGCGGCCGACTTGATCTTTGAAGACCAGCGTCATCAGGCGCTGGAAGGTGACTCCCGCATTCTTGAGCCCGAAGGGCATATGGCGGTAGCAGAAGGTTCCGAGGGGAGTTATAAA
The DNA here is from genome assembly GCA_019359835.1 of Pharus latifolius. Taxonomy (NCBI): domain Eukaryota; kingdom Viridiplantae; phylum Streptophyta; class Magnoliopsida; order Poales; family Poaceae; genus Pharus; species Pharus latifolius. The sequence continues at coordinate 41,490,470 of CM033323.1, read as the reverse complement.
ACTCGTCTTTTCCTCGTCCCCCTCCGCCATCCGGACTTGATGGTATCCCGAGTAGGCGTCTAGGAAGCTCATCAGCTCACACCCCGCGGTGGAGTCAACGAGCTGGTCGATCCGCGGGAGCGGGAAGTTGTCTTTGGGGCAGGCGCGGTTAAGGTCGGTGAAGTCCACGCACATGCGCCACTTGCCACTTGATTTCTTGACGAGGACGGGGTTTGCGAGCCACTCAGGGTGCAAGACCTCCCGGATGAATCCCGCCTCTTGGAGTCGAGCTATCTCCGTCTTGATGGCTTCTTGACTTTCGAAGGAGAGCTTTCTCAACTTCTGCTTGATAGGGGGGTGACCGGGGGTTACCGCGAGCTTGTGTTCAATAATCTCCCGGGCGACGCCCCGCATGTCCGAAGGCTTCCACGCAAAAACATCGGAGTTTTCGCACAGAAAGGCTGCGAGTTGCACTGCATGGTCTTGGGGGAGCTCTGCCCCGATTTGGACAGTTTTGTCCCCGCTGCCCGGGGACAGTGGGACCTTCCGGAGGCCCCCTTCCGGACGCGGCTTGAGGAGGGGCCTCCCAGGGGACGGCGTAGCGACGTCTACGTCCGGGGGGGGAGCCTCCCCCCCGGGCGCCTTGATCAGGTTGACGCTTCCTATTGTGGCAGCAGCTCGCTCGTATAGAGCACGGGCCATGTCTTGGTCCCCCCGGACGTTGATCACGCCATGCGGCCCGGGGATCTTCATGCACAGGTAGTTTTGGTGGGTGGTAGCCCCCAGCCGATTGATTGTAGTCCTCCCCATAATCACATTGTAGGAGGAGGGGAGGTCCACTACGTCGAAGCGGACTAGCTCGGTCCGGTAGTTCTCCAGGGTGCCGAAGGTGATCGGGAGATCTACCTTGCCCACGGGGTGGATCGCCTTCCCCGGGACAAACCCTTGCAGAGGCCCTGCTGCTGGTTGCAGGAGCTTCTCATCCACCTGCATTTCCTTGAAGGTTTTGAGGAACAGGACGTCGGCGGAGCTTCCGCCGTCCACGAGGATGCGGGCCAAGTGGCAGTTGTAGATTGTCGCGGAGACAATGAGCGCGTCGTCATGGGGGAAGCGAACCCCTCGTGCGTCTTCCGCCGTAAAGGTGAGGGGGACGTCCGACCACTTGGGCGGCACGGACGCGTGTAGCACCCCCACTACCTTAACTTCTCGCGCGTACTCCTTGCGCTGGCGCTTGGAGTCCCGCCCGGTGGCGGACCCCCCTACGATGACTTTGATGCGGCGCTGAGAAGTTTGAAAGGGGAGAGCGTCTGAAGGCTCCCCCTCCTGCACCTGTTGCCGCCCTGCGGGAGCGGGAAGGGCCGGAACAGCTGGCCGAGGGGGCAAGGAGGCCGGAGTCCCCCCCCCTGCCCGCACTGGTCGAGGAACGCCGCGAAGTGCTGCAGCAGCTGGTGGCAATCTCGGGTGGCGTGGGTACTGGACACGTGGAAGCTGCACCACGGTCCTTCCCGGCTTCTCCCCGCGGGGCCTTCGCGGCCGCGCGAAGACTGTCCTCCCCCATGGCCTCTCGGCTTGGGAAAGGGGCGGTTGCCCTTCGGGGGGTCGCGCGAGCCGCCTCCGCCCTCGAGGACAAAAGTGTCCCGAGGCCGTGGTTCGCTACGGCCCCCCTGCCTGGGGCGCCTGGGGGGATCCCGGGCCCCCCGCTCGGCGGGGGCAGGAGCCCCCTGGGTCTTCTTCCAGATGTCGTCTTCCTCCGCGCGAGCGTACTTTTCGAGTACGTTGAAGAGCTCGTCGGCGGAAGAGGGGCAGCTTCGAGAGAGTCTTCGGTGGAGTTCCCCCGGGAGGATTCCGCTTTTGCAGGCTTCGATCACTGTGGAGTCCGGGACGTGGGCCACTTTGCTTTTTACTTGGGCAAAGCACTTGAAGAAGCTTCTGATGGTCTCCCCGGTCCTCTGGCGCACTGTGTATAGCTGCGAGGAGTCCAGGGGACGCACGTAGTTCCCCTGGAAGTTGGCACAGAACTCCCGCTTGAGCTGCGAGAAGGACTTGATGGAGCCCGCCTTCAGATTGTAAAACCAGGAGCGGGCAATGCCGGTGAGGTAGAGGGGGAAGACGTTGCATTGGACGCTCTCGTCCCCCCCCCGCCGCGGAGATGGCTGTGGAGTAGATCTGCACGAACTCGTAAGGGTCCGCCTCGCCATTATAATGTTCGATGTGCGGGGGATGGTAGGGCCGCGGCCATCGGATGCTGCGGAGTCTTCGATACAGAGGCTGGTTCGCCCCCTGCACTTCCCGGGGGGAGCCCCAGTCACTGTCTTCTTTAACGGGGGACGCCCCCTCGTTGTCCGAGTCAAGTAGCGGCCCAAGAGGGCCGCCAGAGTGGTGGTGACGACGCTTCTCTTCCGGGCCGGGACTGATTTCCCGGACGTCCGGGCTTCCCTCCGGGGAGGATGGTTCTTCGGCTGGTCTCTTCCCCCGACCGGTGCGAGAGCGAGGCTCCCTGCGACAACGACCGGGGGAAGCTCTTCCCCGCAGCTGGGAGAATGCATTCGCTCGACCTCCCCCCGGGAGAAGCGGACCTGCTTCGCCGGGGGAGGGAGCTCCTACACTGTAGCAGCCGGCCCGGAAGCTACCGGGGCCTGCTGGCGGGAGCCCCCTGCGACGGCCCCCGGGACCGGAAAGGGGGGAGCCCCTGCACCATCCAGAACCGGGGAGGGGGCGCCCGGGGCGGCGCTTGGATCCGAAGAGGGGGCCCCTGCGGCAACGACTAGGACCGGAAAGGGGGAAGCCCCTGCGACATCCGGAACCAGTGGGGGGTGAGCCCCCTCGGCGACGTCCGGGGTTGGGGAGCCAATGCGGGGGGAAATTCGCTGAGGCACGGGAGCTGCTCTGTCGACCGGCCCCGGTGTGCAAACGCAACGCGAGGGGCGGGACTGGCTCCCGGCGTAGGAATAACCCCCGGCATGAAATGACCCCCCAGCCCCGGAAGCGGGCCGGGGACGGGGTACCCCCCTGGTGCCACGAAGGGCCCGGGCATGAAATAGCCTCCCGGCACCGGGACAGGCCCGGGTGCCGAGAAGTGTCCGGAAGTATATCCCGCGGGGGGAGGGAACCCCCCGGCGGGATCATACGGGATAGACAGCCCCCCGGAGACCGGAGGGGCCGCCGGGTATCCCATAAACGGGGGCATGATCCCCGGATATGCGTGCGACGAAAATGTGGGGGCCGGGGGCCGCGCCAACACACTGAGGAGCTCGTCCATAGAGCGCTGGGCGCGGAGCTGGCCCTCCACGAGAGCCTCCAGCAGGGCCCGGGGAGCCGGGGGAGCCATCGGGGGGAAACTCTTCCCGGCCGAGGTCCCCGCGACCGCCGGGAGCGACCCGGAGGTGGAGGCACCTAGATTGAGAGGAAAGGTGGGAGGCGGTACCTGGGAATGGTCGCCTCCGGATGGAAGCGCCGGAACAGCAGTGTCCCGGACAGGCGGCGCCAGGTCACCGGGACCGGCGTCACCGGGAAGGGCGCGGGCCCTTGTTCTCGGAGGAGTCATGGCGATTCGTCACGGGTCCCCACGGTCGGCGCCAACTGTCGTGGTATTAAGAATACCCCGGCAGGTTTTGAAGACGATCCTAGCGGAGATTACGCAGCGCGGGTTGACCGGGTGACCGGTCCTCCCCCGCCGGACAAACACAAGAATTGACACATGGATTTATACAGGTTCGGGTCCCGGTGGGGGCCCTAGTCCTGTCGACGCGCTCCCGACCGGAGCCGGCTGGGGAGGCTCTCTCCGGGGGAGAGGCTTCCGGAGCACGTCTGTGAGTTTAGCTATTCCAAATAATAATGAGCTAATCCCTTACAACAGAGGGGTACAAGGGCTATTTATAGCCCCAAAAAGAAGCAAAAAGCCTAAACTACCCCGGAAGCCACCATCGGATTGAAGGGTAGGACCGTCCTTCTCCCGGTCAAACGTCTTGGATGCTTGACAGGTGGTCGCTGATTCCCGAGGCGTCCCTCGCGTGACCTGCACGTGATAAACAAACAGGGATTTTACCTTTTAGGAGGGCGATGACGTCCGGGACCCTTTCCGGAGGGCAGGGTCCCGGGAGCCTAAAAGGCGGCGCCCGGGACATGCCCCGGAGGCACCATCCCGGGGGCCAAAAGGCGGCGCCCGGGGCAGGCACCGGCGGCCACTGTCCCCGGGTAAAAGGCGGCGCCCGGGGCAGGCACCGGAGGCCACTGTCCCCGGGCAAATGGCGGCGCCCGAGACCCGCCCGGGGGGCAGGGTCCCGGGAGCCAAAAGGCGGCGCCCGGGACATGCCCCGGAAGCATCGTCCCGGGAACCAAAAGGCGGCGCCCGGGGCAGGCACCGGAGGCCGCTGTCCCCGGGCGAATGGCGGCGCCCGGGGCAGGCACCGGAGGCCACTGTCCCCGGGCAAATGGCGGCGCCCGAGACCCGCCCGGGGGGCAGGGTCCCGGGAGCCAAAAGGCGGCTCCCGAGACATGCCCCAGAGGCATCGTCCCGGGAGCCAAAAGGCGGCGCCCGGGGCAGGCACCGGCGGCCACTGTCCCCGGGTAAAAGGCGGCGCCCGGGGCAGGCACCGGAGGCCACTGTCCCCGGGCAAATGGCGGCGCCTGAGACCCGCCGGGGGGGGCAGGGTCCCGGGAGCCAAAAGGCGGCTCCCGGGACATGCCCCGGAAGCATCGTCCCGGGAGCCAAAAGGCGGCGCCCGGGGCAGGCACCGGAGGCCACTGTCCCCGGACAAATGGCGGCGCCCGGGACATGCGCCGGAGGCCACTGTCCTGGGGCAAATGGCGGCGCCCGGGACATGCCCCGGAGGCACGGTCCCGGGAGCCTAAAAGGCGGCACCCGGGGCAGGCACCGGCGGCCACTGTCCCCGGGCAAATGGCGGCGGCCGGGACATGCCCCGGAGGCACGGTCCCGGGAGCCTAAAAGGCGGCGCCCGGGACAGGCACCGGAGGCCACTGTCCCCGGGCAAATGGCGGCGCCCGGGACCCGCCCGGGGGGCACGGTCCCGGGAGCCTCAAAAGCGGCGCCCGGGGCAGGCACCGGTGGCCACTGTCCCCGGGCAATCATGAACTTACCTGGACTTGACCGCGTGGAGATTTCCCCCAACAGGCGTGTTGTAAAAGGCATCGGTGCTCGCCTTTCCGGAGTGGACAAGGAGCAACCCTTAGTGAGAAATATCCTTCGTGGATGTTGAAGCAAGACTCATTCACTTGAGTGCTTCAACGAGGATTAAGGGAGACTGGGCAAGTCTCCGAGACCTCGGTAAAAATTGTTGTATTCATCTTCTCTTCCTCTTTCTCATATTATTGTTATTTGTTCTTGATTTTTTTGTTTGCCAATATTTGTTTCAAATTGAAGTTTTTAAAAGACTACTATTCACCCCCTCTCTAGTCGGCATCCTTAATTCTACACCTGCGACCAGCTACATCTCCATCACAACAAAACTCAGTTGAGTCTCAGTTCATCTGGCTCTCTTCTTGTTTCTTCTTCTCTCGGTGAGCCACTGAGGAGCACGACGCCAGATCATTCTGCTGCACCAAATTCCAATTCAATTCAACCAGTAAGTTTCTCCTACTTACCTCATCATGCCACGGTAACCAATTGAACTCCGGTGGACCTCAATGCCGGTGATCGCCGTGAATTGCATTTGCCCTGTTCCTCTCATCGCACCCTTGCAGCCTGAATTAACCTCCCTTTCTGTAGAATTAAATGATCACTGGAGCCCCTTGAACAAGCATGTTCAATGCAATTTTGAAATTAACCTGTGTTTACTGATTTCTTAATCTTCACGCACAGCCATGATCGTCGCTCGTCGCCAGCCCACTCCACCATATCTTTGACCAAACTAACTTGATCTTCTCACTCCCTAGATCTCATAGATGGTGTAGCCGAGCCAGATTGTTTAGCACTGCTCTAGAACATCGGCACCTCTTTTGCCGTCTTCTTCGAGTTCGGTGTCAACGCTGGCGAGCTCCCGTACTTGATTGCAACCCAATTCCAGGATCATAAACCCTCAATCAATTCCATGATTCATCCACCCTAGCTCGCTGTCACCGTAGCTCGCCCTTGTTCCTGAAAATCGACAAGTTCGACCTCGCCGTTCGCCGTCGTCTCGCCGCCACTGTCCAATTAACTTCGCCAGCAGCTTCACCTTGACCTCGCCTAAGCATTTGACATAATTGGCAAAGCATCGCACGAGTAAACCGATCAAACAATGAAGCCCTAAATCTTGACAGTGCACAGACACTCAGTTCACTGTGCACATGGACCTTTTTGTTATTTCCTCTAATTCTTGGACTTTTCTGTAAAAAACCAGTTTGTCAATTAGTTGTCTTGCTTGATTGTGCACCCAATGCCTTAAGCCAAACTTGTTTTGTCAACTGGAAATCCTTCAAACCGTACCTATGCCATTCTTTGACATTGTCAGGTCGCGAACCAAATGTCGTCCTGCTGACATTCGCTGTCTTTGAGCAAACCAGCCGCGAACTCAATGTCAATTTTGATGCCTTGAAACCCTATGAGACTCTAATATCCAATCTTAGTCCACATCCTCTTGATTCCATCATTTCGACCTAGCCTCAGCATATAGATGCATTCGATCCCTAAATCGCCAATTCTTTTCCTTCTCCAAAGAAAGCATATCTGCATATTGACGAGGATTGACACCCGGGTCACTTCTAATAAACTTTTGGTTCAAGACAGGTTCGAACCAGACATGTATCTGGCGATGAGAACTCAAGCTATTCTGAGGGGCATCACCATGAGGTCGCAAGCTTTACGCGATCAGGTCGCGGGTTTCGTGCGATCAGACCGACAGCCTTGTGCGGTCAGAAGTTCGTATGCTATACGCGGCTGGATATCCGGGATGTTGTGCGGTCAGCCCACATTTTGCGGTCAGAACGTTCTCGACCAGGGTGCTTGGAGTTTATTCGGTTATCACTTATGACAGGATATTCCAAGCATCCCGAGGATTCCTCCACGTTGAAGACCAACCGTCAGAGGTTATTATTGCGGTTATTCATGATTAACACATGTTAATAACCTCCGTGGAAGTTAACAGCGGTTCTCCAGAAACCGCATCCAACCGTTTGATGCAATTTTCTTCATTTGGCACCCTTTCAACCAGTATAAAAAGGTGGCAAAGTACATCAAACGGAGGATCGAAGACATTTGGAAGAACAAGACCCCTGATATAAGGGAGATACAAGATATCTCGACCACTCAAACAGCCAAGTCTACGGCTTAGATTAGACAATACTTACAAGTCTCCTATAGCTCCTTTTTGTACACTTATATAGGGAAAACTTTCGCCTGTGAAGGTTTCTCCCTGCTAGTTTGTAAAGCTTTATCTCATATAGTGAAATCGTAACAGGACGTAGGGCTTTTACTCCCACCATCGAGGGCCCGAACCTGTATAAATCTCTCTGTGCTCCTGTTCACCATTGTTCTACATACCTTCCCGGAGGGTCATCTTGAAAGGTCTCACAATCACAAATTTTGCATAAGTTCGGCTGAGGACCCCGAGTCCGAATCGTCGACAGCTGGCGCCCACCGTGGGGCCTTTCTCAAGGCGTCCTAATTGAAATCCGGAGGTTCGCTGAAACATGGCTGGAGCATATGATTCCGAGAACGATTTCGATCTCAAAGATTATGCCCAAATACCAATGCCTTCTCCAAGCGATCCTATTCCGATGGAAGAGGTCGAAGGCCAGAATTTCCACAGGTTGAATCATCTCTCCAAGTCATGTCAATCAACCAGGAAGCGACTGGCGCAAGGTCAGAACCCACAGAGGTTCTTAATGTGCTAGGTGATGAATCCGGCCCGTCATACGACCCCGCTGAGGGAAAATATGATGATGACCCGGAAATTAGCCCAGGAAGGTTCGACCCTGATAACCTTCACCGTCTCTTTGATTTCGAGTCTGACTCGGAACAAACTGAGATGTTTTCCCCATCGGCAACCTCTCTCCCTAGGCAGTTTGCTGCGCTGTCGGAAGAAATTCCCGATCAACAGGCTGCCAGGGAAGAACAAGATCGCAAACAGAACGAGGATCAAGATCTCGAGCAACAGAACAACGAACTACGCAGAACTGCCCTAGAGGCTCTTCAAGATGCGCAGGCTCGTTACGATGCTGCTCCAAGTTCTTCTCGACGGTCGCGTGGTCGTAGACGTGACCAGACTCCTTCTTTGCCACCGGAGCGTTTCCCAGTGGACGGAGAAACGATAACACCTGGTGCCCCTAGGAGAAGTACCCATGGACGACTGCGATCTATCGCGGAAGTCATGCGCAATTTTCCTCCTACGGTCACGGATGAGCAGAAACCGGCCTTTTTCAGGATCCTGGCGGAAAGACTGGACGAGGTCGCATCCGAGGCAACCCCAACAGCCTCTTCCCGCTCGGTAACACATTCCAGTGAACGGGATGGTCCTCATTCTGGCTCTGGCCGGCGGAGTTACCCGCCACCTGTACCGTCCCGACAGGACAAATACCGGCGAATGCAGGATTCTCGTAGTAGGGATCGAGTTCCTGTTCACTCTCGTTTGTGACCACGAGTAACCTCGCCATTGCGTGAGGTTGCTTGAAACCCAACCGAGAGTCACAGGGCGGTTCACGGTCCTTACGTTGGTTGCAAAGCTTTTTCGCCTGGCCTACGAGCAGTCGTTTGGCCCGATAAGTTTCGACCAGGGGCCATTGAGAGGTTTGATGGAACTCAGAACCCATCCGAGTTCCTTCAGATTTATATTACTGCCATCCAAGCAGCGGGAGGCGATGACAAGGTCATGGCCAACTACCTGCCTACAGTCCTCGCAGGACCGGCTAGAACCTGGTTGTTCAATCAGCCTGAGGGTTCCATCTACAATTGGGAAATGCTATGCGATGCCATGCTCAGTAATTTCCAAAATTGTTACCAAAAGCCGGGTAAGGAGGACGACCTGCATAGGCTGCGGCAAACTTCGACCGAAACACTTCGGCAGTTTGTCAAGAGGTTCGTCGGGGTGAGGAATACCATCCCGAACATATCTGATGGCTCCGTAATCAGGGCATTTAAGCATGCCGTTCGATACCGGAGATTCACTGAGGACCTGCTTATCCACCCTCCTCGATCAGTGGCCGATCTGTTCGACATGGCTGATCGATATTCCGATGCAGCCGAAGAGGTCGAATGGAACCGAATGGTCGATAAGGGGGACCTACCACCCCAACCAGGCTTCAAGGACGCCAGGAAAGAAGATTCAAGCAAAAAGCCGGAGTCTTCACCGGGTGGGAAGTCAAAGAAGTTGAAGAGGAACCGCTCTGGACAGTACCGTGAGGTCGCAGTCGCAGAGAAGCCACCTTCGACCAAAGGTAATAAGTCTTCATTTAAAAGTAAAACTGCCTCTGGTTGCCGGGATTCCGACCAGCCAGAAAAATCAACTAATCCGCAGGAGGGCAAAAAGTGGTGTCCACTCCACAACTCCGCAGGCCACGACCTCAAAAACTGCAGGAGTTGGTTGAAACAACTGGACGATTTCTACCAAGGAGCTGGGCCAATGCCAACCTTACCGCCTAAAGAGCAGGCGTGCGGGATTAGAGACGTTGACGGAGACGAAGAAATGGCTTACCAGGTACCTCAAAATCATGTTAATGTCATTTTCGGAGGTTCTTCCTCTTTCGTTTCCAAAAGGCAGTTTAAAACCTTTTGCCTAGAGGTTAACCAAACGGAGACATCCCTTGGTGAACCTCAATACCCCCGTTGGTCGGATATGCCTTTGACGTTCGATCGCGCTGACTGTCCTGTGGGGCTAACCCGACCATTGAGGCTACCTCTGGTCATCACCCCAATCATCAGTAACGCGTGAGTCGAAAGGGTCCTGATTGACGGGGGAAGTTCCCTTGATCTTTTATTGGTCAAAGCACTCGACGAAATGCAAATTCCTCGTTCGAAGATAAAGCCCATAATCCATCCATTTTATGGGATAATCCCAGGCCCCTCCATGATGCCATTGGGACAAGTGGTCCTCCCGGTCACTCTGGGAGAACCAGACAACTTCCGGACAGAATTGGTTACTTTCGATGTAATCGATTGTGATTCAGCTTATAATGCAATCTTTGGCAGGCCGACTCTTGCTAAGTTCATGATGGCAACGCACTATGCTTATCAGTGCGGGAAATTGCCTGGCCCCAAAGGTGTCATCTCGATCCGAGGCAGTCGCAACGTGGCACTCACGTGCGACCGGCTATCTTTGGAGATGGTAGATCAACTTCCCCTCCGGGACGCTCAGGTCGCCACCGTTGCCGCCGATGCGATCAAGGCTGCTCCTCGACCAGATGAAAAACTCAAACAAGTTCCTTTGTACCCAGATGACCCATCCAAAACAATTCGGGTTCGATCAGCCCTGGATGACAAATAGGAACTCGACCTCGTTGCTTTCCTCCGGGCTAACGCAGACGTGTTTGCGTGGAAACCGTCCGACATGCCCGGTGTCCCAAGGGAAGTAATTGAGCACAGGTTAGCAATTCGACCTGGACAACGACCAATAAAGCAAAAGCTCAGGCGTTTTGCCACTGACCGACAGGAAGCCATCCGAGAAGAGTTGGATAAACTCTTACAAGCCTGGTTTATCCGCGAAGTGGATCACCCGGAATGGCTCGCCAATCCGGTCATGGTCCGCAAGTCAAATGGCAAGTGGCGCATGTGTGTCGATTACACTAGCCTCAACGCTGCCTGTCCGAAGGATGACTTTCCCCTTCCCTGCATCGACCAGCTGGTCGACTCCACTGCGGGTTGCGAACTGATGAGTTTTCTGGACGCTTACTCAGGATATCATCAAATTAGCATGGCAGAAGACGATGAAGAGAAGACTGCCTTCATCACCCCGTTCGGCACATACTGCTACGTCAGAATGCCGTTCGGTCTGAAGAACGCAGGTTCCACGTACCAGCGCTTGATGCAAAAGACCTTTCTTTCCCAGATAGGGCGTAATCTCGAAGCATATGTAGACGATTTGGTTGTAAAAAGTACCAAGAGATTGTCTCATTTGGACGATCTCGCTGAAACCTTCTGTAATTTGAATCGCTTTGGAATAAAATTAAACCCGGAGAAATGCTCTTTCGGGGTTTCTTCAGGAAAACTCCTTTGTTTCCTTGTGTGTTCCAGGGGCATTGAAGTTAATCCTGAGAAAATCCGGGCTATTGAACAAATGAGGTCGCCCTCGACCATGAAGGATGTTCAACGCCTGGCTGGTCGCATGGCGGCTTTAAGTCGCTTCATATCGCGATTAGGCGAAAGGGGATTGCCTTTCTTCAAAGCCTTGCGGAAGCATCATAACTTTACATGGTCGGATGAGGCCGAAAAAGCATTCCAGGAGGTAAAAGTATATTTATCCAGTCTGCCAGTATTGGTGTCTCCTGACAAAGGAGAACCGTTGCTTCTTTACCTTGCGGCCACACCACACGCGGTCAGTGCCGTTCTGATCGCGGATAGGGAAGGAATACATAGACCCGTCTACTATGTGAGCGAAGTACTTCATGGTCCTAAGGAGTGCTACCCTGAGGTCCAGAAGATACTCTACGCGCTACTGATGGCTTCCCGTAAACTACGACATTACTTTCAAGCGCACAAGATCACAGTACCCTCCACTTTTCCTTTGGGGGATATTGTCCGAAATCCAGAGAAATCTGGTCGAATCACCAAATGGGCGGTCGAACTCGGTGCCTTCGAGATCCATTTCACCCCCCGCACGGCGGTTAAGTCTCAGGTTTTGGCCGACTTTGTGGTCGAATGGACCAACCCTGAGCCACCCGTGCAGTTGGCAGAGGAACTGGAGTGCCCCGATTATTGGACAATGTACTTTGATGGCTCCCGTAGTTTTCAACACTCGGGGGCTGGACTGGTCTTAGTTACGCCCCAGGGCGAACAGCTTAAGTATGTCATTCAACTACACTTTGTTGCAACCAACAATGCAGCAGAGTATGAAGGTCTTCTTGCAGGGCTCCGGGCAGCAAAATCCCTCGTAGTCCATCGATTAGTGGTGAGGGGAGACTCACAGTTGGTCGTAAACCAGGTAAACAAGGAGTACAGCACCTCCGATGAGACAATGGCTCATTACCTGGGGGAAGTGAGGAGATTGGAAAAACACTTCAGTCATTTCGAAGTCCAATACATCCCGCGAAAGGACAACATTCTCGCAGACCAATTATCCAAAATTGGGTCCTCACGCTCATCCGCTCCGGCAGGAGTGTTCATTGAACACTTGGGCCATCCTTCGATCATGACTTCGGTCGAGGATGATCCGGTAATAGCCTTCGTTACCAACCTCGGTCAGGAACAAGATTGGACTCATCCATTGAGGGTCTATCTTGAACATGGGACCCTACCCGAGGACGAAAATGAAAGTGATCGGTTAATTCGAAAAGCGTGTCTGTACAAACTCATAGATGGGATTTTGTACAGAAAGGGTATTCAAGGAGTATTCATGCATTGTATATCTCAGGAGGAAGGAAAGTCCCTCTTGAGAGAAATACATGACGGTGTATGCGGTGCGCACTCGTCATATCGGACACTGGTCGGAAAGGCTTTTCGACAAGGATTCTACTAGCCTTCGGCACTTGATGACGCCAAGCATATGGTCAAGACGTGTCCCCAGTGTCAGTTCCACGCAAGGCAAGTTCATCAACCTGCCTATGCGTTGCAAACCATTCCTCTCGCATGGCCATTCGCGGTCTGGGGGATGGATATCGTCGGTCCTATGCCACAAGTGGTCAATGGGTACAAGTTTCTGTTCATAGCCATTGACATATTTACAAAGTGGATTGAGGCCGAACCAGTACGAAATATTACCGCATCAGCCGCACAAAAGTTCTTCCATAAGAACATTGTGGCACGATTTGGTGTTCCAAACCGTCTCATCACAGACAATGGCTCTCAGTTCGCCAGCGGTCTTTTCCTGGACTACTGCGATCAGGTTGGGACCAAGGTGTGCTTTGCTTCTGTGGCCCATCCACAAAGCAATGGTGCCGTAGAACGGGCCAATGGGCAAATACTGCAAGGCATTAAGAAACGCATTTTTGATCGCCTTAAGACCCGCTCGGGGGCTTGGGCAGATGAGCTCTATACCGTTCTATGGGCATTACGAACTACTTCTAGTCGCGCCACCGGTGAGACGCCCTTCCATTTGGTCTATGGGGCCGAGGCGGTATTGCCTATGGAAGTAAGTATTGGTTCTGTTCGGACAGATCAGTTCGAACAGATTAATTAGTCCGAACAACGGGCACAAGATCTCATCCTCTTAGAAGAACGGCGTGATCGCGCCCTGGTTAAATCCGCGGCATACTTGCAAGCTTTACGCAGGTATCACAGTAAAAAGGTACGACCACGTGATCTCAACATGGGCGACTTGGTTTTACGAAAAATTCAAGACCAGTCTAATCGCAACAAATTCTCCCCAAAATGGGAAGGTCCTTATACTGTTGTCTCAGTGCCGCGGACAGGATCGGCGCGGTTAGCTATGGAGGATGGTCTGATTTTGTCCAATACTTGGAACATCGATCAACTTCGCAAGTTTTACGTGTAAGTATTCCAATCACTTTTTCCCTATTCAATTAGCATCTTTTGACAAAATAAAATATGTTTTGCTTTCACACAATGAGTTTTTCTCTTTAAGCCCGTATTATATGCATTCGACCTGGGGGCTGACCGCCGGTGGTCAGATCATTACAACAATCTAATCGGATTCGCTGGTCGATCTCATGACCACTTCCAGATAAGTCACTCCTAAATAAGCCGTTTCTCAGCGCATGTGGGGCTATCTGGCAAGTCCTTGGTCATCTGAGTGTCTACCAGTTCGCAATAAGATTAGACGTTACATTGATCCTGATCGTTGGTTTAAAACGTACACCTTTGGTCGTTACGCTTATGTTTTCTCCTCTGCTTATAACACTAAGGCTTCAGTATTCATAAGCAGAGGCGGGGGCTAGGGGGGATGTGCTTATAGTATGGAACTCATAATATAAAAATATGTACTTCCTGTCAAAAATGATTTTTTACATACGTTGCATTATACACAATTGTCTAAATACAAAAATAAGGATCATTCGATCCCCAACTCAGTCAGGAGCCTATCTACTAAGGGTTTGACCTCCTCTATGACTGCATCGAGCAGCTCTTCACTCTCGACCTCAACCGGACCCACCAGTGCGCTCAGATCTGCATCTGGGCCATGGTGAAGTCGAACCCGGCTGAGTACGGCTACTGCGGCTGATCGAACCCTGGTTCTGATCACCTCTTCGCGTCGCCGTGTATCTCCAGGGAGATACTCAAGCAGTGAATCCGCCTGGGCGGTAAGCAGCCATGTCCAGTCACTTATGCTGAGGTTGTCTTGCTTCGGTTCTACCACATCGGTCTTCAAAAGATCAGCCACGGCCTTCAGTTTTTTGAAGATCAGTAGGCTCAGCTCTTTGATCGCCCGATCGGTGTGGCGAATCGAGGATTCGAGAATCCCCTTGTCCCGACTAAGCTGCGTAATTCGACCTGCTTGCGCTATACAGAGAGAGGAGATTATTTGCATATTATGGATTCAAGTCTTCTTAATCAGAAATTGGCTTACCAGCATTCTCTGATCGAAGTTTGTTGAGTTCAGTTTCTTGTTTCTTAAACATTGAGACTGAACTGGCCATCTGCAGCAAAATAAGGCAGTCACAACCAAAATGCACCCATACTAACCAAAGGGTAATGGTACTCACCTGCGCAAGCTGTCGCGTTCTTTTTGAATGGCTTATGTACTGGCCATCACAACATGCGAATGGCTTATTAGCCAGGATAATCCCTGTGGTGCCAAGGAAGAAGATCAAAGGTGTCCTAAGTACAATTCAGGCACGAGAGTGGAGGTTTATTATACCTTCATAAACTTTTGTAAGACAGCATCATTCATTCCAGCGGGGATCCTCGCTAGAGCCCCTGATGCGCTTACTACAGGGACAGTTGGTGGGAGTGCCGGCTGGGCGCTACCCCCAGTAGTCATCGGTGGTGACTGGGTCCCTACATTTATTCCTTCTCCTGCGGTCTGGACGACTTCCTGGACCACAGGGGTGGAGCGTTCTTCGTTGGAAGCTCCTGTACCAACTGCGACTTCAACCCCTCCGGAGGCGGTTGAAGAGCTGGGCGCCGTCTTTCTTTGCCTGACAAGAAAGGCAATTTGAGCAGTTTTTATTTAAGATTATTGCCAATTCAAGGTTCTTACCTTATTTGAAATCCCATTCGCTCCTAAGATTTCTGGGAAGGTTCCCCATGGGAAGAAGAACCATCATCGGTTCTTGCCTTCCTCATGGCAAACAAGGTAGCTCCCCCCTGGATGTGTTCAGCTATGAGCATATTTCTAAGGAAAAGATAGAGACAAAAAGCAAGGTCTTTACCTGGGCTACCGTACTGGCTGGTGGGGCTACATCCGAAGGCCTTGGCAACTCCTGGGTCGCTGGAGCCACCACAACCGGCCTTTGCTCAACTACCTCCCCCTCTGTCTGCAGAGGAGGAGGATTTTCCCCCCTGGGACTCGCAGTAGTCACAGGGAGAAGCTCTTCTCCCTGTATGAACATTGATTTGTCAAACATACAGAAGGAATCATAAAAAGAATGACAGAAAGGAATCCTTACCGTGGTCGTCCTTTCGACCAGAGGAACAGAGACAACCGGTCCTGAAGTCTCGGGGGCTTCAGGAATTGGGTGGTCACCCGCGACCACAAGATTTTCGGTGGACGCAGGATCTGCCACGACCACCTCTTCGGTAATAGTGGTCTCTGCGGGGCAGCTTGGGGCATCGCCAGATGGGAGATCCGCGATCTTCCTCCTCCGAAGGATCAGAGGAACGTCATCCTCTTCCTCCTCGCTCCCCTCTCCCTGTACGACGAAGAAGTGATTCCAATCTGCGCCTGGTAAAACAGAAGGGATGTGATATCTTACCGCCGTCTTTCTTGCGGTAGGAGGAACGCTCCGTGAAGACCCTTCCCCGGGATTTGGCCTGGCCTTCTTGGAGGCAGGACTTTTTGTCCTGGGTCTTTGGGAGACCTTCTTCACGTTCTTTACCATTGGCTTCCCAAGAGAGCCAACGTTCTCACTTGGGAAAGTCATCTCGGCAAACCTTCCTAGGAGCTAATTCACATTTTCGATGGAAATGTTTAACGCTGGACATGCATAAGATCTAAAAAATGGAGGCCAGATAGGGAATGTACCTTTCGGCGCTCCTGTTTAAGGTCGTCGCCGGCGTGAATTAGACTCTGTGGACGAGGCGATCCCTTAGGGCCCTCTACATCGGCGTTGTAGGCCCTAAGGAGGGAGTTGGTCCGCCTTTCAATTTCGGATGAAGGCAGAACTGTTCCTAAATTCGAGTCAGAATTTGCACAATTCACGAATAGGAAAGCTCAGTGCTAAAGAAATAAATACCTTTACTGTAGTCCAGGGTGCTATCCGCCATGGACCTAATCTCCCATGCCGGATGAGCCCTTTCACGCAAAGGACTCACCCGGTTCTTCACAAAGTCTCGAATAATGTCTCGAGCCGTCAATCCTTGATTGACCAAGTGAAGAATCACCTCGGCATGCTTCGAAAGCTCCGAGTTCATCGCCGGGGGAACATCTAACTCGCTCGACTTCTCCGGTCGCGAGTTTTCAAACCATAGACTGCTTTCGGATGGTGGAGAGCAGTAAAACCACCTTTGGTGCCACCCGTGCACAGAATCTCGCAGGGGTGGGGAGGGATACTCCTTTTTGTCCCTCAGCCGGAAGTAGATGCATCCGGCGGCGTTGGTGCTCTTCGATCACGCCGAAAAGTAGAAACGCCGGAAAAGATCCATACTGGGATATATTCCGACGAACGCTTCACAAAGATGCTGGAATACCGCAAGGATCAGCATCGCGTTGGGGTGGAGGTTGATCAGTTCCCACCCATAGTGCTCAAGGACATCCTTGAGGAACCGACTCTCAGGGAATCTGAACCTGCAGCGCAGGTACTCCTCAAAAACCACCAACTCGCCCTCTTGGACAGTTGGGGTTTCTTGGTCCTTCTCCGCAGGCCGCCAGTTAATGAGCAGCCGCGGAGGAAGGATCTCCTCCTTCTCTAACGCCACTAGGCTCTCCTCAGAATAGTGGATGGATCGGCTCCAGGACGCCATCTTTGGTGGAGAATCAAAGGGAAAGCTGGCGATTTTGGGAAGACGAAGGCTGAAGAAAATGAGGGTTTTGTGCGGCGGGAATAATGAGGGTTTTGGCTGTGTGGCTTCTTTGAAAAGACATCTGCTCTTTTTATAGTCCCAAGGCGGCGCATTAATGAGTAAACGGCTCATTTCAAACGTTCCGTTGAATGCTTTATTCATTTCCCATAATGGATACTGTCCCTGATGGACCCGATAAAGTATTCAGGCGTCTGATCTGAAACAAAAAGATTTCTTTGTTTTGGAAACTGAAAGTGCAAAAGGACTGAAAAATTTTCAGTACTTTTCAGAAGACGTTTTTCCTTTTTATGCTTTGAACATTTTTTTCGAAAAAATCATGCAACTCAATTTTTGACGTACTCGAATGTTTCTAATTGGGTTATGGTTTTATCGAAATCATGTTTTAGGCTAAAACTTCGATTCTAATCGGAGTGACAGCCTGACCGAGTTCCAACTCTGGTCGCACTTTAGTTTTGACCGCGGCTCTGAAACTGATCGCGGAATCAGGGCAGGTCGCGGTGCTTTTTCCTTAAACGCGATTCTGATCGCAGAACTAAAGTTTCCTGTGTATGAATGGTCGCGAACATAAAGTTTATGGCTATATTTTCGCACAGAAGATGTGAAGAATATTCATGAGGAATAAGAAACTTTTATTTCTTACATTCTTTACATACAAAAGGGATACAGTCGATCAAAACATCGACTTGCTCCGAAAGAAGTTTACAAAGTTCCCCAAGGGACATGTTGTTGTCAGTATGATTTACACTGGCAACCCCCAGGGAACTAGCAACTACCCTAAGTCTATCTACATCGTCCCTAACAACAGACGCACTATTGTCCCTAATCAAGTCAGAGAGTTCTCGCTGTTGCTGAGCGAAGTCCCTCTCTCGACGGAAATGGTGCGCCTCTTCTCGGGATCGATCAAGACATTCTGCTAGACGCAGAATCTTCGAGGCCATCTCCTCGGTCTTCTTCTCCAGGGCATTCTTCTCTTCCAGAAGAGTCTGTCCGGAAGGAAGAGATGGAACAGCAGAAGGCTGATCGCTGGAGCCTCCTACCTCCTGCATTTTGCAAAAGTTAGTCACACTAACTATAATTATCAGCAAAAGGGGAGAAGAATTGTTACCTGTCCCTGTGCATAACCCGTTAATACACCCATCTTGAGAGGAAGATCATCAGATGGTGGAAGAGCAACCTTCCCATCAGAAGATTGCTTCGCCAACCCAATATGGCAATCATCTGATCGAGGGATAGTCACCGCTTGCCGACCAGGATGTTGATCACCCAAAAGGATGGGAGAATTGAATGTGATGGTATCTTTCTCTAAGGATAAAGGCCTAACTTGCCGAGAGGCATGAACGGGGAGGGTCAAAGGAACTGAAGGAAGAAAGAAACTTACTACATTCTTCACGTTTGTTCCACTGGAAGATCCTTCGTCAACCTTGGGTTTCTTCCTTAAGGGAGACAGGACTTCAATCGTTTGCGGTCCTTGTTCGACTATTTCCTCTTCATCACTCTCAATCTCGATGATATCGTGATCTGCCATTGGGAGGAGTATGTGAAAAGGAAGAAGGCAGGATAACAAGAAAAGGACTTAGACGTGGAGGGAAATTGTGAAATTTTACAAATCCAGGAGCCTGGTATTTATAGCCGCCTGGGTGACGGTTTGCATTCCAGACGCCTCGGGTTTCGTCAAAGCATTTACAATTTTACCTCGAGATCAAAATAGTTCTACGGTGCTATCATTGCCCGTCACATAATGTCAAAACCCGTCTTGGGAAACCAACCGTTTTCACTTAGTGCGCCACTAAGTGGAAAAATTGAAGAGTCGGGTTAAAAATCCAATGCATAGTTTTAAAAAAAAAAAATTGAAATAAACACGTCTCTTCGTTTTCTTCGAATTTGGGGGCTAGCTGACGAGGATTGACACCCGGGTCACTTCTAATAAACTTTTGGTTCAAGATAGGTTCGAACCAGACATGTATCTGGCGATGCGAACTCAAGCTATTCTGAGGGGCATCACCATGAGGTCGCAAGCTTTACGCGATCAGGTCGCGGGTTTCGTGCGATCAGACCGACAGCCTTGTGCGGTCAGAAGTTCGTATGCTATACGCGGACTGGATATCCGGGATGTTGTGCGGTCAGCCCACATTCCGCGGTCAAAACGTTCTCGACCAGGGTGCTTGGAGTTTATTCGGTTATCACTTACGACAGGATATTCCAAGCATCCCGAGCATTCCTCCACGTTGAAGACCAACCGTCAGAGGTTATTATATGCGGTTATTCATGATTAACACATGTTAATAACCTCCGTGGAAGTTAACAGCGGTTCTCCAGAAACCGCATCCAACCGTTTGATGCAGTTTTCTTCATTTGGCACCCTTTCAACCAGTATAAAAAAGTGGCAAAGTACATCAAACGGAGGATCGAAGACATTTGGAAGAACAAGACCCCTGATATAAGGGAGATACAAGATATCTCGACCACTCAAACAGCCAAGTCTACGGCTTAGATTAGACAATACTTACAAGTCTCCTATAGCTCCTTTTTGTACACTTATATAGGGAAAACTTTCGCCTGTGAAGGTTTCTCCCTGCTAGTTTGTAAAGCTTTATCTCATATAGTGAAATCCTAACAGGACAGGGCTTTTACTCCCACCATCGAGGGCCCGAACCTGTATAAATCTCTCTGTGCTCCTGTTCACCATTGTTCTACATACCTTCCCGGAGGGTCATCTTGAAAGATCTCACAATCACAAATTTTGCATAAGTTCGGCTGAAGACCCCGAGTCCGAATCGTCGACACATATAGATCATAAAACATTTTAATATAATTAGTAATCATTGTGTGTTTGATTTGTTGCTGAGTAGATCCAGAGACGGAGTTCGAGGACTTCACTGTTGACCCGATACCAACTGCAGATATTTACGTCACGAGAGGCAATTCATATTCTTGAACATCTTGAACCTATATTTTATGAATTGTTAAGATATCGTCTTGACTATAAATAATATTGCATGTGATGAAATGAGAAAAGTAAGACATGGCAGTACTAGGTTGTATGCCAGTGAAATGTGAGGAGATTATTTACAAAATGATCAAGTTGTGAGCCATAACTAATATATATGTATATATGTATATTCATGAAATAAAACCCTAGCCGTGACCAGAGTTTGGTATGGAACGGTGGTAGCACTGACAAGTGCAAGGATTGTGGGATGAACCGGTCATTGGCATATAAGGACTAGAACCTTGTGTTGTACTTCAATGCGGCATGAAAATGTACCAACCACTTGCCTGGTTTGGGATAGGCACAACTTAGTAGCTTTTTTGGTATTAGCAGTTCCCTGTATGGTATGTCGGTCCGGTTTCTTGCGTGGAAACTGGTGCGCCGTAGATGGCCGTGAGTGGTGTGAGATCAAAAAAATAATGAGAGGGTAAGGTGTAAAGAAGGAAGATGCCCTACGCCTGGATTGAGTCGTGCGCGGCTGCAACCATAGGTCATGTGTCTTGCGAGGACATGGACCAAGGCTAGGAAGAAAGGCAGTGGGGAGGACCCACAACGGTATTTTAGACTTAACTGTCTATTTACCGGGCGGGGATACTGTTAATACTAGACTGCAAAACCGTTGTGTGATCTCAGCCTTCTCATATGCGTAAAAGTCGTATGGAGATGGCCCGACTTGAAAGCCGAGTGAAGAAGTGGATTTAAAAAGAGGTACACCTTTGCAAAGTTATAAAAATGTATTCGAATACTCTAAGCTCCCAGGTTCTGGAGTCTGCACGCGGCGGATTCACACAAGTATGTTTTCCAAATAAAATTTGTTAGACCTAGCTCATCTGTGCTTCTAAGAGTTTACAAAAGATATTGATATTATGTTATGATAAGTGCTGCCATGAATATGAATTGTAAAGAGAAAAGATATTTTGCAACCTTTCCCCTTTCTCTACTAGCATAGGTTCATATCATCACTATTATAAGTATACATTCTTATATGCTATGACTTGCTGAGTACGTGAGTACTCACCCTTGCAATCCGCCATCCAACAGATGGAGTGTTCCATGATCAAGACAAATGCTTGAAGAACTTTTAAATCCACAAGGAGAGCCAGTTGTTCCGTTCGAGCCCTGAAGTGTGTTGCTCTGCTTCAACTTCTTGCTGTGGGGGTTCACTTAGCTTCTGACGAGTAGTTATTTTACTACAACCAGATTTATTTATGCCGTGATGGCTTGTAATTTATTATGTTGTAATAAGGCCAGTAGGCCATACTGCTCAATGTAATGAAGGTTAAAATGATGCAATATACTCATGTGTTTGACTCATCCTGGTAAGTCAAATGGTTTGGGATAAGCTGCAGTGAGCTGGGCCTTCACGGGAGTAGTCATGTTCCCCTATGAAGACGGGGCGTGACACATACTCGTAGTCCAATTATCAAAAATTGGGTCCTCATGTACATCCGCTCTGGAAAGAGTGTTCGTTGAACACTTACAATACCCTTCGATCATGGCTTCGGTTGAGGATGATCTGCTGACAGTTCACGCCGCCGACCTTGGACATGAAAAAGATTGGACCCGACCATTTGGGATATATCTTGAACATGGGACCTTGCCCAGGGATGAAACCGAAAGGATCGGTTAGTATGAAAGGCGCGTCTATATAAAATAATCGATGAAATTTTATATAGAAAGGGTACTCAAGGAGTATTCATGCACTGTATATCTCAAGAGGAAGCTAAATCCCTCTTGAAAGAAATTCACGACGGTGGGTGTGGTGCACATGCATCTTATCGGACGCTGGTCGGAAAGACTTTTCGACAAGGTTTTTATTGGGCTTCGGCACTTAATGATGCCATGCATTTAGTCAAAACATGCCACTAGTACAGAAAAGTTTTCTTCTATCGGTAAAAAAACCCTTCTACTATCGATTTTCGTACCGATAGAGATAGACACGATAGAACAAGACAGAACATTTTATATCGGTAAATAACCGACAGAAGAAATTAACAATTCTATCGGCATATTAGGAGTGTACTGATAGAAAACCCGTCGTAGCCTGATGATTAACGGTGGGAAAAGTACCACTATTCTAACGGTTAATTACATGATTACCGACAGGAAAATATTACTATTCTATCGGCACCTTATGATTGTACCGATAGAAAACCCGTTGTCGTCTGACATTTAGCGTTGGGAAAAATACCCATATTCTAACGGTTAATTATAAGTTTACCGACAGAAAAAAGTGTAGCACTCTCTCGGTTGGAAATGACATTATCGATAGAAAAAATCTTAGTACTCTCTCGGTTGTGTATGAGTTCACCAGCAGGAAAAATCACACTCTTCTAACGGTTAATTATAGGTTTACCGATAGAAAAAACCACAGTAGTCTCTCGGTTGTGGATGAGTTCACCGGCAGGAAAAGTCACACTATTCTGACGGTTAATTTCAAGTTTACCGATAGAAAAATGGGTAGTAGTCTCTCGGTTGTGGATGAGTTTACCGATAGAAAATTTGTAGTGGTCTGTCGGCTGTGAATGAATTTACCGATAGAACATTCACATATACAGTACGTTTACATTTACAATACAGTACATTCACATATACAGTACAGATGCAATACATTATAGATTGGATACACAATACAGTACAGATGCAAAGAAGGGTAAATTCACAGAACAAATTGACACATTAGACAGTTATTCACATTTATTCACATATATATGGACAAATACAAATTGCAATCCAATGTGGACATTTATTGACATATATATTTATTCACATGTATATAAACAATCTATGCACAGAGTACACGAAAAAGAGAAAATTATCATGGCGGATGATTGTGCGCAACTTCCTCCATGACATATTGAGCCCAGATTTGTCGAAGATCTCTAATCTTTGCATTTTCGTATGAGTCTTTCGACATGGCGATCTGCAAGCATGTGTGAATACTTAGTAACTAACTTCCTAATTTAGAGCGTGACACCCAATTTTCAAATTTGAGTTAGCTATCGATGCTTACCTGGGGGAATTGGGCAAAGTTTGTCTGCACTAGGTCGTACATGTAGCGCAACACATAAAACCCGCATTCCCACGATTGCGGTTGCTGATGGCACTGAGATAATTGCATATGCGAAGACATGTTAGCTATTGTTTCCATAAACTAATTAAGCATAAACAAAAAGTCTCGTGAGTACCTCATATTCTTTCCAAGCTAGTAGGGAGCCCTGCGGTGCGGCATGCCTCCCTCCAGCGGACGCATATTTATCAAAAGCCCTGCATTTCAGTTAGTATTGCCCGTTAATGTATTATCATTAGCTAGTGAGGTGAAAATTTAAATCAAACATATAAGTTACTTACGCCTCCATATTCCCCTTGACCACATATTCGATCGATAATCTGTCACGCATCGAATCGAGGTAGTACACCTCGTTCCTCGGCGGACAGATCACGATGAGGATCCAGTGGCCCCTGCATTGTACGTAAAAGAGGACCGCTAGCTCAAAGTGTATCTCAGGTGTAACATACAAGATCGAGTTAAATTAGTACGAAATGCACTAACCTTTGGTGGTACGGCACCAGAATGAACTCCCTGTCCTGCTGCACCATCAGCGCCTTGGATATGTACAACTCAGCGTGCGCGGCGTCGTGCTCTAGCATCGTGAGGCTTATTTTCTCTGGGTCGAGGAAACCCACCTTGTCACACGCAGCCTCCGATGCTAGCCTGTACATGCACCTGCATGCAAAGGACGACATTAGTATTGCACAGAAAGTTACTACATTTCAAATGAACTACAACAATGCCGAGTTAGCAAACAGAGTTAGAAAACAGCAATACATAGCATCAGCAAACTCACAGGACTCCAGTCCGTATGATGGACATATCGAGCTCCCGCCAGTTGTAGAGGTCGAATAGATCCTCGTGTGCCACGGATATACTCCCGGGCTCACGGTGGAACTGCCTAGGCCTGTAGGGAACTAAGAAGTTCAGATTGCGCCGAGCTCGGTGTAGGTACCACTCGTGGAGGTCTCTGGTTGATCGATCCAATTTGCGCAAAGCTGCCTCCGACATGAGTGGGAACCCGTTCTTGAACCTCTCCGGCTGTCCCTGTCGCCCTTTTCCCTTGCCTTTGCCCTTGCCTTTTGCTGGGGACTGAGCGCGTACCTTCGAAGGCAAGGGCGAGGTGATGGCAGCTTTCTTCCAAGGTGAAGGCGTGGATGCGCTGGGTGGGGTCGAGGCTGTCTTTGATGTGTCCAGGGTCGCACGAGATCGGGCCTCATGCCCCGAGCTGGGGGCGCAGTCCCCTGGTAGCCCAGCGGCAGGCCACTTCAATTAATGAGCACGTATGTTAGATTATGCAAGTTGAGTGTATTGAGTAGGATGTAATCTAAAATGTGTAGGATTTACCGGTTGTATTACAAGACACTTCTTGGGCCACTGTACGTAGGAGCCCACTGCCTCAGCAAGTGTCTGCAGTTCCTCTGTTGGGACTGGCAACGGAGAATCGTTGTAGCTCGGCATGGCCATGTCCACCTGTACCTTTGCGAAACCCAACCGCAGAGGTACACAGTGGACCCGGACATCCGGCCCAGACGGATATACGAAGCCGTGTCCAACCACTTCCTGCCCGGCGCCTACGTGATTATGTAGGATGCAGCCCTCCGGCCTCTGCAAATTTGTAACAATTAAAATAGGTTAGCGAAACAACTCTAACAGAATGGGAGTGGCATCAACTTAAGTGCACAGATGAAGGCTTGCAGTACCTCAAGTAGATCCACTGGATCCGCGAGTACCTTCGAAGCGCAACTGCTTATCCGACCCCGCAGGGTACTGTCGTCCTGGGGATCCGCATCTGCACTCTTGGCCAGCAATGCTTCTCTCAACCGTGCAAACTCTTCCCTCATTTGTGCGACCTCGGACTGCACCTCAGACTGTACCTCAGCCCGTATCTCAGCCCGCATCTCCACCCGTATCTCCTCCCGTACCTCAGCCCATATCTTATCGGAGAGGTCAGCTTCCTTTTCCTTCCAGGAGCGGGCCTTCTTCCTCGGTGGAGCCGGATCTACAAAACCGGCCTTCCACGACACAATGGCTCCCACGGCCCGTGTCCGCCCGGGATGCTGCTTATTTCCTAGAGCCCGGGTGAGGATGTCGTTCTCCCTCTACGGGGTAAACAATCCCTCCGCTGCCTCCTTCTCAAAAGAGATCTGTTACATTTAAAGGTACCTTGTGAGACAAATTTCCTTAGATACACTTGTGCGCACACAGTTTACGAGGTTAGCCAACTTACCATTCACCTCACAACGACGGCATCCCCAGGGGTTGCGAATTGCACAGACCCCGTAGACGACACGGACCCCCTGCCCCTCCACCATCGCTTGCACCTCTCATCCCGGATCTCGGAGAGCGGCAACTCAGGGGTGTCGATGACAGGATTTTGCTCGTCTTCCTTCTTCCACTGCTCCTCCTTCCCCGCATAGCCTCGGGATCCGAGCCGATGCGGGTGGTCGTTCCTCTTCTGGATTGCCCTATTCTTCTCGCTAAGGGCCTTGAACTCCTCAGTCCCCTTCTGCTTGGTGAATTCCTCCCATACCTCCTCCGATATGAAGGGGTACTTCTCGCAAGGAGATTTCCCCGCAGCGCGGAAGTTACTGACGAGCCAACTCTTAAAGGTTTTCCATGTTCCGTTCATGTCCTTCAAGCAGGCAGTCCTAGGTGTATCGTCGGGGATGTTCCACTTAGCCTGTTTCCGAAAAATGCATACAATTAATCACGAGTTAGTTAAACTTTAGTATAAGCCAAGAGAACGTGATTACGAAAGAGTTCAGCGATTTCAGTTAATTTAACCTTTCACTTCAGCCCACAACCTATCCCTCTCGTCCGCCGTCACGTCCTTCCAGCTCTGGACGGTGATCTTCACCCTTTCTTTCGCCAACAGCCCAACGTAGGCCGCGTACCTCCCAGCATTCTTTCCAATCGGCCTCCCAAATTGGTTGAACTCACAAGAAAGATCCGTGCGTTTGGCCAAACGCCCCAACGTCGTCGCGCCTCGCCCCACCCTCTTGCGCTGGGATGTAACAGCTGCATCTTCAGTAGTTACGATGGGGTTGGCCCTAGTCGAACCACTAGTACCATCCGATGAAGACGGCGACATGTCTTCTCCTACAAAACCTTCAACAAACCATATGGTAATTAATTCGCCTTGGAGTTCCATAACTCAGCCCAGGACTGGAGACTAACTAGGGCGGCAAAAGGGAAAATAATACAAAAAGAAAGACATGCATAAATTACTTCCTGAACTCTTCAGAAATATTTTCTATCGGTAAACACATGAGCTGCCGATAGACCATAACCTCCACAGAAGACAATTTTTCTATCGGCAAACACGTGAGATACCGATAGAACATAACAATGTTCTCTACATATGGAATTTTGTTGACAAGCCACCATGCACTGTCATCACATAACATTCTCGATGATTTGCTATACTAATATTCATGGGCCAGCATTATTATTTCACACGTAAATATGCACACAAGCATCTAAGTGCCACTGTGCATAATCTTTAGCCTAGCCTGTATGTGAGTCATCAGGACTTCACATCTATTAGGTTGGGAAAAGTCATGTATAGGCATTTGAAACATATACATCGAAGACCCATCCACATTGCCATATATTCATACGAAGTGAGTAAAAATTCTCAACCAAACTAGTACATTGCATGGCTCATGTCCTTCCAGATCCAAATTAAGTTTTACTACTTGTGCAGAAATATTTTCTATTGGTAAACACATGAGCTGCCGATAGAATATGTGTAAGAACACCTCCAACATATAATGTGCATTACATGGCAGTTGGATACAATTGATCACACATACAACAATATAGATAAGTTAAAATCTCAAAACAGGTTCATTACAGCACTGGAACATATTATGTAAACCCTAATTTAAATCAACATTGCCTGCGGAATGTACATAATCCAACACAATAGGGAACCCTAGTGTAATTGCAAAACTCGAAGAATTAGTACGTGCAAAACACTAGGATCAAATAAGGAAGATGCTGGAAATAGAACGATGAATTAGGGTATTTACGGCGGCGATCAGTTCTGGTGATGGAGAGGCGGTGTAGAACGCAGCGGCGGCCGGCGAAGGACGAAAATAAGAACCGGTGGCAGTGGCGAACCAGTGTCCAGCCGGCGATCGTCGTGTGGGAGAGAGGAAGTGAGTGGTCACGGCGGAGGTTGTGGTTTTCTTCGCTCTCGAAGAGACGCAGTGCTCTAAGGTGGAACTGTTCGAGTGGAGGGAAACTAAAGGGCCGTGTACGAGTAATAAAGTAGTGGAGGAACTTTTCTATCGGTACAACAAAATGATACCGATAGAATTATGTAATTTTCTATCGGTAAAACAAAATAGTACTGATAGAACAAGTAAATTTCCCGGAAAAATATTTGAAGTAGTGGATGCCTTTTTCTATCGGAATAAACAATAAAATCCCGTGAGACCAATTTTCCCCAGAAAATTTTTTTAATTAAGTGCTTGAGATTATAGTATTGGGTGCCCTTTTTCTATCGGTAAAAACAATAAAATACCGTCAGAGTAATGAAAAGGTACACACAATTTAACATCAAATAGACCGTGGTTGAAAGCTGCAGGATGATAAAGAAAGAGGGAAGATAGCCGGAAAATTAGAAAATTGACATAAAAAGAAATTGTTCATTCATTGTTGTTTTATCACTTACAAAAAAAAATAAAACCCAAAATGCTAGGTCAAGGGGTGGTCTTAGCCCTGGCTGCATGTAGAATAGAGTCAGTTAGAGTTGCAGCCAGGACGCAGGACTCCTCTAGCGACAAGTTGTCCCTAGGATCAACTACTACCGCGTCGAGAAGGCCTGCGACCTCCCTCAGCTTCGCTATGGTATCCTTCAAAGTCAAACCGCAGCCAGCGATGGTCATATCCGCGGCTTTCTTCTCCTCGCGAAGACGCCTCGTCCTCGCCCTAGCATTGTCACCATCCGTCTTCATGCGCTTAATGCGCTGGAAGAGATCGTCAAGGTCAAGCCGTAGCTGAGTGTGCTTGTCTGTAAGGAGCTTGTGCTCCTCCTGGAGGGCCCTCAGTGATGAGGATTGACACCCGAGTTAGTTCAAATAAATGCACTGTTGGCTCAACACAGATTCGGGTCAGACACGTGCCCGGCGGTGTGAACTCAAGTCATTCTGAGAAGCATCAGCCTAAGGTCGCAGGTTTTGCGCGATCAGGTCGCAAGCCTCGTGCGATCAGACCACAGGCTTTGCGTGGTCAGAAGTTCGTATGTTATACGCGAACAGAATGTTGAAGATGTTGTGCGGTCAGCCAACACCCCGCGGTCAGAACATTCTCGACCAAGGTACTTGGAATTTATCTGACCGGTTATCCCTATAGTGGGAATATTCCAAGTATCCCGAAGATTCCTCCACGTAGAAGACTAACTGCCAAGAGGTTGATACAAGCAGTTATTTCACGAATAACACGTGCTAAACCTACTTGGAAGTTAAGAGCGGTTCAATAAACCGCATCCAACCATCCAAACAACTGTTTGATGCAGTTACGACATGGCATCCATTCGACCAGTATAAAAGGGTGGCGAAATACATCAAACAGGAGGATCCGATCCATTTGGAAGAACAAGACTTCTGATACAAGTGAGACACAACGCATCTCAACCATTAAAACAGCCAAGTCTACGGCCTAAATTAGATAGTTCTTACAAGCCTTCCTGGCTTTATTCTGTACATTTACATAGGAAAAACCTTTCGCCTGTGAAGGGGTTTTTCTGCCATTTTGTAACCTTTTAACACGTATAGTGAAATCCTAATAGGATGTAGGGCTATTACTCCCACCATCGAGGGCCCGAACCTGTATAAATCTCTCTGTGCTCCTGTTCACCATTGTTCTACATACCTTCCCGGAGAGCCGTCTTGAAAGGTCTCACTATTACAAATTTTGCATAAGTTCGGCTGAGGACTCCGAGTCCGAATCGTCGACAGCTGGCGCCCACCGTGGGGCCTTTCTCAAGGCGCCCTAGTTTAAATCTGGAGGTTTGCTGAAACATGGCTGGAGCATATGATTCCGAGAACGATTTCGATCTCGAGGATTATGCCCATATCCCGATGCCTTCTCCAAGCGATCCTGTCCCGATGGAGGAGGTGGAAGGCCAGAATCTTCCACAGGTTGAATCGTCTCTCCAGGTCATGTCAATCGACCAAGGAGCAACTAGCGCAAGGTTAGAACCCACAGAGGTTCTTAATGCGCTAGGCGATGAATCCGGCCTGTCATACGACCCCGCTGAGGGGAAGGATGATGACGACCCGGAAATTAGCCCCGGAAGGTTCGACCCTGATAACCTTCACCGTCTCTTTGATTTCGAGTCCGACTCGAAACAAACTGAGATGTTTTCCCCATCGGCAACCTCTCTCCCTAGGCAGTTTGCTGCGTTGTCAGAAGAAACTCCCGATCAACAGGCTGCTAGGGAAGAACAAGATCGCAAACAGAAGGAGGATCAAGATCTCGAGCAACAAAACAACAAACTACGCAAAACTGCCCTAGAGGCTCTTCAAGATGCGCAGGCTCGTTACGATGCTGCTCCGGGTTCTTCTCGACGGTCGCGTGGTCGCAAACGTGACCAGACCCCTTCTTTACCACCGGAGCGTTTCCCGGTGGACGAAGAAACAATAACACCTGGTGCCCCTAGGAGAAGTACCCATGGTCGCTGCGATCTATCGCGGAAGTCATGCGTAACTTTCCTCCTACGGTCACAGATGCGTAGAAATCGGCCTTTTTTAGGATCCTGGCGGAGAGACTAGATGAGGTCGCGTCTGAGGCGACCCCAACGGCCTCTTCCCGATTGGTAACACGTTCCCAGCGAACGAGATTGTCCTCATTCTGGTTCCAGCCGACGAAGTTACCCGCCGCCCGTACCGTTCCGACAGGACAGATACCGGCGAGTGCAGGATTCTCGTAGTAGGGATCGAGTTCCTGTTCACTCTCGTTTGGGACCACGAGTAACTTCACCATTGCGTGAGGTCGCCCGAGACCCAGCCGAGAGTCACAGGGCGATTCACGGTCCTTACGTTGGTTGTAAAGCTTTTTCGCCTGGCCTACGAGCAGTCGTTTGGCCCGATAAGTTTCGACCAGGGGCCATTGAGAGGTTTGACAGAACTCAGAACCCATCCGAGTTCCTTCAAATCTATATCACTGCCATCCAAGCGGCGGGAGGCGATGACAAGGTCATGGCCAACTACCTGCCTACAGTCCTCGCAGGACCGGCTAGAACCTGGCTGTTTAATCAGCCCGAGGGTTCCATTTACAATTGGGAAATGCTATGCGATGCTATCCTCAGCAATTTTCAAAATTGTTACCAAAAGCCGGGTAAGGAGGACGACCTTCATCGGCTGCGGCAAACTTCAACAGAAACACTTCGGCAGTTTGTCAAGAGGTTTGTCGGGGTGAGGAATACCATCCCGAACATATCTGATGGCTCCGTAATCAGGGCATTTAAGCATGCTGTCCGATACCAGAGATTTACCGAGGACTTGCTTATCCACCCTCCTCGATCAGTGGCCGATCTGTTCGACATGGCCGATCGGTATTCTGATGCAGTCGAAGCAGTCGAATGGAATCGAATGGTCGACAAGGGGGATCTACCACCTCAACCAGGCTTCAAGGACGCCAGGAAAGAAGATTCAAGCAAGAAGCCGGAATCTTCATCGGGTGGGAAGTCAAAGAAGTCGAAGAGGAACCGCTCTGGACAGTACCGCGAGGTCGCAGTCGCAGAGAAGCCACCTTCGACCAAAGGTAATAAGTCTTCATTCAAAAATAAAACTACCTCTGGAGGTCAAAATGTCGACCAGCCAGAAAAGTCAACTAACCCGCAGGAGGGCAAGAAGTGGTGTCCACTCCACAACTCCGCAGGCCACGACCTCAAGAATTGCAGGAGTTGGTTGAAGCAATTGGATGACTTCTACCAGGGAGTTGGGCCAATGCCAACCTTACCACCCAAAGAACAGGCGTGCGGACTTAGGGACGCCGACGGAGACGAGGAAATATCCTACCAGGTACCTCAAAATCATGTTAACGTTATTTTTGGAGGTTCTTCTTCTTTCGTTTCCAAAAGGCAGTTTAAGGCCTTTTACCGAGAGGTTAACCAAACGGAGACATCCCTTGGCGAACCTCAGTACCCCCGTTGGTCGGATACACCTTTAACATTTGATCGCACTGATTGTCCGGCGGGGTTAACACGACCATTGAGGCTCCCTCTGGTCATTACCCCAATCATTAGCAACGCGAGAGTTGAAAGGGTCCTGATCGACGGAGGAAGCTCCCTTGACATCTTGTTGGTCAAGGCACTCGACGAGATGCAAATTCCTCGTTCGAAGATTAAGCCCATAATCCATCAATTTTATGGGATAATCCCAGGCCCCTCCATGATGCCATTGGGACAAGTGGTCCTCCCGGTCACACTAGGAGAACCGGATAACTTCCGAACAGAATTGGTTACTTTTGACGTAATCGATTGTGATTCGGCTTATAATGCAATCTTTGGCAGGCCAACTCTCGCTAAGTTCATGATGGCAACGCACTATGCTTATCAGTGCGAGAAATTGCCTGGCCCCAAAGGTGTCATCTCGGTCCGAGGCAGTCGCAACGTGGCACTCACGTGCGACAGGCTATCTTTGGAGATGGTCGATCAACTTCCCTTCCGGGACGCTCAGGTCGCCACTGTTACCACCGACACGATCAAGGCTGCTCCTCGACCAGATGAGAAACTCAAATTGGTTCCTTTGTACCCAGATGATCCATCCAAGACAATTCGGGTCGGATCAGCTCTGGATGACAAATAGGAACTCGACCTCGTTGCTTTCCTCCGGGCTAACGCAGATCTGTTTCCGGGGAAACCGTCCGACATGCCCGGTGTCCCAAGGGAAGTAATTGAGCACAGGTTAGCAATTCAACCTGGACAAGGACCAATAAAGCAAAAGCTCAGGTGTTTTACTGCTGACCGATAGGAAGCCATCCGAGAGGAGTTGGACAAACTCCTACAGGCCGGGTTTATCCGTGAAGTGGATCACCCGGAATGGCTCGCCAATCCGGTCATGGTCCGCAAGTCAAATGACAAGTGGCGCATGTGCGTCGACTACACTAGCCTCAACGGTGCCTGTCCGAAGGATGACTTTCCCCTTCCCCGCATCGACCAGCTGGTCGACTCAACTGCGGGTTGCGAACTGATGAGTTTTCTGGATGCTTACTCAGGATATCATCAAATTAGCATGGCAGAAGACGATGAAGAGAAGACTGCCTTCATCACCCCGTTCGGCACATACTGCTACGTCAGAATGCCGTTCGGTCTCAAGAACGCAGGTTCCACGTACCAGCGCTTGATGCAAAAGACCTTTCTTTCCCAGATAGGGCGTAATCTCGAAGCATATGTAGACGACTTGGTTGTAAAAAGTACCAAAAGATTGTCTCATTTGGACGATCTCGCTGAAACCTTCTGTAATTTGAATCGCTTTGGAATAAAATTAAACTCGGAGAAATGTTCTTTCGGGGTTTCTTCAGGAAAACTCCTTGGTTTCCTTGTGTGTTCCAGGGGCATTGAAGTTAATCCTGAGAAAACCAGGGCCATTGAACAAATGAGATCGCCCTCGACCATGAAGGATGTTCAACGCCTGGCGGGTCGCATGGCAGCTTTAAGTCGTTTCATCTCGCGACTAGGCGAAAGGGGATTGCCTTTCTTCAAAGCCTTGCGGAAGCATCATAATTTTACATGGTCGGATGAGGCCGAAAAAGCATTTCAGGAGGTAAAGACATATATATCCAGTCCGCCAGTATTGGTGTCTCCCGACAAAGGAGAACCATTGCTTCTTTATCTGGCGGCCACACCGCACGCGGTCAGCGCCGTTCTGATCGCGGATAGGGAAGGAATACATAGACCCGTCTACTATGTGAGCGAGGTACTTCATGGTCCTAAGGAGCGCTACCCTGAGGTCCAGAAGATACTTTACGCGCTACTGATGGCTTCCCGTAAGCTACAACATTACTTTCAAGCGCACAAGATCACAGTACCCTCCTCTTTTCCTTTGGGGGATATTGTCTGAAACCCAGAGAAATCTGGTCGAATCGCCAAATGGGCGGTCGAACTCGGTGCCTTCGAGATCCATTTCACGCCCCGCACCGCGGTTAAGTCTCAGGTTTTGGCCGATTTTGTGGTCGAATGGACCAACCCTGAGCCACCCGTGCAGTTGGCCGAGGAACTGGAGTGCCCCGATTATTGGACAATGTACTTTGACGGCTCCCGTAGTTTTCAACACTCGGGGGCTGGAGTGGTCTTAGTTACGCCCCAGGGCGAACAGCTTAAGTATGTCATCCAACTACACTTTGTTGCAACTAACAATGCAGTAGAGTATGAAGGTCTTCTTGCAGGGCTTCGGGCAGCAAAATTCCTCGGAGTCCGTCGATTAGTGGTGAGGGGAGACTCACAGCTGGTCGTAAACCAGGTAAATAAGGAGTACAGCACCTCTGATGAGACAATGGCTCATTACCTGGGGGAAGTGAGGAGATTGGAAAAATACTTCAGTCATTTCGAAGTCCAATACATCCCGCGAAAGGACAATATTCTCGCAGACCAATTATCCAAAATTGGGTCCTCACGCACATCCGCTCCGGCAGGAGTGTTCATTGAACACTTGGACCGTCCTTCAATCATGACTTCGGTTGAGGATGATCCGGTAATAGCCTCCGTTACCAACCTCGGTCAGGAACAGGATTGGACTCATCCATTGAGAGTCTATCTTGAACATGGGACCCTACCCGAGGACGAAATTGAAAGCAATCGGTTAATTCGAAAAGTGCGACTGTACAAACTCATAGATGGGGTTTTGTACAGAAAGGGTACTCAAGGAGTATTCATGCTTTGCGTATCTCAGGAGGAAGGAAAATCCCTCTTGAAAGAAATACATGACGGTGTATGTGGTGCACACGCGTCATATCGAACACTGGTCGGAAAAGCTTTTCGACAAGGATTCTACTAGCCTTCGGCACTCGATGATGCCAAGCATATGGTCAAGATGTGTCCTCAGTGTCAGTTCAGGGTCATCAACCTGCCTATGCGTGACAAACCATTCCCCTCGCATGGCCTTTCGCGATCTGGGGAATGGATATTGTAGGTCCTATGCCACAAGCGGTCAATGGGTACAAGTTTCTGTTAGTAGCCATTGACACGTTTACAAAGTGGATCGAGGCCGAACCGGTACGCAATATTACCGCATCAGCAGCACAAAAGTTCTTTCATAAGAACATTGTTGCTCGATTTGGTGTTCCAAACCGCCTTATCACCGATAACGGTTCTCAGTTCGCTAGTGGTCTCTTCCTAGACTACTGCGACCAGATTGGAACTAAGGTGTGCTTTGCTTCTGTGGCGCATCCACAAAGCAATGACGCTGTAGAACGGGCCAATGGGCAGATACTACAAGGCATTAAAAAACGTGTTTTTGATCGCCTTAAGACTCGCTCGGGGGCTTGGGCAGACGAGCTTTATACTGTTCTATGGGCACTACGAACTACTTCTAGTCGAGCCACCGGTGAGACGCCCTTCCATCTGGTCTATGGGGCCGAGGCTGTATTGCCTATCGAAGTTAGTATTGGGTCTGTTCGGACAAAACAATTCGAACAGATTAATCAGTCCGAACAGCGGTCACAAGATCTTATCCTCTTAGAAGAAAGGCGTGATCGCGCTTTGGTCAAGTCCGCGGCATACTTGCAAGCTTTGCGCAAGTATCACAGTAAAAGGGTGCGACCACGTAGTCTTCACGTGGGCGACCTGGTCTTACGAAAAATCCAAGATCAGTCTAATCGCAACAAATTCTCCCCGAAGTGGGAAGGCCCTTACACTGTGGTCTCAGTGCCGCGACCAGGATCCGCGCGGTTAGCCATGGGGAACAACGATCAACTTCGCAAGTTCTACGTGTAAGTACTCAACCCCATTTTTCCTGTTCAATTAGCATTTTTTCATAAAATTAAAAATGTTTTGCGTTTATATGAGGAATATTTCCCTTTATGACCATCCACTGTGAATTCGGCTCGGGGGCTGGTCGCACGCGGTTAGATCATTATAACATCCTAGTCGGATTCGCTGTCCGATCTCATAACCACTTTCAGATAAGTCACTCCTAAATAAGCCGTTTCTCAACGCACACGGGGCTTTCTGCAAGTCCTTGGTTTTCCGAGTGGTTGCTGGTTAGCAAACAAGGCTAGGTGTTATAATTGTTGATTTGATCATACACCCCTGGTCGTTATATTCACTTTTCCCCTGCATTTGTAATACTAAGCCTTCAGTATCTACAATCACAGGCAGGGGCTAGGGGGATAAGTTTATAATATAAACCAACATAAAACAGAATATATTCATTTTCAAAAGTGAATTTTCATGTGCATTGCATCGTATACAACTGTTTCTGTACAGGTATAGGGATCATTCGATCCCGAGCTCAGTCAGGAGCTTATCTACAAGGGGACTAATCTCCTCCATGACGGCCTCTAGTTGCTCTTCACTCTCGATTTCAACCGGTCCCACTAGTGGATTCAGATCTGCATCTGGACCATAGTGAAGTCGAACCCGGCTGAGGATAGCGGAAGCGGCTGACCGAACTCTGGTTCTGATCACCTCTTCTCGTCGCTGTGTATCCTCAGGGAGATACTCGAGAAGTGACTCTGCTTGAGCCATAACTAGGGCAGCCCAGTCCTCTTGGCTGAGATTGTCTCGTGTGGTTTCGACCACATCAGCCTTCAGAAGATGAGCCACCGCCTTCAGTTTTTCGAAGACTGAATGGCTCAGCTTTCCAATCGCCCTTGTGGAGGCTTCGATAGAATCCTGGAGGGTTTTATTGTCCCGACTGAGTTGCATTATTGGACCAGCTTGCGCTGCAAAGAGAGAACATTACTCACAGATTATGAGGACAAGTATTCCTAATCAGGAATTAACTTACCAGCAAGTTGTGACCGCAGTTTATTGTTTTCAATCTCTTGGTTCCTAGCTACTGAGATCGAATGAAGCTTGACTGTGGCCATTTCTTTGTCCAACGATGCCACTTTCCTGTAATAAAACAGAAGGAGTGGTCATAGTTATCTTGTACCTTTACAAGTTGAAAGGTAATGATCCTTACCTGCGCAAGCCGTCTCGCTCTCTTTGTATGGCCACCTTGCTCGCCGCCTTAGCACGCGATTGGGCCATCATCCGGGATAGTTCCTGTGATGCAAAAAAGAGTCAAAAGTGTCCTATGTACAATTCAGGACACCCAGAGAAGGATTCAACATACCTTCATGAACTTCTGCAGAGAGGCCTCTTCCGGACTGATGGGAAGATTTGTCGAAGGCCTGGAAGTGCCTACAGTAGGGGCAGTTGGAGGAAGTGCCTGCTGGGTACTGCTTCCAGTCGCCGGTGACTGCGACTGGGTCCTCGTGTCTGCTTCTCCATCCACGGCCCAGACAACTTCCTGGGCCGAGGGGGTGGAGCGCTCCTCACTGGAGGCTCCTGCACCAGCAGTGACTTCAACCCTTCCCGAAGCGGTTGGAGGACTGGGCGCTATTTCTTTTCGTCTGATAAAGGAAAAGAAAAATCAAATGGTAACGATTCGTGACCATGATTTCTAATACAACCAGGATAAAGGTTCTTACCTTAATTGAAATCCCATTAGCTTTTGGGATTTCAGAGAGGGTTCTCCTTGAGCATGGGGACAATCATCGTCCGCCCTGACCTTCCTCTTGGAAAACAAGGGCCCTCTTCCCTGTCTGTGTTCCCCTATGAACATCTTTTCAAGGGAAAGATAAAGGCTAACAAGAAGGATCTTTACCTGGGCAGTCGATCCCATTGGCGACGTCCCATCCGAGGACCTCGCTGTCTCCTGGGTTTCTGTGGCCGGCACCTCGCGTGCAATCGCCACAGGATCTTGCACAACCACCTCCGCTCCTGTCTGCGGAGGAGAAGTATTTTCCTCCCTGGGGCTAGCAGGAGTTGCAGGGGGAAGCTCTTCTCCTTGCATAAGTATTAGCTCATCAAGTACACAGGGGGAATTGAAGAAAATGGACTGTGGGAAAATCTTACCACGGTCGTCCCTTCGACCGGGAAGGTAGAGGCAACTGGCTCTGAAGCCTCGGGGGCTTCAGGGGCTAGGGGATCATCCGCGACCACAAGACTTTCAGTGGTTGTAGGGACTGCTACGGCTGCCTCTGCAGTAACAGTCATCCCCGCGGAATGGGTTGGAGCATCACCGGATGGAGAGCCTACGATCTTCCTCCTCCGGTGAACTAGAGGGACATCATCATCCTCCTCCTCCTCGCTCCCCTCTCCCTGTACGACGAAGAAGTAATTCGAGTTCGCACCTGGAAAGAGCGGCGGGATCCAATATCTTACCGCAGTTCTTCGGGCCGTAGGAGGAGTGCTTCGCGAAGACCCTTCCCCGAGATTTAGCCTGACTTTCTTGGGGGTGGGATTCCTCATCCTAGGTCTCGAGGAAATCTTCTTCACGTTTTTGGTCGTCGGCTTTCCCAGGGAACCGACGTTCTCGCTGGGAAACGTCACCTCAGCAAACCTCCCAAGAAGCTATTCACTTGGGATTAGTACTGAACAGACATAAAACCTGCAAAACAGAGGCCAAGTGGAGAATGTACCCTTCGGCGCTCTTGCCTGAGGTCGTCACCGGCGTGAATCAAGCTCTGGGGGCGAGGCGACCCCTTAGCACCCTCTACCTCGGCGTTGTACGCCCGGAGGAGGTGGTTAGTCCGCCTCTCAATTTCAGCAGAGGACAGGACTGTTACCGAATGCAAGTTAAAATGAATGTATTTCAAGAAAAACATGAAGGTTTTCGGTGTCAGAAACAAATACCTTCGTTGTAGTCCAGGGTGCCGTTCGCCATGGATATAATCTCCCAAGCCGGATGAGCCCTTTCACGCAGGGGGCTCACCCGGTTCTTCACAAAGTCTCGGATGATGTCCCGAGCCGTCAACCCTTCTTCGACTAAGTGAAGAATTACCTCGGCGTGCTTCATGAACTCCGAGTTCATCGCCGGGAGAGTGTCTAACTTGCTTGGCTTCTCTGGCCGCGAGTTTTCGAACCACAACCCGCTCTCCTTCGGCGGGGTACACTAGAACCACTTCTGATGCCACCCATGCACTGAGTCTCGCAGGGGTGGAAAGGGATACTCCTTTTTATCCCTCAGCCGGAAGTAAATACATCCGGCGGCGTTAGCGCTCTTCGACCACGCCGAGAAGTAGAATCGTCGGAAGAGGTCCACACTGGGGTACACTTCGACGAAAACCTCGCATAGGTGTTGAAAAACCGCCAATATCAACACTGCATTTGGGTGGAGGTTGATCAACTCCAACCCATAATGCTCGAGGACATCCTTGAGGAACCGACTCTCGGGGAATCGGAACCCGCAACGCAAGTACTCTTCAAAGACCACCAACTCGCCCTCCTGGACAGTTGGGGTTTTTTGATCTTTTTCCGCGGGCCGCCAGTTGATCAAAAGCCGCGGAGGAAGGATTTCCTCTTTCTCCAGCAACATCAAACTCTCCTTGGAATGGTGAATGGATCGGCTCCAGGACGCCATTTTTCGGTGGAAAGTCAAAGGAAAAGTTGATGATTTTTGGGGAAGACGGAAGCTGAGAAGAATGAAGGTTTTGTGCGGTGGAAATGATGAGGGTTTTTGGCTGTGTGGCTTCTTTGAGAAGACATCTGCTCTTTTTATAGACCCAAGGCGGCGCATTAATGTGAGTAACGTTTCGTTCAAACGTTCCACTCAGTATTTTATTCATTTCCCATAATGGATACTGTCTCTGGCTAACCCGTTAAAGTGTTCCAGGCATCGGATCTGAAACAAAAAGACTTCTTTGTTTCAGAAACTGAAAGTGCAAAAGCCTGAAAAGTTTTTCAGAGTTTTTCAGAGGACGTTTTTCCTTTATGTACCCTGAAAACTTTTACGAAAATATCCCATGATTTGATTTTTGGACGTATGGATATTTTTTAACCGGGTTGTGGTATGATCGAGATCATCTTCTTGATTAAAGCTCCGATTATGACCGTAGTAATGGTCTGGTCGAGCCTCAAGTCTGGTCGCGATAAGTTTCAGTTCTAACCGCGGCTTTAGGTCTGATCACGGTATCAGAGCTGGTTGCGGTGCTTTTACGAAAGCGTGATTCTAATCGCAGAATTGAAATATTCCTGTGTATGAATGGTCGCGAAAGCATTACTCATGGCCATATATTCACACAGAAGATGTAAAGAGTAACTATTTGAAGAAAGAAATTTTTATTTCTTGCATTCTTTACATACAGAAGGGATACAGTCGACCAAAGCGTCGACTTGATCTGAAAGGAGTTTACAAAGTTCCCCAAGGGACATGTTGTTGTCAGTAGGATCTACACTGACAACCCCCAGGGAACTAGCAACTAACCTAAGTCTATCTACATCATCCCTAACAAGAGACGCACTGTTGTCCCTAATCAAGTCAGAGAGTTCTCGCTGTCGCTGAGCGTGATCCCTTTCTCGACGGAACTAGCGCGCCTCTTCACGGGATCGTTCAAAACATTCTGCTAAATGCAGAATCTTCAAAGACATCTCTTCGGTTTTCTTCTCCAGGGCATTCTTCTCCTCCAGAAGAATCTCTCTGGAAGGAAAAGATGGAGCAGCAGAAGGCTGATCGTTGGAGCCTCCAACCTCCTACATTTGCAAAAATTAGTTGTATTGATTATAACTATCAGCAAAAGGAGAGAGGAATTATTAACTATCCCAGTTCATGGCATGTTGATATAGCCATCCTGGGAAGAGGATCATCAGATGGTGGAAGTGCGACCTTCCCACCGTATGATTGCTTCGCCAACACAATATGGGAATCATCTGGTCGAGGGATAGTCACCGCTTGCTGACCAGAATATTGATCACCCAAACAAAAGTTGGAGGTATTGGGATGAAATGGAGAAAGGTTTCTCTCCAAAGTCAAAGGCCCAACTTGCCGAGATGCATGAACAGGAAGAGTTATAGGAACTGAAGGAAGAAAGAGACTTGCTACATTCTTCACCTTCGGTCCGCTGGAAGATCTCTCGTCAACCTTGGGTTTCTTCCTTGAAGGAGACAAGTCTTCATGCATCTGAGGCCCCTGTTCGACAACTTTCTCTTCATCACTCTCAATCTCGATGATATTGTGATCTGCCATTAGGAAGTGTATGAGGAGAAGAATCAAGGTTGTCTAGGAAGGGACTTAGCCGTGAGAAGAGATTGTGAAGCTTTACAGAACCAAGGACCCGGTATTTATAGCCGCCAAGGTGACGGTTCGCATTCCAGGTGCCTCGGGTTTCTACAAAGCATTTACAATTTTACCTCGGGTTAAAAAACATTTCAACAGCGCCATCATTGCCTGTCACATAATACCCAGAGCCTGTCTCGGGGAACCAACCGACCTATTTAGTGCGCCACTAAGTGGGGGATTTGAAGAGTCAGGTTAATAATCCGATGCATTTCTTTAAATTTAAAGTGAACACGTCCCTTCGTTTTCTTTAAATTTGGGGGCTAGCTGACGAGGATTGACACCCGAGTCAGTTCAAATAAATGCACTGTTGGCTCAAGACAGATTCGGGTCAGACACGTGCCCGGCGGTGTGAACTCAAGTCATTCTGAGAAGCATCAGCCTAAGGTCGCAGGTTTTGCGCGATCAGGTCGCAAGACTCGTGCGATCAGACCACAGGCTTTGCGCGGTCAGAAGTTCGTATGTTATACGCGAACAGAATGTTGAAGATGTTGCGCGGTCAACCAACACCCCGCGGTCAGAACATTCTCGAGCAAGGTACTTGGAATTTATCTGACCGGTTATCCCTATAGTGGGAATATTCCAAGTATCCCGAAGATTCCTCCACGTAGAAGACTAACCGCCAAGAGGTTGATACAAGCAGTTATTTCACGAATAACACGTGCTTAACCTACTTGGAAGTTAGGAGCGGTTCAATAAACCACATCCAACCATCCAAACAACTGTTTGATGCAGTTACGACATGGCATCCTTTCGACCAGTATAAAAGGGTGGCGAAATACATCAAACAGGAGGATCCGATCCATTTGGAAGAACAAGACTTCTGATACAAGTGAGACACAAACATCTCAACCATTAAAACAGCCAAGTCTACGGCCTAAATTAGATAGTTCTTACAAGCCTTCCTGGCTTTATTCTGTACATTTACATAGGAAAAACCTTTCGCCTGTGAAGGGGTTTTTCTGCCATTTTGTAACCTTTTAACACCTATAGTGAAATCCTAACAAGACGTAGGGCTATTACTCCCACCATCGAGGGCGCGAACCTGTATAAATCTCTCTGTGCTCCTGTTCACCATTGTTCTACATACCTTCCCAGAGGGCTGTCTTGAAAGGTCTCACTATTACAAATTTTGCATAAGTTCGGCTGAGGACTCCGAGTCCGAATCGCCGACACTCAGGTCGGCCTTCACTTTGGCAGTGTCTTCCACGGCTACCATTCTCTGTGCAAATCAACAGGTCAAGAATGAACTGAACATGGATTAACAATACAGGGGTAAACCGAGGAGATTTAGAGTTCTTACCGAGGAGGGCGTGGCTGACGATCCCATGGAGGTTGCCATTGTGAAAGAGAAGATGAGGAGTCGAACCGTTCGAGAATTAGAAAAACAACAAAATACCGCGACGCATGGCGAGGTATTTATAGAGTTTCCAAGGCGACGCATGGCGACACAGTTGAGAATTCAAAGCGGCAGAGTATTCTTCTATCGGTAAAAACAGGAAAAAACCGTCAGACAACAAATACCTTGTGAGACTAACGAATTTATTCTAACGGTAAAATAGAACAATACCGATAGAAAACGTTTTGAAGTGCCTGAGAGAAGTGCCTGAGACATGAAAGTAGCGGATGCCCTTTTCTATCGGTATAAATAACAAAATACCGTCAGAAAAAAGGGATTTTTGCATAACTTAATTTGAAGAAGCAAGAGGCTGCGATGAGATTTTTGCAAGTGCTATTTGAAGGGAAGAATTAAGTATTTACAGGATAAAGGTACTGTACATGTTAGAACTCATACTGTGGAGTAAAATTGAGATGTATTAATGCTGTGAACTAGCTTATCATTAAGTTCTAAAGAAAAATGTACTGTCTGATGTATTAATGATAAGTTCCTCACCTTGCTGCAGAACTTGTGGGCTGTTTGCTTGGCATTTATCCCTAAAATAGAAATTAATCATCAATGGTTCTCAACCCATAATCCTTCTTCGTGGTCATCTCGCAGATACGTTGTTTCGTCGATATCTTCA
Source organism: Pharus latifolius (assembly GCA_019359835.1). Taxonomy (NCBI): domain Eukaryota; kingdom Viridiplantae; phylum Streptophyta; class Magnoliopsida; order Poales; family Poaceae; genus Pharus; species Pharus latifolius. The sequence continues at coordinate 41,447,926 of CM033323.1, read as the reverse complement.
GTACGGATAGATTGAATGTCCTCTAAAAATGGAGGTATTTCATCGAATTGGTTATACTCCTCTTCGTCGACAACATCTTCGACCCCAACAATACGTCTCTTGCTGTGGAGGACAACATGCAAGTTTGGATTGGCCGGGTCAACGATGTAGAATACCTGTGTGGCTTGCTTTGCAAGTATGAATGGATCGTCTTGGTGTCCGACTCTACCAAGATCGACGAGAGTAAACCCGTAACTGTCAACTTGAACACCTCGAAGGATTTAAAACCCATTGGCATCGAAACAGGGGAATCTTAAGTAATCCGTAATCAAGCTCCCATATTTCGTCAATAGCACCGTAATATGAGTTCAGCGCCCTTACTGACCTGGCATCCTCGGAAATAGCAAACAGTGTCACTCCGCTACATTGCGTGCTACTCTTGGCATCTTGAGCTCTTGTGTAAAATGAATACCCATTGATGTCGTACCCCTGCCAAGTCCCTACAGTGAATCTTGGGCCTCTAGCCAACCATGTCACAGTTTCACTTACGGAGCCCTCGGCAGCTCGCGTGACTCTTTCTTGGATCCACTCAGCAAATTTCCTGTTATGTTCTCTGCTGACCCAAACGTCTGACTTCGAAGGATTCTGTGACCGTAACATTACCTTGTGCTCGTGTATGTATGGCTCGACCTCCGTCATGTGTTGTAAGACCCAAAAATGTGATTTTGCGTACACATCACGAGCGGGGACGATAGCTTTGAATCCAATCGTTCTGATTCCCTGAAGCCTACCCTCGTGTCGGGACCTAGGAACGCCAATTGGGTCAACCCCGGCCATATAATCTATGCAAAATTCAATCACCTCCTCGGCGGCATAACCTTCCATGATACTCCCCTCGGGTCGACGACGAGTCCTTACGTATCCCTTCAATACACCCATAAATCTCTCAAATGGATACATATAGCGCAGGCACACGGGTCCACAAAACTTAATTTCTCTGATAAGGTGAACAATCAGATGGACCATTACATCAAAAAAGGATGGAGGGAAATACATCTCGAGCTAACAAAGAGTTGTAACCACGTCGCGTTGCAAAGCGTCCAGTCCATCGGGATCAATTACCTACGAGGACACAGTTGCGCCAAATATTCATATCAGAAAAATCTTCTAATTAAGCTCCACAAATGGAGGTAATGAACTTATAGTACGAGTGCACGTACTTACCTTGCAAGATATTGCGTTGAAGAAATAACATAGGTTTGTGATTGTCTCTCTGACTTTAACTGGGAGAATGCCTCTGATAGCAATGAGAAGCATCTGTGACATCAAGACATGACAGTCGTGGGACTTCATGCCAACCAGTCTTAGGTCCTTCATAGACACAAGTTTTTTCAATTTCGCGGAGTACCCACATGGAACTTTAACACCATGCAGGCACCGACAGAGTTCTGTTTTTTCGCTCTTGGACAACGTATAGGAGGCCGGGGGGAGGTATGTACGCTTTCCATTCTCTAAAGGTGCAAGCTCAGTCCTTATCCCCATTTCCACCATGTCATGACGAGCTTTCACACCATCCTTTGTCTTTCCCGGAATGTTCAACAACAAACCAATCAAACTGTCACAGACATTTTTCTCTACATGCATGACGTCAATGCACATGCCATTTCTCACATTCAAGGAATCATATCAATGTAACATCAAACAGATCTTACATCAAACGGATCTTAACTAGAAAATAAAGCAATATATTTCAAGAAATGCTAATTTGTGGATTAACTAGGAGACACAAAAATACTTTTCTTAGGTACTTGGGACTTCATCTTGCCAAAGAAATTACACATGCCAGTTCACAAATTCAAGTACAAACATACACATGCCAGTTCACCAATACAAATTCAGGTACAAACATACACATGCCAGTTCACAAATTCAAGTGCATGTCTGAAATAGTAGTACAAATACACACCTACCTACCAATACAATTAAATACACAAATACTCCATGTACATTCAAGTTCATGTCCCAATTAGCAATACATGATACACAAATATACAACAATATACAAATACAACAATTCACATATTCGATGTATATTAGAAAAGCCACGTCTGAAATTAACAACAGATCACGACGAGGACCCAGTGGCCCATACATGCATTTTACATAAAAGAGAACCTTTGCAGGTTGCCACAATGCAACTACCGACTACAAGTTAGACCTGATACATCACAAATCCATTCATCCAAAACAGCAAATGTCTGAACCACATTGGACTTAACCATAGGAGTTCAGTTCGAACACGCCCGAGGAGCTGGAACTGCCGTCGACATACATTTGTACGTATTGGTGATTTCCTCGGACTCAAACTCGATCAACTCAACTCAACTCAACTCAACTCCATTAACAAAAAGAACCTACCTTCCAAGATGTTGTTCTGTGTAGTGATGGTGTAGAATGGCTGTGCAAATAACAACAATTCTTCTTCTCGAAGCAGGTAAGCATCTGGCCACAAGCTGGTGCATGTAAAAAAATGTAAGATGCTTTCTATAGGTCCTGATTTGAGAAACACGCCGGGCTTAAGCATCTTCTCGACCGAGTCAACCAAGATCTCGCCCTTCACGTCCTTCCAGCTCTCGACGGTGATCTTCACCATTTCTTTCGCCAACAAGCCAACGTAGGCAGCGTACTGTGATGAAGAACCGTGAAATACGTTGCCCCTCATGAGCATCATCCAAGGACCTGAACAGATCATAATCATATTGAAAAGAAGACACATCAAAATGAAGGATACAAAAAAAGCAGAATTATTGCCATAATCGGATTAGAATAATCTAACAATATTGCAGAAATTTTACGTACCTTCCTTGGGATGCCGACGTCTAGAGGGCGTCGATGGAGGTGCGGAGGTGCAGCGGTCCCCTGTAGAGGTGCGCCGGCCGTCCATGGAGCTTACGGGTTAGGACTACGAGCCCCAGATGAACTGTGAGAATGAAAGAGACATACCCGTGTATTTATACAAATATATATTTTCTATCGGTACGAAAACAGAATACCGTTAGTAATAAAAACATCTGTAGAAGGCGAATGGTTCTATCGGCACAATAAATATTACTGATAGGATTTTTGTACATACTCTATCGGTGTGTACGTACATTGCCGATAGAATATTACTAGTTGTAGAAGGCCAACAGTTCTAAGATATTTTTTGCAATATTCTACCGGTATAAACATTCATTACCGATAGAATAAAACTATTTGAAGACGAACAGTTCTAAGCAATTTTCTATATATTCTAACGGTAAAAGAATCTATTACCGATAGAATAAAAATATTTGTAGAAGGCCAACTATTCTATCGGCGCACTACATATTGCCGATAGGAATTTTTAATATACTCTGTCGGTATATTCATACAGTACCGATAGAATAAGTCTAGTTGTAGAAGTCGACCAGTCCTATCGGCGCACAACATTCTCCCGTCAGTACTTATGCATCTCTTCTAACGGCAAATATGTTCATCACCGCTAGAGTAAATCATACTATTTATTCTATCGGTAAGTTTCTTATAAACCGATAGGAAAAATACACCTGTCGCCCTTTTATGACCGCGAGGCACATTTTCTATCGGTTTTCAACTAAATCGCTAATAACCGATAGAAGATAGGGGTTAGTAGACTGTATTTCTGTACTAGTGTGCCCATAGTGTCAATTTCATGCACAACAAGTTCATCAGCCTGCATATGCCTTATTCCTTTAACTTTCCCTTTTGCAGTTTGGGGAATAAATATAGTGGATCCTATGCCCCAAGCGGTTAATGGATACAAGTTCTTGTTCTTAGCCATTGATACGTTTACTAAGTGGATTGAAGCTGAACCAGTCCGCAATATTACCGCAGCTACGGCGAAGAAGTTCTTCCATAAGAACATAGTGACACGATTTGTTAGTGGTCATTTTCTGGACTATTGCGACGATATCAGGATCAAAGTGTGTTTTGCATCTGTGGCTTATCCATTGAGCAATGGTGTAGTTGAACGTGCCAACGGGCAGATATTACAAGGCATCAAGAAACGAGTTTTCGATCGCCTTAAATTGCGCTTGGGGGCTTGGGTAGACGAACTCTACTTCGTTCTATGGACACTACGCACTACATGTAGTCGAGCTACGGGTGAGACACCTTTCCAATTGGTATATAATGCTGAGACTGTCTTACCTATGAAAGTTCGTATTGGCTCTGTTCGTGTAGATCAATTTGATCATTCTGATCAACGTGAACAACGTGTCCAAGACATTACCCTCCTCGAGGAGAAATACGATCGGGCGTTGATTAAGTCTGCAGCATATTTACAAGCCTTGCGTAAATACCATAGTAAACGGGTGCGACCACATAGTCTTCAAGTGGGTGACCTGGTTTTATGAAAAATCCAAAACCAGTCTAATCGCAACAAATTCTCCCCTCAATGGAAGGAAGGCCCTTATACTGTGGTCTCAGTACCGCGATCAGGATCAGCCTGATTGGTGATGGAAGATGGAAGGATCTTGTCCAATACTTGGAATATAGATCAACTATGCAAGTTTTACGTGTAAGTTTTTCCATTTCCTTTTTCCTTTTCAATTAGCATAATTTTTTTAAAAATAACATGTACCTTTTTTCGTGTTACAGTATGGTTTAATTCTTGACCTTTGTCCTCTCTTTATTGAGCTATGCTTGAGGGCTGGCCGCCAATGATCATCCTATTATAGTAACTAAGGTGGATTCACTGACCGATCTCATGGTCACATCTAGATAAGAAATTCCTAAATAAGCCGTTTCTCAACGCACACGGGACTTACTAGTATGTTTCTGATCATTCGAGGGGCTGTCAGTTCGTAATAGACTTTGGTATTATATTAAGATCAGTATTGATGCAACCAGATGATCATATCTAGTTGAGACATTTCTTTCTAAACTATTTCTTAATGTATAAGAAACACACTAGGTATTTCTTGATCATCTTTAACCCATATTTTTCCTGAGATTATAATACAATGTCTTATGTATATACGATCTCAGGAGGGGGCTAGGAGAATATGGCCATGGTATAAGACGAGATTAAGTGCATTTTTTCCAAAAGAGAAATGCATACATCTGCATATTTTCTATCATAATTGTATGTTGTAGGTACAATTCACCAAGAGGATCATTGTTCATTACAATGAGATCATGATAAACCAAATTCTTTCAAGAGATTTTCTATCAAGGGCTTGACTTCTTCCATTATAGCTTCAAGCTGATCTTCACTCTTGAATTCAGCATCTCCCACTACTGGATTGAAATCCAAATTTGGGCCGTGGTGATGTCTTAATTTGCACAAAATGGCAGAGGCCGCAGATCCTATGTTGGTCTTCAATGCCTCTTGTTGCCTCTTTGAATCTTCAGGAAGGTACTCGAGAAGTGATTCGGCTTGAGTTGCAACCAACTTACAGGATTCGCTGAGGCTTAAGTTTTCATTTTGTGGATTGATGATATCAGTATTTAGTAAATCCGCAACCATCTTCAGTTTTTTGAAAACTTCGGACTGGATGCCGCTGTAGGTTGAGATTGTCACCTTCAGGGTTTTCCTCTCCTTGCAGACGGTTTTGGTAGTCTTTATGAATGATTTTATGGTTGCACGTTGATGCTGAATGGTTGCGGAAGGTTGCCCATTTTGAGTTTCAGCCTGGGCACACTTCTGCTTGAAGTCATCTCTTTCCTTGGAAAGAACACTTATCTGTTCCTCTTGTGCTACATGAACAGAGTAATGAGATTACAGCAGTTCATGTAAGGAAATAACATCCCTTGGCTAAAAATAAACTTATAGGCAAGCTTTCTCTGCGCCTCACTGAGTTCTTTCTCCATAGAAGAAAAACTTTTGGCTGCAGTTTCTTCTTGACCTTGTCGATCAGCCTTGCTTTTCGTCAATGAGGAATTTTCCCTGCGACCTTGTCGATCATTATACTTAGATAACGTTCAGGTGAGTATAAGCAATGTATGGATACTTATTGTTGTAGACGACTGATCTCCTTTTGTGCAACCTCAATTTGTTCTGCTAGAGCTTTCGACTTGGTCGACATTTGGGTCAGAACCTGAAACACAGTAAGAGCCGAATATTCCTAAGATATTCAATTTCGGAGAAGGTAAAAAGTTTTTTACTTAGCTCTAAGAAATTTCTAAAAGTTGTCTTTAGCATGCTCTCAGGTTCACTTGAAGGTTGAACTACTAGACCAGTCCTTTCCTTGAGCACGGGAGCAGCAAATGCTGGTTCTTGCTGATTTGCTCCCGCGGTCAAGACAGATGGTGCGGTTTCCATCCGTTTGGATTGGAGGTCCGCAACTATTTCTTCCACAATGGTCTAAGGAGCCGTCCCAGCCATTGCGCTTGTGCCTGCATTTCTCGCAACCTCCACGTGATCCAAGAGGATCTTCAGGTTGACTCGCATACGGCTTTGTGACTTTAACGTGTTCGGAAAGGTTTCGCGACCATGGTTTAGTTCGCGACCTTGAAAAGGAATTCGTTCTCTGTTTGGAATTGTAATCCGATCCGAACATATATAACTAAGCTTATTTATTTAGGGTTAGTTAGTTATATGAGTCTAATACGTTTAGGTTGCTGAGTCTGATACGTACTCATATGATTGGACTATAAATATCTTGTAATAGGTCTAGTTTAGATCATCGAATATTATTACAGCCTTGGATCATATATCCAGTATATAGTTCCTTCGACGTAGGCAAGTGTGTCTAACGTTCGACGTGTAAAACCCTCTTTGAAATAAAGAGTTGTGCAATTATTTTGAGCTATGTTTTTGATCAACCTTTGGGTTTCGGTATTTCCGAGTAAGATCCCATTATTCCGCATATTAGTATCTGGGCGAGTTTAGTGTGAAAACTAAGGCTAGGACTCAAATGGATCAAGTTGTTATCAGAGCAACTTTTCTATCCTGTGGATGGTGAAGACTCGCCAGGGTTACAAAACCTCCGGCAAAACTTTAGGCGATCAATTGACGGTTCCTACTGCCGCGTCTCTGACAATGTCTAATGATACCTCCGTTCAAGCTAACCTAGCCGAACAAGTGGCTAAGCTCTCCACCGACATGAAAATCGTGCTTGTTTGGATTAAGCAGTAGGCCATGATTGTACCTCCTAAAGTAGGGAAGGTTATGGGTGTGAAGATTGGTGAAGACTTGTGTAGGGCAGACGAAGATGAAGACGAAGGTGACCATAAGACCGACGACCTCGCCAACACCTCCTTAGCTGTCAAATCTTTTAAGGTCGATGCTAAGATTGATATACCCATATATGATGGGGTCATCGATGCCGAGAAACTGGATTCTTGGATCGACCAGCTTGAAACCTACTTTGACCTGAAAGGGTTCAGTAGCGCTCAAAAGATGAAGTTCGCACTTTTGAAGATGAAGGACCACGCCAAGACTTGGTGGAAGGCCCTTGTCACCAGTGGTGAAGCTGACAACCTTGCTTGGGGTCAATTCAAGTGACTCCTATGACAAGAATTCTATCCGATGGGTTACCTTGAGGAGAGATGGGAACGTTGGCACAGATTGTACTAACGGCGCGACCAGACTGTCCAAGACTATACTACGGAGTTCCGGAGACAAGCAATGGTCACCGGCACATCGCTATCCGATCCTCAGGTATTTTGGAAATACACATCTGGACTTCAGAAATCGATCAGTACTGAGCTAAGTCTGTTCAACGTCTAAGACATCGCGATCGCGAGCACAACTGCTATGGCGATTGAGAAGAAGAACAAATCCCGTGGCGACAAAGGTACGAAGGACAGTGCGACCTCAACAAAAAGAAAACTGAGTTCGAAAAACAATTCAAAGCTGGGCATGGGTACTTTTTGCGACCATTGTCAAGTCACGGGACACACCAAAGATAAATGCTATAAACTTCATCCTGAACTTCGACCAAAGAAAAACAGACCAGGGAAAAGAACACCCATGACTACTGCAACTTCACCCGACGAAGAGGTTGTCCGAGTGAATTCGGTTGATGACACGGATACGACCTTGTCTCTGACGGCAATGCCGAAGGAAAAGGGTTTGGATCCATCGAACGACCATCACCCAACGGAGGACTTGTTCACTATCAACATCCAGGTGAAGCACGAAGTGGTCGCAACGATATTCATTCCCGGAAGTCAAAAGAATCTGGTCTCCACTGGACTTGTTCGGTGACTTGGTTTGAAGGCAACCACACACCCGCGACCATATCCGCTGGGTTAGTTTACATCCGACGTAAACCAACAGATTATGAGTCAGTGTGTGTTGAAGTTTGCAATCTCTGCACGGTATATCGATGGGGTGCAATGTGATGTTGTACCTATCGATATCTGTTAGGTAATCTTTGGGAGTCTGTATCTGTATGATCGAGACGCTCACTTCCATCGGCGTGCGCAAGAGTATGACCTCACCAAAGACGGAGTTAAGTTCGTGATCAGTAGAGACATCCACGTCAACACCTTGAACTTAATTACCGCAAATCAAACCAAACGAATTGTCAATACATGTCACAAGTACGTGCTTGTCATGATTCGACCCATTGGTCAAGGTGAGGGTACTCGACCAGCGTTGTCGTCACTACAACACAGTAGGCCAGTGCAAGCTGTAGAACTGCTGGGAAAAACTTTGTTCCCAGCCGTCCTGCAGATGAAAATATAATTTTGATTTTTCACAGATGTGTCAGCTAGGAAAAGTTATTATTTTTAGTAGATCTGCCACTAGGAATAAATAATATATACCAAGCTATAGATCAGTTTGGAAAAAAATATATAGAATCTGTGGAACAGATGGCAATATTTTTTATGTTGGGAAAATCATTTTTTTACCAACAGTCTTATAGGTGAAAATACAATTTTGATTTTTCACCAATGTGTCAGCTGGGGAAGTTATCATTTTTAGCAGATCTATCGCTAGGAATAAATAATATATTTTTTTTGGCAAAACTGAAAATTTCAGCAGAAAAATAACAGATATATTATTTAGAGAGGGAAAATTTTCAGAGAAAAAAGTAATTGACAATATTTTGGGAGATTTTTTGTTCAGCCAAATATAAAACCCTCCTCATGTTAATTAACTTCACCACTCCCTCACAGCCGGCCGCCAAGACCCCCACCAAAATCTCCTCCTAACCTCACTGTGCCTCTCCCCCACAGCCAGCCGACACCCCCACCTCTCCACCATCGATCCCCTACCAATTCTGCACCCCACCTTTGCTCGATCTCCCACCGATCCCCAACCAATTCCCCATCGCACCTCCACCTCAAAGCCCTAGCGGCAGCGGCCTGCGGCGGAGGGAGGAGGTGGAGCGGCAACGACTTGTGGCGAAGGGAGGAGGCGGAGCGGTAGTAGCAGCGGCCTGCGGCGGAGGGAGGAGGCGAAGCGACAGTGGCCTGTGGCAGAGGGAGAAGACAGTGTGGTAGATCTGCAGGCCCAGCACGGCATGACAGATTGTCTGGCTTGGGAGGGGTCGAGGCCGGTGGCCAAGCGCAGCAGAGGGGCCAGCGAGGTCCAGTTTGGCAGAGGTGCAGAGGGGGCGAGGGCTGGTGCCACGGCCACTTGCGGGCAGTGGTGGCCCTATTCTACAGCCTTGTCATGCCCGACAGCTACAATCATGCCCAACAGTTTGCCTTGATGCATTGCGCCTTGATGCATGTTGTGAATTTGAGATTAGAAACAATCACGCCCAACAGTTTGCTGTGAATTTGATGCATGTTCTGAATCGTGTTGTGAATTTGAGATTTTTATTCAACCGTTGATGTTTGAGATTAGAAACAATTTCGAATCCCTGAGGGTGTCATATGGTCAAGGGGATTTTTGTGTTTTTTAGAAATATAATTAGTATGAACCAGATCATAATCTCGGAAAATACAAAAGTTCAAACTCACATTACCAACATCTTATAAGAAAACATTTCATTTGGGGACAGAAATTTGACAAGAAGTCCGCTGTTCTCCACATAAAGTGAACTCAAACAAAATTGAGAAAAAAAACCATGCTAAAGCAAGCTTTATCAATCATATGCACTAGTTGTTTTCTCTCTTAACAAATCACCAACAAAAAGAGTTATAAAATACATATTGATTTCAGAAGGATCAAAGTATTCTCCATTATTGAAGATCTCCATGTCCAGATTAGGACGATTTAAAAGCAGAACTAAACAACTTGCACTTGGCATCATAACAGCATTAATAATTCAATAATCAACACAAACATCAGTTGGTCTTCTACAGGAGATGAAAAAACTCAACCACCATTGATACATCATGCTGAAACTACAGTTTTAACTTCCTTTCCTAACTAGGGAATTTACGGACCGTCATCTTCTCAGACTTGTACAGAATATGATTGATAATGCCCCTCGCAACACTGCATAGCAAGAAATAATTTCATAAGATAAGCTGCGGCCAGAGAGTTCCAAATGATAAGACCGGACATCCGAAAAGCACAAAGTTGTACGTATGCAGTAACTTACTCATCCTTCATTTTTTGTATCTTCTCTGTATCAGTTTCTGTACATACACAGTAAATTACATGATGACACAAGTTCTAAGTAGGAGAGTGAGTAGGGTGCAATCTTAATTTTCTTATGAAAAAAGAAGGGAGAGAAAAAAGGTTTAGTAGGGACCACGAGTCAGTCTATGGTGAGGGCATCATCATAGGAATATGCATTATAAGGTGTTCTCTTGTTTTGTTTGAAATAATATAATCCTCTGAATATTCTCCTTAGATTTCTCTCTCCCTCCTACCCTCTCTGCCTCCAATCTAATTCTTCTTTAGACTGTTATTAAAATGCATAAAAGTAGCGCAAAATCAACATGCACAGTTCATCAACAAGGTGACTCATGACTTACCCAGACATTAAAATACCCAGCAGATGTTTGTTAGCTTCCAAGTAATCAGAGGCAATCATCCTTGAACCCACCTTTCGCCTTTGTAAATTTGCAACAACTTGAGTAACATCTTTCTGAGTGTGGAAAATGAAATCAGATATCATCAAAGTCTGGCAAGCCAACTGAAATAAAAAAGTAACTAAGCTAGCTGTATAATATTATGGGCTAACTAACAAATACAATGGCTTGCAATTTGACTAAAGAAAAGAAAATTCGAGGTTTAGCAGACAAACTAAATAAGATGTTCATGGACATACTTCCAAGTCTAGAGACGGAAGACAAACAATTAGCAGAAGCAGGGTGTGGGTGTTCTCCTTAAAGAACTCTTTGGTCAACTGCACGCAAGCTTCAGTGACTCGCTCTGCCTCACCATTTCCATAGAGAATACGTTGCCATCTCTCTTATGCTTTTGCTTAGATCTGCCACCTGCATGTCAATTCAAACGTGCATTTAGTCCTAATGCACGAGAGCTAGCTCAAAGTTTCAAGAATCCAAGGAGTCGATTGTCCGTAACTAGAAAGTGCTTACTGTCCCTACTCCCTACTACTAATGTCAAACAAATCTAATGAATTGACCACTAAAAGTTCGCTATAATCAGTTATTAGGTTCACGCTCGTGAACTATGTGAAATAATGAAATCAAGTTCAGGCAATATTAGGAATGTGTAAGTTTTTTATACCTAGGTTTAGGGGTTAATGAAACCTAATAAGCCCATATGTGTCTCCTAAGAAAGATGTGAGCCGTTGGATCACAAGATCGAATGGCTGAGATCACACATACAATTTATCACGAGAAATTTTCCCGTGTTAAGAGGATACTTATCTCAGCCATTGATTTTTCGATTGGGATATCTTTGACACACACAATAGTTGCAACCACAAAGCTGTCCCACACCCCCATCTTTCCTATATCTTCCATACCCCGCCCAAATCCCTTGTTTGAGAGGCATGAAAATCTAGATCTTACTTGATAATATCAAAAGAAAATAAAGGATTATTTTAGAACAGATAAAGATCACACTTTTTCCATCACTCATCAAAATTGAACAGATTCCAGTCTAATCTTAAGAAAATGTCATGCATAAGATAATCCAATCAAAACCAAAGAAAAAATACACTGAAAACGATAGAAGTACACCAGAATCATAAAAGAATTGGTTGCAGATTGAATAAAAACCACATCCACCAAGCCTTCCATCCCATCACACAGTCCTCAGTCTCCTCAATGAAACCACACCGCCACATCAGCCAAGCGAGTTATCTCTAGCCTCCGCACTACGATTACCCACCACGATGCCTCTAACCACACCTCCCCTACCTTATGTTCTTTGTTCTTAAATTGCATTTGTATTTTTTTGTCTTGAAAGTTGTTTCTTCAATCTATTTTCTGTTGCATAATTTCAGATTTCATAGATTGGACTTCCAACTTAGAGATTGTTCCTGTTAGGTTTCATCTTTTGAAAAATAAGTTGTAATCAGGTAATATTATTATTATTTTTGCTGCTATATGATTCTTGTTTGTGCTATTTGTATATGAATAAGGAGTTTGTCTGCTGTAGATTCTTTGAAAAGTATGTCAAAGAGAGGAGCTAACTAGTGGCTATTGTGCAACCCAAGTTTTCTGTTTATCTATATGTGTTAGTTCATTGGTTATGAAAGTTTTTGCTATGTCTGCATTCATTTTTCATTGTTTTTTGTGCTAACTATACAATTCTAACAGTTAGTAGTTACTCTTTGTGGTTCACTTAGATTCTTTGAAAAGTATGTCAAAGAGAGGAGCTAACTAGTGGCTATTGTGCAAAGATTTTAGTTCATTTGGAGTAATATAGCATTGGCATGAGCTAGTGATTTAGATATGATATTTAGAGATTCAAATTGTAACTCCAAATTTTGTAACTGGCTATTGTATAAAGATTTTATTTTATTTGGAGTAATATAGTATCAACAAGAGCTAGTGATTTAGATATGATATTTACAAATTCAAATTGTAACACCAAATTTCTGTACTTTCTAGTCTTATATTGATCAAATTCTTGTTAATAGGCTCTTCTATTCCCATGTTGCATAGGTGGATGAATGTTCAGGACTATTTTGACCAAAATAATAAAGTGCAAGGACTCAAGTGATCAGTGATCAGCAACAAAGTGGATTCTATATTAGTTGGTGCACATGGTCCTAAAGAACAACGGATTTGAGCATGGATAATGTGCAAACTAATAATGTCTATATTTTGAGTAGTTTCCATCACTGATCATCCTTAAAAAGTTTTATATGTCAGGAAGGCTGGATAGAGCCAATCATTGTACTCTAAAAGGCTTGCATGCCCTTTGATTGATAGGTATTACACAATATATCCACTAAATACAAAAAACAGTAGTCCTCTGTAATATAGTCATAACTATTTAATAATTTTGTATCTATCTCTTTAGATAGACATTAGTAAATTTTGTATAATTTTGGTGCATAGATGTGAAATGTATGGAAAGACTCCTAGTTATGTGATTGTGTTTGTGTATATATATATGCTCGTACAGAATCCGCAAGTTAGATCCATTGTGGTGTTGGTGCTTCTGCATGAAGCTGAAACCACTTTTACACTAAAGAGTTTGAGGTGCTTTAACAGCTCTAACTTCAAGTTTACAAATACTCATAAAGTTAGAATTATTTATATGGCTATGTCATTAATTATAACTACAATTAAATTATATTATAAGATGTAAATTTTATTGAAAACAACAAAATAATAGTCTTTTGTCAAACACTTTTAGAACTTTGGTTTTTAGTATATGTCGAACTAGAGTTATATCACATATGACTTCAGTTTCTCTGTGATAGAAGTCGAACCCAAAGCTTGACCAAACTAAGTCTTAAACATCAATTGTTTAAAACTACCATTTAATTTTTTTTTGGAACTATTATTTAACTTAGAAATCAATGATTCAGAGGGACCAATAGTATATTTTTTTTAGCATATCATGTCAATCATATAAGTCTTTAGACTCTTAATTGGACAAGTTAAATGTCAAATGGGTTTCTACTTTCACTTTGGTGAGAAATTGGACAAGCAGGAAGAAAATCTCACCAATTGTGTGCCTTAATTTGAATTTTTTATGTTTTTTGGAAAAGTAATTTTCACCCCTAATCCCATATTTGTCAATTTTCTTGGTAGATCTATGTTTTTTCATTTAAGTACTTATATTTGTTTGCAGGTTGTAATTATTCCTTTGTGTCATACACTTTCCTTTTCACAATTTAAGACTATTTTTATTTTTCTATATTTCACAATATAAACCTTACTATAATTTCAATATATTATTTAGTACATGTTTTACTCCTTTATCCTCTATGGTATCCTATCATGCCTCCACACACATCCAAACTTTATATAATAGAGGCATCATTAGTTTATTATGATCATTTTCTCTCATTCAATACTCTTAATTCGCATGTGAACAAGAAGTAAACTTATATTATGAATAAAAAGAAGTATTTCAACAATGAATGAATGACTATATAGAATGATGTTATTGCTTGCTTACATGAACAATAACATGGTGTGATGGGCCAATACTTACCCTATCAAATTGTATTTTGCTAGTCAATTTTTGTAGTTAGCTGAGATTATTATTAAAATTAACCTAGTAATTTCAAATCACTTTGGAGAGAGAAATTTTTGCAGTAAGCTATTACTCCTTTCTAAATAGGAAGTATTTGTTAACCCTCCCTCCCGCGTCTATTTGTGTTCTTGTTCATAAACTCATTTTAGATTCAAATCCGTATTAAATTAGTAATGATACCAGCTGATTTTATTTCAGATATACTAGCTGATTCTTGCAGTAAGCCATATAATAAGGAAAGGCTACGAGGATTTTAAGGTCTTTGGCATTTACTATGGACAAGCGTTGGATGAGTGCGGCTAGGTAGAAAACAAACACTCAGTCATTAAATCAAATACAAAGCTACTTTATGTGAATCTTTTGATTGAAAGTAATGATAATTAAATGTAGGTACTCAACTGAATATAACCAAGGCATAAAGGGTTCATAGAGTTTGCTTTTGCAAATTCTGCAAAAGCAAATGAAATTCTCTGCCCTTGTAGAAAATATGTGAATTGTGTTTGGAGAGAAACTGAAGTTGTTTATGAACACTTGGTTTGTGATGGGTTTTTAGAAGGATACACCAAGTGGATATTTCATGGTGAACAAACATCATGGCACAAGACACCTAAGAAATCTAATATAGAAAATGTTCCTAATATGGACAGTGAGCTGCAGCTAGATGAGATCACAGAAATGATCCATGACATAGGATGTGGATACCAAGAAGTTGGTCATGTAGGAGGTGATGGTTCTAATTCGGAGGATCAAAATGAAGATGCCGAGGCATTCTATAGGTCAGCAAGTGATGCTAGTCAAGACCTATACCCTGGGTGCAAATTCACAAAGCTACAATTTATTGTGAGGCTCCTTCACACAAAATTCCTAGGTGGATGGAGTAATAGTAGTTTTGATTTCTTATTAGACTTACTGAAAGAAGCATTTCCAAAGAATGCCACAATGCCAAAAAACTTCCATGATGCAAAGAAGATGGTGAGAAGTCTCGGGTTGGGATATGAGAATATTGATGCATGTGAATATGACTGTGTATTGTTTTGGAAAGAGCATGCAAATATAGACTCATGCCCAAAATGTGGAACTTCCAGATGGAAGAAAGAAAAGAAGAGCCCTGATGGGAAGTGAATGTACAAAATTCCTAGAAAGGTTCTTCGATATTTTCCACTTAAAAATTGGCTCCAGAGACTGTATATGTCATGAAAGATAGCAGCTGACATGAGATGGCATAGTGAAGGGCGCACTAGAGATGGGTTGATACGCCATCCAGCTGATTCTCCCGCTTGGAAGGATTTTGACCATAGGTATCCAGACTTCAGTTCTGACTGTCGCAATATTAGGCTATGTTTGGCAACATATGGTTTTAATCCTTTTTGAAGCCCAAGTTCATTGCATAGCATATGGCCTGTTGACTTGATTCCATACAACCTTCCACCATGGATGTGTATGAAGCAACCAAAGTTTATCCTCTCACTACTTATTCCTGGTCCTAAAGCTCCTGGAAATGATATTGATGTCTACCTTCAACCTTTGATCGATGATTTGTTAGAGATGTGGCATGGTGTCAAAAATCATGATGCATCATCTGGTGAATGGTTTCAATTGCGTGCCCGCCTTGTTCTGGACTGTTACTGATTATCCAGGATATGGATATGTATTTGGACAAGTTACTTCTAGTGAGGTTGGATGTGTTGTTTGCCATGCAAATACTTGCTCACTTAGTCTTAAAAATGGTAAAAAAAAATTGCTTCATGGGACATCGTTGATTCTTGCATTCTTGTCATGAATTTAGAAATGATAGTGAGTCATTTGATGGCACCAAAGAGTATAGAACATAGCTCTCCAACCTCATCAAAAATCTATAAAAGTTTTGAAATAATTAATTAATGAAAATATTAATAACAGTCTAATGAAATTGAGCCTTCTACTATGGAATTAATATACCTTTCTATGGGATACATATTGCGGTATTGGATAGTGCCAGCAATCCTTTCCTCAGTAGGAAGATGGACCATTAAATGAACCATAATATCAAAAAATGATGGCAGAAATATTTTTTCAAGAAGGCATAAGGTTTCAGAAATTTCAGACTCTAATCTCTCCATATCAATTACATTAATTACAGGGGAAAATAGTTTCTTGAAGAAGTTGCTTACACGAATCAATGCAATACTAACTAGGAGTCACCCAGAAGGATCGATTGCGGAAGGTTACGTATTTGATGAGAGTATGACATTTTTCTCTCGTTATTTGCATGGTTGTGAGACTAGATTTAATCGGCCGGGTCGAAATGATGATGCACAATTCAATATCTTGTCAACCGATACCACATACTTGAACAACATAGGTCGCGGTTTGACTGGCAAGTGCACTATTACGTTGGACCAGAAAATATGGATTCAAGCTCATAGATATGTCTTATTTAATTATGAGCATATTGAGCCATATTTGATGTATGTTCTCTAGATAATTTTTTATTAAATTTTATTAAATTAGTTCAAATATATATTTTATAATATCTTACATTCAAAAAATTTTTGCAGAAAACATTTGGGGTATCTTTCATCTATTGGTCATCAAAAGATTTATGAGAGAGAGCGTATACATCATGCAACATTTCATGAGTGGTTTAGATTACATGTAAGTTCATAAACAACAATGTTAGCTAAATACATATTGCAATGTTTTTGTATTAACCGTATAAATAAATTTTTCTAGGTGAATGAGTTACTATCAAATGGGGAAGATGTAGGAGAAGAGATTCAGATACTAGCAAGTGAGCCTTTTATGGTCGCAACAAAATATAACAGTTATTCAATAAATGGATACAATTTTCATACAATATCTTATGATGAGGGCAGATCAGTTCAGAGTAGTGGGATAGCTATTGTTGCAAAGACTTGTAGTTTTTCTAGCTCAAAGGATCAAAATCCACAAACAGGAGATATAACATACTATGGTGTCATAACTGAGATACTTGAGTTAGATTATCGTTGAAAAGGTAACGTTGTTCTCTTCAAATGTGATTGGGTTGATGTTCTCAAAAAGGACAAAAGGGTTAAGAAATATAGATTTGGGATTACGACATTGAACTTCAAGCATTTACTTAATATGGGGGAAAAATTATCAGATGAGCCATATATTTTAGCATCACAAGCTACTCAAGTCTATTATGTTGAGGATCCTATCGATAAAGACTGGAAAGCTGTCATTGAGTCAAGGCCAAGAGACCTCTATGACATATCTGCGGAGGAAGAAATTGAAAATACAGTGCGAATTGATAAAGTTAGTGAAATCTCTGACTTGAATGTTGGTGCTGAAATAAATCTTCCAGATGGCAACAATAATTGTGTTTGAACAAACATTGATGGTATACTTGTTGAGAAATCTCCACCTCAAATGGGGAAGTAAGATGCTATTCATTGAATGTGTTGTTTATGTCTATGTTCTTTTATTTTTTTAGTCTAATATTGTAAAATTTTATTGTAGCCGAAAAGATGCAAAACAAAAGAGGAAGAAATAATGGAGCTATGCGGAATGAGTATGAAGAGTTATGGCAAACAAACATTGAAAGAAACAATAAGGTATTGAGAGTATTGCGCTTGCCTATTCGACTTCCTAGAAATGAAATGAGGGAATATGTCTTGAGACCATCTACAAGAACTAAAAAGGTTATATGTTTTACTTGATTGTTGCTAATTTTTGTTTCTAAGAACTATTTTGTAATTATCCCCCAATATGATGCATGCTGATTATGTCATAGTAAACCAATGATCAGCCTGTAGTTCCCCATCGAGAACCATCACAACGTCAAAGGCATATCACTAGCAATGAACGTATTGAAAATGAAGACCTTGACAACATTTCTATGGAAGAACAACAACTTGGTGATAATGAAGATGAAACATTGAATATAGGTATATTTAAGTATAGTTTTGCATTATTTTGCTCTCTTTTTTTATATCATTGGTTATTATTTTCAATTGCATATTTGTGTAGAGCAAACTCATCGAGGTCAAAAAAAGAAAAGGAAGGGACG
The DNA here is from genome assembly GCA_019359835.1 of Pharus latifolius. Classification (NCBI taxonomy): domain Eukaryota; kingdom Viridiplantae; phylum Streptophyta; class Magnoliopsida; order Poales; family Poaceae; genus Pharus; species Pharus latifolius. The sequence goes on along the minus strand of CM033323.1, from coordinate 41,429,369 downwards.
AGGACCCACTACCGAGCATGACATATGGAAGCGAAGGAATGAATCAAAAATTCATATTGACCAAAATATGAATAATCAACCCATTGATGATCAAGCTTCACCATTAACCAATTTTATTTCTACAATAGTGAGATCAGGAATACCACTTTCCTATAAAGACTGGAATGAAATTGATGCAGATAAAAAGGAATCTGTTTGGGCTACTATAAAGGTAAATTTGTATACTACTAAAACTAAGAACTCTAAATTAATTATCTATCATTTCAGGCTTACATGTATATTTTAATAGAAGTGAGATATGCTTCGATAGCTCTTCTTACTATACATAGCATTGACTAATTTTCCTTCTAATTAAGGGTGAATATATATATGTGGAGCTTAGTAGTTTATTATTAGATGTGTCATTCTAATATGAAGAGAGAGTTTGATTCTATATTTGATTTTACTTGAATTTTGAATTTTACTTCATAAATTGGATAGCATTCCTTTATAGTTATTTAAAATCATCAAAAATAGTAACTAGTGACAAGTTTGTAGGCTCAAGATCTATGTATTCCATAGACATGTATAGTATAATAGTATATAATCATTGACAACTTGATAATTTTGTAGGAATTTTTTGATGTTCATGATGACCTTGAAGATTGGGTTTTACAAAAAGCAGCAGTGAAATGGAAGGATTTCAAATGTGAAATAAAGAGGAATTATTTTGATGAAACAAAAACAGATGGGGAACTTTTTTCTATGAAGATTGATTCTATAGTACCTAAAACAGATTGGATGTGGCTTATAGAGCATTGGAGAGCTTTGAAAAGTCAGTAAAACTTCTTTAAGAATGATTCTTGATTAAAAATTAAATATATTTTATGCAATTAATTATATTCTCATTTTATAGGCTCTAAATGAAATTGGAAAAGCAAATAGTGCAAAATGACAATGACACATACTGCTGGAAGCAAGAGTCTTGCTCGGATTGCACATGATATGGTATTAAATGTCTTAATATTTATTTCTACTTTCTTTAGATAACTAATTGTCAATATTAAGGGAAGTGCAGTCCAAAGAACTAGGTTATATGCCCGCTAGACATGAAGTTTTTATCAAAGCACATACCCATAAAAATGGAGTTTCAGAAAAAGGAGCTGAAGACATAATTGTAAGTGTCATTGAAGGGTTACATGTATTTATAATCAATGATCAAATGTAAACATATATATAAATATGGGCTTTATCTAATTTTCAGAAAACAATTGTGGAGACATGTGCCAACAAGCCAGAACTAGCTAAAAAAACCATAATAGAAGGAGATCTATTTTACCATGTCTTTGGAAAAGAAAAACGCTCACGTGTACGTGCTATTGGTTTGGGCCCTACTCCTGAAGACTTAAAGATGCTGGGGGTACAAAAGTATTCATCCACTAAGCTTTAACTAGCTAATGCAGCAAGGATAAGACTTCAAAAGCAGAATAATCTTTTGATAGAGAGACTAGATAAAATGGAGAGTGAGTGTGTGGGTAACAAAGAGCAATTGACGTGAATGGAAAAAGAAATTGAAGAATTGAAGCAAATGCTTGCTTCACAGGCTAGGCAAAATGTAGATAATGATTACAATCATCTATCTAAGGGTCGTGTGCAGGTGATTTTTTATATGTGTTCTTTATAATATTTAAGCAATAATATACATATGATTATTTACTAAATTGTTCAAATGTGGTGTACTAATTGCTATAGGACACGGGATATGAAAGTGATGGTTGTTCTATAGAGTCATCTGCAGCTGAAAATAGGGTTCAACGAAACGTAAGTTTACATTTTATTATTTTACCTCAAAGTTGCACCTAACATAACAATATTTAGACTATCAACTTATCCTTAATTTTTGTATAGATAATGCAAAGGAGAGTTGGTAAGACACATGATGTACCGCGCTATATGCATGAGGAGGTAATAGTTGCAAGTTAATTATACTCTACTGAATTTGGGTGCTCATTATTGAGGTAACCATTGAGCTTATATTGAATTCTATTTAATCTTTAGGGAGGAAAGGAAGTTATTTTGATTTCTTTTATGAGGCCATATGTTCCTGTTGCTAAGGGTTTGCTTCAAAGAGCATCTCGAAGTGTAATAGTTGGTGACACACCTCTGGGGCCTGAGTGTTGTGAGGTGGTTGTGAACTATGTGTTGAAAAGAGATGCTCCATTGTTACGTCCATATGGGAATGTTAGAAAAATGTCTGATGCGCTTGGACGATCAATTGCATGGCCACATGAAAAAGTAATTTATTCTATCTAGTATAATCACTCTTATTTACTTACTAATATCATCCAAGTAAACAAATTGTGAACTTTTACTTGTAGATGCAAGATGATACTACAATAGGTGGTGGTTCATCTTGTGTTCTAGGTATATAGAATTCTAACATGTTATTTACCTGGTTAGTTACTATTTTTTCATTTGTCTTGTTTTGTTATTAATAAAACAATCTTACAGGTGAAAGGGACAAGAGAATTAGTTGAAACTAACTGGAAATACTTAATACTTTTATAAAGGTGAGGTGTTATCAACACAATCCACATGTTATTCATTTTCTAAATATTAAGTTTATGTTAATTGTGCGTTGAACTAGTAGCTCACGTTCATATGATTAATTTCTTTTATCAAGTGTATGCAAGTCATGTCAACCAACAGAATTTTCTCATTCGCATAAGCAACAACTTGTACTTGTTATACAACAATCGACCAACCATCTTTTATTATAATTGTCATATGTTCTATATGTTACTTAAAGCAAAAGTTATTGATTTGTATATATTTATCTCAAGGCTATTGTAATTGATATCTTTTCTTATGCAGGTGGTTAACAGTAAGGTGTTAAAAGCATATGAAGTGATGAAGATATTTTACGTCATAAGAAGAGTTTGAAAGTGGAATATTTTACTTTTGATAGTTATAGTTGGAACAAAATATATAAAGTTAGGAATAATATATATGGGCATATATTTGGTGTAAAGAATTCTTAAGTGATATTTTTCTCGCAATTATTTTAGAGATTCTATATCTATTTTGGTTGGTTTTGTCAAATGAATAATTCGTGACCATTACGAATCTTGTCAATGGCTATATAAAGCTAAGAATTCAATATAATATACAATTGTGCCATTTATCCATTTTTGATAATTTTATTGCAAAATGTGGTGTGATTTCTATTAGAATAGTGCATATTATAGTTTTAGTTGTAATATTGTTGCCTAATTACTAAAAAAATATATATTTAAAATTAATTATTGACACAATTCCAGCGGTAAATTTACTACAAATAATTCACACATTTAAATTTGAAATTCTAAATTATCAATGATAGGTTAGCTGGTAAAAATTTATTTCAAATAATTGTACAGATTGGAATAATGTATTACAAGTGGACATATAGGTGGAAAAAGTTCAAAATTGTCAAGCAACCTACAGCTGGGAAAAAATATTCCAAGTAGTTATATAGCTTAGAATAATATATTACAAGTGGACATAAAGGTGGAAAAAGTTCAAACTTTTCAAGCGACCTACAGCTGAGAATACCCTTTGCCACCGGACCTACAGCTGGGAGAAAATATCCAAATAGTTATACAGCTTGGAATAATATATTAAAAGTGGACATACATGTGAGAAAAGTTCAAACTTTCCAAGCGACCTACAACTGGGAATACTCTTTACCACCGGATCTACAGCTGGGAAAAATATTCAAAATAGTTATACAGCTTGGAATAATATATTACAAGTGGACATACATGTGGGAAAAGTTCAAACTTTCCAAGCGGTTTACAGTTGGGAATACTCTTTGTCATTGGACCTACAACTGGGAAAAAATTTTCGCAACACCTTTTCGCCCAGCTGTAGCAAACCTTATTCCCAGCAGCTAAAGTGCTAGGAATACTAACTTTTGCTAGCTACTCTACTGCCAGCATTGAAGTGCTATCTTATAGGGTGTTGGCGTGCTGAGAGGATTCTGGTCTTTTGTCGGGACTGTTGGAGAAATACAGTGATCTGTTCGAAACTACACAGGGTCATCTGCCGAAATGTCCAGTCGAGCATGGAATTCAGCTTGTGTCTGATGAGACACTGCCCAATCTGAGTATTATCGCAACTCAGTATTGGAGAATGAAGAGATCAAGAGACAACTTGGTGAGTTGCTTGACGATGGTGTCATTCAACCAAGTAGTTCACCTTGTAGATCTCCTGTGGTGTTAGTGCCAAAGAAATATGGGACTTGGCGTATGTGCATCGACTATCGAGAACTAAACAAGATCACCATCAAGAACCGGTACCCCCTTCCTTGTATTGACGACCTGCTAGACTAATTAAAGCATGCTGTTGTCTTCTCTAAATTGGATCTTAAGTCAGGATATCATCAAGTCAGCATCTGAGAAAAGGATACGTGGAAGACAGCGTTCAAAACGCAACAAGGTCTGTTCGAATGGCTGGTCATGCCGTTTGGTCTCTGCAATGCCCCAGAAACTTTCATGCGTCTTATGAATGACATATTGAGACAATTCATCGACGACTTTGTGATCGTTTACCTCGACGACATACTAGTTTATATTCGTTCATGGGATGAGCACCTCATTCATGTCGAAAAGGTGTTCGAACAGTTTCAGCAACATCGACTTCGCCTCAACCGTAAGAAGTGTGAGTTCGGCCAGCAAACTCTACTTTACCTAGGATTCATGGTCGGCAACGGTACGTTGCAAATTGACCTAGAGAAGGTAAAAGTGATTCGCGAGTGGCCGCGATCGTGAATAGTTATGGACGTGTGCAGTTTTTTGGGAGCATGTCAATATCTTCGGAAGTTTATCTGACACTTCTCGATTGTGGCTTCTCCGGTGCATGCATTAACCAGTATCGATCAAAAGTTCGAGTGGACAGGGAAACATGAGGACACGTTTCTCTTGCTGAAGAGGAAGATCAGTGAGGCGCCTGTGTTAGCTTTGCCGAATCTCCAAAAACCATTCGAGCTAGAAACCGATGCCTCAGGTTATGCCATGGGCGCTGTGCTCATGGAAGAAGGTCGACCAGTGGCATATCACTCCGAATTATTCTAGGGAGCTCAGAAGAACTACCCGACTTATGACAAAGAGTTGTGTGAATTGCATCAGGCCATAAAGCATTGGTGGTGTTACCTCTTGGGTAAAGAGACTGTTGTCCTCACCAACCATTAACTGTTGCAATATTTGTAAACTCAGTCCAAGCTACAGCAAGCTCAACACATGAAGTGGATATCGTATCTGCAACAGTTTAATCTGGTGATTAAGTACAAGAAGGGCATACACAACAAATTGGCAGACATGTTGTCGCGACCACCAGTTATGACCCTCTGTTTATTAGCGTTCATGTAGATCCAGCCCTTATGTCATGATGACTATGCCACTATGTACAGTGAAGACCCTGATTTTCAAACAACACTAACTAAGCTCAAAACAGGGAAACATACAGAGTTCATTCATTGAGAAGGACTCCTGTACAAAGGCAATTTACTTTGTATACCTCGGGGAGCACCTCGAATCCAGTGGCTGCGAGAAGCACATACATCGAAGGTAGCTGGCCACTTTGGGGTTACGAAGACTTTGCAAAATCTTCACCAACATGTGTTCTGGCCGTGTATGCAGCAAGATGTGGCTAGTTTTGTTCGAGGCTGTGGTCTCTACAGCATCTTGAAACCGGCAAACCAAAAATTAGGTTTGTACACTCCTTTGTCAGTTCCATCGGAACCATGGGAGAGCATATCTATGGATTTCTTGGGAGAATTGCCTAAGACCCGATGTGGCAACGACTATCTATTCGTGGTCGTTGATCAGTTCTCCAAACTGATTATTTTATACCTTGTCAAAAGACTATCATGGGAGAAGAAGCAGCTCGGGTATTCCTTCAACACGTTTGGACACACTTCGGACTGCCGACTTCTATTGTGTCTGATCGCGATATCCGGTTCCTTAGTCACTTTTGGCGATTGCACTGGACAATGTTGGACACCAAGCTAAAGAGGAGTACTGCCTTTCATTCGCAAACTGATGGTCAAACCGAGGTGATAAATCACACTGTCGTTCATCTCTTAAGAGGCTTTAATTCTAAGCATCCGAAGACCTGGGATGAAAGCATACCGTACCTGCAGTTTGCTTTTAATCGAGCAGTGCATGGTTCGACTAGAAAGTCACCGTTTGAGGTATGTTTAGGATTTCTACCACAGAGTCCATTCGACATGGAATTTGTGATCCCTACCTCAGCACAAAACAGCAAGGAAGCATCTGATCAAGATCGAGCACAGAAGTTGAACATAACTTGCTGCGAGCTCAACTCAAGTACAAGGCGCGACATGATCGGCACTGAGCGGATGCTCCATTCGAAGAAGGTGATATGGTATGGTTACATCTGAGTAAGGAGAGACTTAAAGGTGAAGGTAAGAAGCACAAACCCATTCGTTATGGTCCTTTTCAGATTTTGCTGAAAGTGGGTAATAATACTTGTCAGCTCGAGTTACCTCCATACATGGATATTTACTTGGTTATTAATGTTGAGCACCTCAAACTCTTTGAGCCTTCAATGCTGGATGATGAGCCAGATACTATAGTACCATCTGTTGAAGACTTGGTCTATCAACGAGACGAACCTCTACGTGAAGATGTGATTCTGGAGAAGAAGGTGACTACCACCCGTAGAGGCACGAAGGAGACCATTCGAATTGGTCGGAAAGGTCAACGAGTACATGCGGCAAAGTGGTACACCAGAGAACATGGACAAGCCCAATTTCCACATCTCCAGTTTGATCAAGAGGTCGCAACAGGGGTTGGCTCCTTCTCAAGAAGGGAGTCATGATCCAGAAGGATCTTCAGGTCGACTCGCATAGAGCTTCGCGACCTTAACCGTATTCAGAAAGGTTTCGCGACCATGGTTTGGTTCGCGACCTTGAAAAGGAATTCGTTCTCTATTCGGAAATGTAATCCGATCTGAATATCTATAACTAAGCTTATCTGTTTAGGGTTAATAAGTTATATGAGTCTAATACATTTAGGTTACTGAGTCTGATACGTACTCATACAATTGGACTATAAATATCTTGTAATAGGTCTAGTTTAGATCATCGAATATTATTACAGCCGTGGATCATATATCCAGTATATAGTTCCTTCGATGTAGGCAAGTGTGTCTAACGTTCGACGTGTAAAACCCTCTTTGAAATAAAGAGTTATGCAATTATTTTGAGCTGTGTTTTTTATTAACCTTTGGGTTTCGGTATTCCCGAGTAAGATCCCGTTCCGCATATTAGTATTTGGGCGAATCTAGTGCAAAAATCAAGGCTAGGTCTCAAATGGATCACCACGCTAGGTGTTTTGCTGGATTTCGGTGGGGTCAGAAGAGTGCTAGGCACAGAGTTCCTTGGAAAAATCACAATTTGCAATATTGATGATTTTGAAATCAGGATTTGATAAGACGTGGTATCCTTACCTGATTCGGAGCCGCATACCACTTTTGGGGTTCAGTGATGTACTCCTCGGAGATAGGAGCGCGCTAAGCGATCTTGTTGCGGTGTCATTGGGGCTCGTCCTTGTTTTCCTCTTCTTAAACAGGACAGTAGACTCCTCTTCCTGCATATTCAAAAGATGATTTATGTATGCAATGGAGTAAAAGTCATGGAGTATGATGTTCTTACCGCTACAGCTCCTTCTGCATTTGAAGGAGCGGTCACCAGATTTGAAGCTGTTGAAACTATGGCCGCAGAATCTTTCGCGACCATGGTTGTGGAAGTTCTGGCCTCAGGGTTGGCAACTTCCCTTGTGACCGTGTGTTTTCCCGCCGCCATGGGATCCCCTGCTTCAATATTTGTTTCTACCATTGAGGATAGTATGTTGGCAATGGTAGCGGAGGATGGTCTCTCTGGAATGACAATCTCTAGAAGGCTCACCGTTCTTCTCTTTCGGCAGATAAGAGGAACGTCATCTTCCTCATCCTCGCCCCCTCACCCTGTACAATTAAGAAGTAACTCCTATTTGTACATGGGATAACGGGGGGAAGAGAAAACCTTACTGTAGTAGCTTTCGTGGTGGTTTTCTTCACCTTCGATGAAGCCCCTCTTATGGACTTTATCTTGGTTGTTCCAGAGGTTGGCTCCTTCATCTTCTTGGCTGTAGAAGGGATAACTTTTACTCTCTTTGATGCTAACCTCCCAGAAGGCCCAACATCATCCGCAAGACCCTTTGTCCTAATAATGTGCCCCTTCAGCAGCTGCATCATTTCATGATTTGTGATTTGATGATCGATATCAATAGGCATCCATGAGCAAGCTTTCCAAAAGAAGTTTTACCTTTTGACGTTCTTGCCTCAAATCGTCGCCGCTGTTGATCAAGCTCTGAGGATGGGGTGAACCTAGAGCTCCTTCTGTCATTGCATTATACCACTTGAGAAGGCTGTTTGTCCTCCTATCAATTTTTGATACAGACAAGACTGTTTCACAATCACTATTACTTAGTATGACATTGATCATCAGTAATAACGTGTATTTTGTGAACAAGTAAATTTACCATTATTATAGTCCAGGGTATTATCCACCATGGACTGCACCTCCCAGGCTGGATGTTCCCTCTTCTTTAGAGGGCTTATCCTATTCTTCACGAAGTCGCGGATGATATCTCGCACTGTCAATCCCTGGTGAACTAAGTGAAGGATTACTTGTACTTGTTTCTGCAAGTCAGCGCCTAATATTGGAACGGCGTCAATTCACTGCTCTTAATCGGTCGCCGGTTCTCAAACCACAGGCTGCTCTCCGCCGATGTAGCTTAGTAGGACCATCTTTGGTTCCATCCTTGCACTAATTCACGCAAAGGGAGAAAGGGGTACTCTTTCTTCTTCCTTAGGCGAAAATATACAGACCCAGTTGCACTGGTAGTCTTTAACCATGCGGAAAAATAGAATCACTGGAAAAGATCCATGCATGGTAACACCCCGATGAATGCCTCACAAAGGTGATGGACCACAGCCAAGATAAGAAAAAAGTTGGGGTGAAGGTTCACCAGTCTCAGGTCATAGTGTGCGAGGACATCCTGGAGATTGTCGACGATTCGGACTCAGAGTCCTTAGAAGATCTTATGCAGAATTTGTGAGTTGTGAGGCCTTTCAAGGCGTTCCTCCAGAAAGGGATGATGAGCAATGTCAGTTGGGACACAGAGAGATTTATACAGGTTCGGGCCCTCGATGGTAGGAGTAATAGCCATACGTCCTGTTTTGATTTCACTATGTATGGAAAATGTTTACAAAGTTGTAGAAAAGATCATCACAGGCGAAGATCTTTTTTGTGTTGTTGTCTACAAACGACTAAACTAACTTATGAAAGCTTGTGCTTGATCTGTCGTCGTCTCCGATCTCTCCTCGTCTTGTATATTTGCTCACCCTTTTATACCGGTCAAAAGTGATGAGGGCATCACTTCTTTGGATACACACACCAACCAAAATCATCTGCTTGTTACACAAGGACCAATCACGCGCGACAGAGCCCGATTATTGCATTACCAGGTGAACTCGTTCCTAAGTTTATATATATGGTTTTGAGAATAGTTTACTATATAATAGTGATAATATTGTGCTTAGGAATAATGGAGAGGACCAGTAAGGACGCAAGGACCATCAAGGAGCCCAAGTCGAGTTGGAGTCCGGGATGGATTCGAGTTGGAGTCCGGTTCGGCCATCCAAGAGCAGCTTGCCTTCAAACGACCATAACTCACAACATCCAAATTCCTTCTGGATCGCTGGCAATTGACAAAACAAATTTCGACCAGATTCTGATTGGACCGAGTCGGTGCTGCGTCACCTTTTTGGTTGGGTCAAGTCCCGTGTATTGAGTTCGAGTCCGAGTATGGAAAGAGTCCATGTCGGTTTCAGGTTTCCTTACCAGGCCACCGATCTGTTTTACCTCCTCTATATAATCATACTGAACCATTAGGGTTCAACGGGTTTTGTTTAGTCATAGTCTTTCCTTCGTGAAGCTATTGAGATATTCTTCTTGGTCGGCTAGATCAACATCAATATCTGTATTCGGAACCCCAACTCTTTTTCGTGATTCAATCTATATTTGCAATTTCAGATTGCTTGTTTATCTTGTTCTTGCCTGTTCTTTGATTGCTTGCAGGAATAGATCTTCGTGATCAGGTCAATCGTGCTTCTAGTTCGGTCGATAACAATCTGAAGTTGGTTCAGCGATTGCCAGGGCGTATCAGTCGTGTATGGTTGGTAGCCAGATCGTGAGAGTCATCTTCATAAATCGATAGTTCTTGTTCTCATCGAAAGATCGGACCGCCCGCGTCGCATCAAAAAGGGCGCCAATGCACAACGGTTGTGAATGGTTGTAAGAGTGCAGTTTTGGCAACCACACTTAACTCCCACGCAGGCTTAACACGTGCAATCAAGGCATAACTGCACATGTTAACCTCCTGGCAATTGTCTTCATACGTGGAAAGATGTTCGTGATTCTCGGGATATGCTTGTACAAAGTGCTAAGCAATTCCGAATTAGTCTAGTCGAGGGTAGTCAACGACCTTCTAACTACGCATTGTCTGCGGCTTCCTGACCGCGTAACGTCTACGATCTCATGATCGGGCAAAGCTTGCGACCATAAATCATTCTTGTGTCCGCGCTTCTTAGGTCGTCTGCGACCATAATAGCAGACCTTCAAACACTTGTCTAGTTCGAATCTGTCTTGAACTAGATGTGTATTATTTCAAACTAGCTCGGGTAACAATCCTCATCAGCTAGCCCCCAAATTTGAAGAAAATGAAGAGACATATTTACTTCAAATTTTAATCTTGCATCAGATAAGTGACCCGACGCTTCAACTTCTACACTTAGTGGCGCACTACGTGCGACGGTTTATTCCCCAACACGGGTTTTGAGTTGTTTTTGACAGGTAATGATAGCACTGCTGACTTGTTTTTTAACCAGAGATAAAACTGTAAATTTGTTTTAAGAACTCGAGGCGTTCGCAAATACGAACCGTCACCCTTGGGTGCTATAAATACCGAAGCCTCTTAGTCCTAAAACTTCACAAGTTTTTTCTCGGCTAAGTCTTTTCCAGAGCTATCTTTTCTTCTCTTCCGTTTTCATCTCAATGGCAAATCAGGACTCCAAGAACATCATTGAGATTGAAAGTGATGAGGAATCACTGGAATTTGACTTTGACCAGAAGGTACGTACCTTCAAAAAACCTAGTTCCATTTCTTGTCTTGGTCGATCTCAAAGTAATGTACTTTGGAAATTTTTCAGGTCAACGAGGAGCAAATTCCCCCGAAGAAAAAAGCAAAAGTTGACGAAGGATCCTCCAGTGGTGTTGCAGCTGTAGATGCAAAGGTTAGGGATCCATCATTGCTCTCTCTTCCTTTGGCCCCTATAGTTCTTCCTGTGCATGCTACTCCACAGGTTAGAACATCATTTTTGGGGATCCATGATAATCCCGGAGGGACCCCTACATTGTCGCGAGTGGACAATGCAGCTCCTCTTGGTCGGACTTCACAGGATGATCAGCTTTCTAGTGGGAAGGTTGCACTTTTGCGACCAGGTGGTCCTTGACTTTCGTCGGGTGACCTGTTTTTTGGAGGAAGTTCTGCATCTCCTCATTCGACTCCAATGCGAGGATTGGTAATTATCTCTATTCCCCCTATGAGTCGTTTCGTCCTCAAAGCTAACACATGTGAATGCAGGAGACCAAAATTTCCAGAGCCCCCAGCGACCAGCCTGCCAACGTTCAAGTTCTTGGCAAGGGTGCAGCCTTCGAGCGAACTCTCCAAGAAGAAAAAGAGCCGCTGGAGAAGCATTCTGAGGAGATGTCCTCGGCCATTCTGCATCTGGCAGAATGTCTTGACAACTCTCGCAAAGAGGCACACCAACTTCGCCTGGAGAGAGACCACGCTCTGTAGCAGCGAGAACTCTCCGATACGATCAGGAGTAGTAGTGCTTCTTTGCTCCGGGATGATGTAGATAGGCTTAGAGTAGTTGCTAGTTCTCTTGGGGTGATCAGTGCAGATCCTAATGACGCCAATATGTCCATGGTAGAACTTTCTAAACTCCTCCCGGATCAGGTCGATGCTCTGGTCACCTGTATCCCTTTTGTATGTAAATATTGCCATAAATAAGAATTTCCTTGACCTTACACACCTTGATTTCTCAAGAAGAATTATGCAAGACTTATCATCCCGAATTAAAGCTCTTCACAGTTTCTGTGTAAAAACATGGTCACAAAAAATGCCTTTGCGATCACATGCACACACAGGTAAATCCGAAGTATGGCTTCGCAACAAATTTTTCGATCGAAAATGCATTGATGTGCTATACCGCGACCAGTACTGGTACCGCGATCAAGACTGAAACCGCGATCATAACATAATACCTTGATCAAGTGATATATATTGCGGTTACCCACTCGCAGCGATCACAGAATTGCATTGCGATCAACATGCAAATCTTCAAAACGATCACAGAACTGCATTGTGATCAACACATAAAAATTAATTTACAAAAGACATGAGGGATCATTTCCTCCATAATCTTTGCAAAATTTTCATGCTTTTGTGTGCACCCTAGCCCCCGAATTCGAAATAAAAATAATGAAAATATATTTTGTTCCGGATTCACTGTAGGGAGTGCATAACGGGTTTCCAGAGAGAAGGCACCATCATGGGAAATTAATAAAATATTCGGCGAAGGGTTATCTCGGGCATATAAAAGGAGAAGGTTGCTTCCTGATGAAGCTTCACAACCAAAAACCCTTCATTTGTCTTAGAGTTTTTCGCCGCACAAATCCCTCTTCTGTATTCCTCATCTTCGTTGTCTCCAAAGTCACCACTTTTTTCCTCAATTCTTCGTAGTAATGGCGTCCTGGAGCCGATCCGTCCACCATATAGAAGAGAGTCTGGTGGTTCTAGAAAAAGAAGAGATTCTTCCCTCACGACTGCTGATCAACTGGCGGCCAGCGGAGAAAGATCAAGAAACCCCAATTGTCCAAGAGGGCGAATTGGTGATCTTCGAGGAATACCTGCGCTGCGGGTTCCGATTCGCAGAAAGCAAGTTTTTGCGGGGAATCTTTGACCACTATGGGCTGGAGTTAGTGAATCTCCGCCTAAATGGAGTCCTCATTTTGGTGATTTTCCAACACCTCTGTGAAGCCTTCGTCGGAGTGCTTCCAAGTGTGGAGCTTTTCCGACACTTCCACTTTTCGGCATGGTCGAAAAGTGCCAATGCCGCTGGGTGCGTCTACTTCCGTATAAGGGAGAAAAAAGAGTACCCATCCCTACCCCTACGGGATTCTGTTCATGGGTGGTACCAGAAATGGTTCTACTGCACCCCTCCGTTGGAGAGCGGACTATGGTTCGCGAACACCCGACCGGAGAAAGCCAGTGAGTTAGACTCCCTTCCCGTTCTGAGCGCAGAACAGAAGAAACAAGCCCAAGCAATTCTTCACCTAGTCCAGCAAGGCTTGACCGGGCGTGATATCATACGCGACTTCCTGAAGAATCGGATAAGCCCCCTGCGTGAAAGGGCACATCCTGCTTGGGAAGTTAAGTCCATGGCGGATAGCACCCTGGACTATAATAATGGTATGTGCTTTGATCAGCAAAACATACATTTTTACTGACTAAAAAACGTTGTATTTGTCAACATGCTTGTTTGTGACACAGCTCTATCTTTGTTCGAGATCGAGAAACGGACAAACTACCTCCCCCGGGTGTATAACGCCACCGTGGAGGGAGTTAAGGGATCGCCTCGCCGGTGACGATCTTAAACAGGAGTGTCGAAAGGTGTGACTTTTTTCAAACAAGCTCTGTTGTAAATCATCCATTTGTCTTGTATTACCAAAAGCATGTTGAATAATACAGCTTCTGGGAAAATTTGCTGAGGCAATGCGTCCAACTAAGGACGTTGGTCCTTCGGGAAGACCGACTGTGAAGAGGGTGAGGAGGACCCCTTCGAAGCACGTAGCGAAGGAGTCCGCTCCCAAAAAACCTAAGAAGATTCTGGGAGAGGCTTCTTCGCAGAAGAATACCATTACTGCAAAAAAGAGTGCGGTAAGATTATCGGTTCCTCCTGTACCCCCAAGTACGAGCAGAAATTATTTCTTCGTCGTACAGGGCGAAGGGAGCGAGGATGAGGAAGACGACATTCATCTAGTTCGTCGCAAGAGGAAAACGACTGACCTTTTGGGAACAAGCGTCCCAGAGAGGTCGACTTCCCTTGTGGTCGATGAAGTCTTGTCCCTGGCCGCAGGGACAGAAATGGCGATAGTGGGCCCTGTGTCCACTGATAATCCAGTGGTTTCGGGTGGAACCCTGGTGCCTAAAGCTCATGAAGCCTCAGGACTTGCCACACCTCTCCTTCCGTTAGAAGGAGTGACTGTGGTAAGATTTCTCACAATCCTGCATGTTTTCATTCCTTTGTGTACATCTATTGAGTTGTGTTCATACAGGAAGAGGAGGATACCGTCCTCTTTAAGAGAAGAAAAATGAGGATGGATGAAGACTCTTCCCCGAGAGCAACCATCAAGCTCTTCTCCCTCGGGAGCACATCATCAAAACCCAAACCGTGGGTGGGGTTTCGGATAATGTGAGAACTTTTCCAATCATCATCTAAATATGACCGACCAGAGGTTTCTTCACCTTTCAATATGTCTGTTTGTTGGCGCAGAGATGCTGCACCCAGTACCCCGGCGACCTCGACAAGCCATGGCACACCCACTACGGAGGTCGCAGGAGAGCCAAGCCCGATTCCGGTGGCCGGAGAGGTTCTTCGGGCCATCATGGATGGAATGGCAAAGGAAATCCGTTCCCAAGGGACGGAAACCGAAGTCCTGGTCATGGAGGGGGAACAATAGAAAAAGTCATCTGCTGCCCCTACCGTGGACACAACAGGTCCTGAGGTCAGACCTCATGATGATGTTGAGAATGACTCAATCAGCGATTACATAGAGGTATGAACAATTTTTATTTTCCAACCCGCAAAAAATTCCAGAACATTCAAGTCTCAAGAACAATTTCTTATTGTGTGTCCAGGACTTGACCCGGGTGGCTACCAGAGCAACAGCTGTAGCAAAGCATATTGATGTAGCACAACAGAAAATCAGCCGGCTAGAATAGTAAGTATAGTGCTCTTCATTCATGTTAACTTGAATCTGTATTTAAGCGTAACTGGTTGTTCTTCTTGATAGAGAGAAAATGTCTTTTTGCACAAGAGCATGGCTGATCGAGAGAATCAAGAAGAAGCTGCGACTGCAAGATATTCTTCTTTGGAGAAGGAACTTCGCAACGCGCAGCAAAGCTTGCTTGTAAGTACACTCCCGACCAGAAGAAAACTTCACATCATATGAGCTTTACTTATAGTAAATGTTTACTGTGCTTGTACAGCACAAGAGGATCAAATAAGCCATCTTTCAGAAGAGAACATAAACCTTCAGACGACCATCGAGTTGAAAAGCTCGAGAATTGATACTGCCAGCATGGAGAATAAGGGACTGAACGAAACAATTTCCTCATGCAGCGGTACTCAATCAGACATCTTCGAAAAGCTGAAGATGGTGGCCACTCTGCTAAAAACAGATGTGATCGAGTCACAAAAGGACAATTCAAGCCTTAGCGAGTTGGCCACACTAGTAGCGGCACAAGCCGAATCACTCCTCAAGTATCTTCCTGAAGATACCAAATGGCAGGAAGAGGCGCTAAGGTCAAATGTCAGATCCGTAGCCTCTGCCATTCTCTACAGATTACAATTCCACCACGGCCCAAATTTGAATTTGAAGCCGGTGGTAGGAGATGCAGAGATCGAGAGTGATCGACTTAAAGCCATCTTTGAAGAAGTCAAGCCTCTAGTCGAAGTTCTACTGAAAGAGCTAGGCCTCATTTGATTTTTTGTAATGATCTCTCTAAGTAACTATTCCTGTAAAATTACATTTATAACATGCGAATGCGTGCCTTAAATTTTTGGAAAAAAGTGATACTTTCTTTGTGATACTTTATTCATTTCATAGCATGATCATATCCTCTTAGCCCCCTTTTCAGAAATCACCAATACTCTAGACTTACTATTATAATTTCTGGAAAGATATGGACGTGATGAATATCCAAGAAAATGCTTAGATATAATCATCCCATTGAACCGATACTGACCCCAATACAACATCCAACCTTACTACGAACTGGCAGTCACTCGAATGATCAGGAACATGCCAGTAAGTCCCGTGTGCGTTGAGGAACGGCTTATTGAGGGATGCTTTAGCTGGATGCGACCACAAAATCGGCCAATGAATCCGGTTAAGACATTTGTACCAAGATGATCATCGGCGATCAGCCCCAGAGCCAGGCTCGGTATAGATGTGGCAAATAAAAAAAACGGACATAACACGAAGCGAAGAAGAGTACTCACGAAGTTTTTGTTAAACTATGCTAATTGAACAGGAAAAAAGATTGGGAAACTTACACGTAAAACTTGCGCAGTTGATCAATGTTCCATGTATTGGATAAGATCCTACCATCCTCCATTGCTACTCCAGCCGATCCTGGTCACAGCACCGAGACAACAGTGTAGGGGCCTTCCCATTGAGAGGATAATTTATTGTGATTAGATTGGTTTTGTATTTACGTAAAACCAGATCACCCACGTGAAGGCTACGTGGCCGCACCCTTTTGTTATGGTATTTGCGCAAAGCTTGCAAATACACCGCGGACTTGACCAGAGCTCAATCATGTTTTTCTTCTAGGAGGATTAGATCTTGTAATCGTTGTCCGTTCTGATCAACTTGTTCGAATTATCTGTTTGGACAGAACCAATACTAATTTCCATAGGTAACACAGCCTCAGCTCCGTATACCAGATGGAAAGGTGTCTCACCAGTGGCTCGACTAGAAGTAGTACGAAGTGCCCACAGAATGGTATAGAGCTCATCTACCCAAGCCCCGAGCGCGTCTTAAGGTGATCAAAAACACACTTTTTGATGCCCTACAATATTTGCCTGTTGGCACGTTCGACGGCACCATTGTTCTGCGGATGAGCTACAGAAGCAAAGCACACCTTGGTTCCAATATTGTCGCAATAGTCCAGAAAAAGACCGCTAGCAAATTGGGAACCATTATCAGTGATGAGACGATTTGGAACACCGAATCGAGTCTTAATGTTCTTATGAAAGAACTTTTGTGCAACAGCAGCAGTGACATTGCGTACTGGCTAGGCCTCAATCCACTTGGTAAATGTGCCAATAGCTACGAACAAGAACTTGTATCCATTGACCGCTTGTGGCATAGGACCAACAATATCCATCCCCCAAACCGTGAAGGGCCATGATAGAGGGATAGTTTGTAGAGCATAGATAGGCTGGTGGACCTGTCTCATATGAAATTGACACTAAGGACATGTCTTGACCATATTTTTGGCATCATCAAGTGCCGAAGGCCAGTAAAATTCTTGTCGGAAAACCTTCCCGACCAGTGTACGGAATGAAACATGTGCACTGCATACACCGTCATGAATTTCTTTCAAGAGGGATTTACCTTCCTCTTGGGACACGCAGCGCATGAATACCCCTTGAGTACCTTTTCTATACAAAACTCCTTCTATAAGTTTGTACAGGCGCGCTTTTCGAATTAACCAATCGCTCTCGGTTTCATCCTTGGGCAAGGTCCCGTGTTCGAGATAGACCCTCAATGGATGGGTCCAATCTCGTTCATGTCCAAGGTTGGTAACGCAGACTGTTACTGGATCATCCTCGCTTGCAGTCATGATCAAAGAATGTTCCAACTGTTTGACGAACACTCCTGCCGGGGCGGATGTGCGTGAGGACCCAATTTTGGATAATTGGCCTGCGAGAATGTTGTCCTTTCGTGGGATGTATTGGACTTCAAAGCTTCCCCTTGGTAATGAGCCATTGTCTCATCGGAGGTGTTGTACTCCTTGTTTACCTGGTTTACGACCAGCTATGAGTCTGCCCTCACCACAAATCGACAGACTCCGAGGAATTTTGCTGCCCAGAGCCCTGCAATAAGACATTCATACTTTGCTGCATTGTTGGTCGCAACAAAGTGTAGTTGAATGGCATATTTGAGTTGGTCACCCTGAGGCGTGACTAGGACCACTCCAGCCCCCGAGTGTTGAAAACTGTGAGAGTCATCAAAATACATTGTCCAGTGATCAGGGCATTCCAAATCTTCAGACTCCTATACGGGCGGTTCAAGATTAGTCCATTCGACCACGAAGTCGGCTAGGATCTAAGACTTGATCACGGTGCGAGGTGTGTAATGGATGTCGAACGCTCTGAGTTCCACAGCCCATTTCACGATCCGACCAGATTTCTCTGGATTCCGGACAATGTCCCCCAAAGGAAAAGACGAGGGCACTGTAATCTTATGTGCTTGGAAGTAATGTCGTAGCTTACGGGAAGCCATCAACAGTGCGTAAAGTATTTTCTGGACCTCAGGGTATCGTTCCTTAGGTCCATGAAGTACTTCGCTTACATAGTAGACGGGTTTGTGCACACCTTCTCTTTCTGCGATCAAGACAGCGCTGACCGCGTAAGGTGTGGCTGCCAAGTAAAGGAGTAATGGTTGCTCTTTATTAGGAGAAACCAAGACCGGCGGACTGGACAGGTATGCTTTGACCTCCTGAAATGCTTTCTGGGCCTCATCGCACAAAGTAAAATTATGGTGTTTACGCAGAGTTTTGAAGAAAGGTAGTCCCTTTTCACCCAGTCGCAATATAAATCGGCTTAATGCCACCATGCGACCTGCTAGGCGCTGAACATCTTTGATGGTCAAGGGGGACCTCATTTGTTCAATAGCCCTGATTTTTTCGGGATTAATCTCGATTCCTCTGGAACAAACGAGAAAACCCAGAAGTTTTCCAGACGAAACCTCGAAAGAACATTTCTCCGGGTCTAATTTTATTCCGAATCGATTTAAGTTACAGAAGGTTTCAGCAAGATCATCTAAATGAGTGAACTTTTTAAGCTTTTTACAACCAAGTCGTCTACATAAGCTTCAAGATTACGCCCCATCTGGGAAAGAAAGGTCTTTTGCATCAAGCGCTGGTACGTGGAACCAGCGTTTTTGAGACCAAACGGCATTCTTATGTAGCAGTAGGTGCCGAATGGCATGATGAAGGCAGTTTTCTCTTCATCTTCTTCTGCCATGCTAATTTGATGATATCCTGAGTATGCGTCCAGGAAACTCATCAGTTCACAACCCGCAGTAGAATCGACTAGCTAGTCGATGCGGGGAAGGGGAAAATCATCCTTCGGACAGGAACTATTTAGGCTGGTGTAGTCGACGCACATGCGCCACTTGCCGTTTGACTTGCGGACCATGACCGGATTTGCAAGCCATTCCGGATGATCGACTTCGCGAATATATCCGGCCTTTTGGAGCTTATCTAACTCCTCTTGGATGGCTTCCTGCCGATCAACAGCAAAACCTCTGAGCTTCTGCTTTATTGGTCGCTGTCCAGGTCGAATTGCTAACCTGTGCTCAATTACCTCCCTTGGGACACCGGGCATGTCGGATGGTTTCCACACAAACACATCTGCATTAGCTCGGAGGAATGTAATGAGCTCGAGTTCCTCTTTGTCATCCAGGCATGATCCAACCCGAATTGTCCTAGATGGATCATCTGGGTATAACGGAACCAATTTTAATGTTTCATCTGGTCGAGGAGTAGTGTTGATCGTATCAGTAGACATTATCGCAATCTGGGCTTCTCGGAGGGGAAGCTGATCTACCATCTCCAGGGATAACCGATCACACGTCAATGCCACGTTGCGACTGCCTCAGACCAAGACAACGCCCTTGGGGCCAGGCAACTTACCGCACTGGTAAGCATAGTGCGTAGCCATCATGAATTTAGAGAGAGTTGGCCTGGTAGGACATCTCTTCGTCCCCGCTGGTGTCTCATAGCCCGCAAGTCTGTTCTTTTGGTGGCAAGGTCGGCATTTGTTCATCCCCTGGTAGAAGTCATCCAACTGCTTCAACCAACTTCGGCAATTCTTGAGGTTGTGGCCTGTAGAGTTGTGGAGTGGACACCATCTCTTGCCTTCCTGCGAGTTAGTCGACTTCTCTAGTTGGTTGGCACTGCGACCACCAGAAGCAGTTTTATTTTTAAACGAAGATTTGTTACCTTTGGTTGACGGAGGTTTCTCTGTGACTGCGACCTCTCGGTATTGTCCAGTACGACTCCTTTTTGATTTCTTTGACTTCCCGCCTGATGAAGATTCTAGCTTCTTGTTCCAATCCTCTCTCTTTACGTCCTTGAGACTTGGTTGAGTCGGTAAGTTTCCTTTGTCCACCATCTGATTCCACTCAATGGCCTCAGCCGCGTCGGAATATCGATCAGCCATATCAAAAAGATCGGCTACTGATCGAGGGGGTGGAAGAGCAAATCCTCAGTAAACCTCTGATATCGAACAGCGTGTTTAAACGCCCTGATAATGGAATTATCAAATATGTTCGGGATGGTATTTCTCACCCCGACGAACCTTTTGATAAACTGATGAAGAGTTTCGGTCGATGTTTGTCGTAGTCGATGGAGGTCGTCCTCTTTTCCCGGCTTCTGATAACAATTCTGAAAATTGTTGAGGATGGCATTGCACAACATTTCCCAGTTGTATATCGAACCCTCGGGCTGATTGAACAGCCAGGTTCTTGCTGGTCCCTCGACGACTGTGGGTAAATAGTTGGCCATGACCCGGTCATCGCCACCAGCTGCCTGAATAGCAGTAATATAAATTTGAAGGAACTCCGATGGATTCTGAGTTCCATCAAAACTTTCAATAGCCCCTGGTTTAAACTTATCTGGCCAAACGACCGCACGAAGGCCGGGTGAGAAAGCTTTACAACCGACATAAGGACCATGGAGGGATCTGTGACTCTCGACCTGATCTCGGGTGACCTCACGTGAAGGAGAGGCCACGCGTGGCCCCAGGCGAGAGTGGACAGGAATTCGTTCCTGATCACGAGAATTTCCCGCCTGTCTAGCTTTATCATGCCGAGACGGCACTAGTGGTGGACGATTCCGTCTACCAAAACTAGAGTTAGAGTATTCTCTTCCATGGGAACGTATCGCCGACCGGGAAGAGGCTGTAGGGGTCGCCTCGGATGCGACCTCGTCTAACCTCTCCGCCAAGATTCTGGTGAAAGCTGGTTTCTGTGCATCTGTGACAGTAGGAGGTAAATTACGCTGGACCTCTGCGATGGATCTAAGCCGGCCATGTGTGCTCCTCCTGGGTGCGCCAGGTGTCACCGTCTCTTCGTCCGCCGGTAAATGTCCTGGGGGTAAAGAAGGTGTTTGGTCACGTCTACGACCATGCAGATGACGGGAGGAACTAGGAGCGGCGTCGTAACGAGCTCGCGCATTTTCCAGAGCCTCTAGGGCTGTTTTGTGAAGCTCATTATCTTGCTTCTCGCGATCTTGATCCTCCTTTTGTCTGCGCTCTTGATCTTCTTTCTGCTTGCGCTCCTGTTCTTCCCTAGCAGTCCGCTGATCAGGAGTTTGTTCCGATAAGGCAGCGAATTGCCTAGGGAACGACGTCGCCGATGGAGAGAACATCTCTATTTATTCCGAGTCAGACTTGAAATCAAAGAGACGATGGAGGTTATCATGATCAAACCTCCCCGGACTGAATTCCTGGTCAACATCACCTTTTCCCTCGGCGGGGTCATGCGATGGGCCGGATTTAACCTCTAACGCAGTAAAAACAACATTGGGTTCCGGTTTTGCTTCTGTTGTCTCTTAGTCGATAGACATGACCTGAGTGGTCGAATCGACCTCTGGGATGTCTTCGCCCCCGGTTTCCTCCATTGGAACAGGATCACTAGGTGAAGGCATCTGTATGTGGGCATTATCCTCGAGATCAAAGTCATTCTCAAAATCATATGCCCCAGACATGGCTCACTGAACCTCCAGATAGAAAAAGAACTCCTTGAGAAAGATCCCACGGTGGGCGCCAGCTGTCGACGATTCGGATACTGGGTCCTTAGTCGATCTTATGCAAAATTTGTGAGTTGTGAGGCCTTTCAAGGTGTTCCTCCGGAAAGGGATGATGAGCAATGTCAGTTGGGGCACAGAGAGATTTATACAGGTTCAGGCCCTCGATGGTGGGAGTAATAGCTCTACATCCTGTTGTGATTTCACTATGTATGGAAAATATTTACAAAGTTGTAGAAAAGATCATCACAGGCGAAGATCTTTTCTTTGTTGTTGTCTACAAACGACTAAACTAACTTATGAAAGCTTGTGCTTGATATGTCGTCGTCTCCGATCTCTCCTCGTCTTGTACATTTGCTCACCCTTTTATACCGGTTAAAAGGGCACCAATGCACAACGGTTGTGAACGATTGTAGAAGTGCAGTTTTGGCAACCGCACTTAACTCCCACGCAGGCTTAACACATGCAATCAAGGGATAACCGCACATGTTAACCTCCTGGCAGTTGTCTTCATACGTAGAAAGATGTTCGTAATTCTCGGGATATGCTTGTACAAAGTGCTAAGCAATCCGGAATTAGTCTGGTCAAGGATAGTCAACAACCTTCTGACTGCGCATTGTCTGCGGCCTCCTGACCGCGTAACGTCTGCAATCTCATGATCGCAGAAAGCCTGCGACCATAAATCATTCTTGTGTCCACGCTTCTTAGGTTGTCTGCGACCATAACAGCGGTCCTTCAAACACTTGTCTAGTTCGAATCTGTCTTGAACCAGATGTGTATTATTTCAAACTAACTCGGGTAACAATCCTCATCAGAGATATTTGCTCTCTGGAAGATGAAATCCACAACGAAGAAAGTCTTCAAGGATCACTGATTCATTTTCTTGCACAATTGGAGTCTCTTCCTTTTTCTCCGCTGACCGCCAGTTGATCAGCAATCGTGGAGGGAGGATTTCCTCTTTCTCGAATGCCACCAAACTCTTCACATTGCAGTGGCTCGATCGGCTCTAGGATGCCCTTGAGATGATCAAATCTTGCAAAAGATGCGAGTTTCTCCGGAGGCGGAGTTCGCAATGGATGGAGAAGAGGGTTTTTTGCGGCGGAGTGGCTGATGCAAAAGAGGGTTTTCTGAAGCTTCTCAAGCAAAGTACTTCCCTTTATATGTTCAAAGCCACTACCTGTTGCATTGCTTATTTCAATATTTCCTCATATCGGGTTTCACAGATTGAACCCGAAACCATATCGTTAGCCCTAGTAGAATTTGAAACAAAATGCATCTTTTTGGAAATTAAAAGGCCATTTTATTTCACATTCGGGGCCTACGGTACAAATAATTATATTGGAATTTTTTGCAATTTTAATACCCTATGGTTTCAGGGTAATCTTGTAATTTCATTACTGTTATGATTTCAAAGTAATTATGTGATCTCAGTACTATGCATGGTCTCAATGCTATTCTGTGACCTCATTATTGTTACCTGTGGATGTTATGGTCGCAGAGGCATTTACTTGTAACCATTTTTCACACGGAGATATTTATTCAAGAATTCCAACTAATGATTATAGATTCTACGTAATCATTAAAAGAATTCGAGATGTAAAGGAAAGGAATTTTATTTCTTACATTCTTTTCATAGAAAGGGAATGCAGGCGACCAAAGCACCGACCAGATCCAAAAGTAATTTACAAAGTTCCCCAAGGGACATATTATCGCTAGTAGGATTAATACTAGCTAACATAAGAGAACTCGCCACGTCCCTTAATCGTTCGACGTCGTCTCTTATTGTGAGGAAACATTGCCCCTTATCGCGTCAAGGAAATCCCTCTGCTCTCGCACGAGCTCAAGCTCTTCGCAAGCCAACATCGCATCAGCCACAGCCCTGCTGTGGCTCTCCCTCAGCCGATTGATGACTGTGCAGACAGTATTGAGCTTTTGCCCCCGCTTGAGGGACTGCTCCTCAATCCTCTTTTTTTCTTCTTTGAGAGTTCTGCACAAAGCAAACTTCTCCCTCAAAAGAACCTGGATCTCAGCAAGCTGTTCGCTGAGGACCCAGAGAGCCTTGTCCTCCTGTGCATATATGGGTCAGTTCTAGAATATGTAACAAGGAGAGAGGATAAAGATGATAGCCTGGGTTGCAGACTGGGTGGCAAAAGATGAGGATGGAGGAAGATGGATGCAAAGAAAGAGCTGTGTGTAGAACATAAGTTGGATGCAAAACAGAAACTGGGGGTAATGTGGAAACCCAGTCTTCAGTTCCCATTAATTTTTTGGATGAAGTCCCACTAGATGATTCTACATCATCTCCAGACCATTTCTTCGAAGAAGTCGAGTCCTCGAACATCTGAGAATTCCAAAATGCATTACTTTGGAAACACTCAAAACCACAAAGGAAAGATTCACACAGATTTTTCAGAAGACAATTACCTTCTGAAGAGCCTGTTCAATCTTGTCTTCTATTTCTACTGCTTCCTCATCGTTCTCAACAAGCTTTTTGGAGTCTCAGTTCGCCATTGAGATGAGAACAGAGAAGAAGAAGTGAAGTAAGAAGCTGAGAAGAAGCTCTAAGGACTTAACAAATGAAAACTTGTGAGTTTTGAAACTAAAAGAGCTTCGCTATTTATAGAGCCCAGAGGCGATAGTTTGTATTCACAGAGATCTCGAGCTCCTAAACGCACTTACGTTTTTCCTTGAGTGTGTGGTAAAAGACTTCATGATTACCTGTCAAGTTAAACCCAAAGTTTTTCTTGGGAAACAAACCGTCATACAGTGTACAGTACAAAAGAAGAAGGTGAAGTGCCGGGTACTATATCCAAGAATTCTTAAATTCGAAGTAATAATCTTTTTATCACTTCAAATTTGTGGGCTATCTGACGAGGATTATTACCCGAACTAGTTATTTATTTTATTTAATGATATTTTGGATATGATATGTGAATCTGTGCATCAGCAACCATTATGGTCGTAGAAGCAACTTCCTGTGCGCTAGAATGTCGTGGACGCAGAACCAGCCTATGGTCACGAACTTGCACGATCGTAGAATATGCGCGACCAAGGTAACCCAAGGGTTATGATTAACTGGGTAGTGTTTGAGTTTTCCAGACACATTTCCAGGATTAGATATCTCGTTCTCCCATGTGTGAAGATAACCGTCGAGGAGTTAAGATGTGCGGTTATCCATAACTGTACATGTTAACCGGCAAAGGGATAAATATTAAAGTGCAGCTATGCAACTGCATATTAGCAACTGTCCGAAGTCCCGAACTGCTCCATGATTGGCATCCTTTCAATCAGTATAAAAGGAGGGGAAGAAGAACAACATTCAACAGAAGATTCAAGAGAACAAGACTTAAACAACTCAAGCAATTGACAATAGATAGAAGCATTGAGAGAGATTGTCAATCTCTATAATAATCTCTCCTTCCCTGTAAACCTTCTTATACATAGTAGAAACAACACAGGACGTAGAGTTATTACTTAATCCATTGAGGGCCCGAACCTGCATAACTCTATGTGTCTCCAATTCATATTTAACTTACCTGATAAACACCTTGAAAGGTCTCCACCTTTTACTCACAAATTTGCGTAAGATCGACTAAGGGCCCCGAGTTCCAATTATCGACAATATCTTTCAAGAATTTTTCATAAGAAGGCATTTGAGTTACTAAGTCAGTAAAATGTAGAGTCACATCAAGCTTTTTCAAGATTTCAACAAATTTTTCAAATTGCTTATCGACTTTCGCTTTTACGTACCTTCCTGGAAAAGGTGGCGTTGGATTATAAATACGTGTCACCTGATTTTCTCCACTTTCCTTTTCTTTTTGTTTGGCATCCTTGTTGTCATCCTTTGCCGGTTGTGATGGTGTTTCTTCGGCATCGCTTGTCGGTGCAGGTTCGGTTGGTAGTGTTCATTTTGGTAGCTTTGTTCCACTCATAAGGATCATTGCATTAGAAATAAGAGGTTTAGAACAAGCTATAGAATTAATTTGTTCAGAATTGTGAGGGTTGATAGGTTGAGAAGGAAGAGGGTTATCATTTTTCGGTGCAAGATTCACCAATTGCTCAATTTGGGTCTCGATCATGCGGATGTGAGTTGATATGGAGTCTATGTTTTGGCTCATGGACGTCTTCTCTTTCTCTTGGTTTGCTAGAAAGTTCTCTAGCATGCGCTCCATGTTCGACTGATCGGGTTATCGTTGATTTGGCGGTCGATAAGGTTGCTGATGTTGTGGTTGGAACGACAGCTTTTGAGTTTGATATTGGGGGTTTTGTTGCTGTAGTTGCTGCTGTCCAAAGTTTTGTTGTTGGTGTTGAGGTTGCTGATTTTATCCAGATCATGCAAACTTTGATTGTTGCGCCACCCAGAGTTATATGAGTTAGGAAAATTCTGACCTTGCCGTTGCTGCATACCCTGAAAAGCATTTGCCTGCTCCATGGATGGGTTAAATTGGCATTCATGGCTATAGTGGCCACAGTTTACATATAGGTGTAATTGCATTAACAAATGAAGTAGCATTTGATCCAAGAATAACAAGTTTATCAGTTAAATGTGCTACCTGTTCGGCTAATTGCAACATTATACTTACATCCACGCTATTGGTCGGAGCTTGTTGAGCAGCTCGTTCAGTTCCCCATTGTGTGTAGTTTTGAGTGATACTTTTGATGAGGTCATATGCTTCGTCTACAATTTTATTCATCAATGCGCCGCTAGCTGCAGCATCTATGGTCATCCGTTCATTGTAGTTCAATCCGCTATAAAACGTTTGAACTACAAGCCACCTCTCTAGTCCGTGATGCGGATATTTGATCAGCAAGTCCTTGTATCGTTCCTAAGCGTCGTAAAGTGATTCACCTACTTGTTGAGAAAAAGATGCAATCTAGTTGCGAATTTAGACAGTTTTAGCTGGAGGGAAAAACTTACCAAGAAAAGCTCGTGAGAATTCGTCTCAAGTAGTGATTGACACAGTAGGAAGAGTGTATAGTCATGCTCTCGCCTTCTCGCGAAGCGAGAAAGGAAAGAGTCTCAAACGAAGTGCATCCTGTGTTACTCTATGAATCTTGAAAGTATCACAATGCTCAAGAAACATATGTAAATGTAGTGATGGATTTTCAGCGGGAAGACCACTGAACTGATTTTGTTGGACCAAATTCAAAAGCGTAGGTTTTATCTCAAAATTATTTGATTCAAGTGGTAGTCTAAGAATACCTGATTGCAATCCCATGCTGAGCGAGGTTGCATAATCCTTGAGTCTCTTTTGGTCCTCCATTGTTGGTTTTTCTTCGATGTACTCAGAAGCTTGCGAGTTTTCCTCCAATCTTGCCTGTCTTGCCTCCTACTGAAGTTGGCGCACCGTTTTGACAGGTTTATCCCAGCTATCCAGCTTTACACTACTTCCCT
Source organism: Pharus latifolius (assembly GCA_019359835.1). Taxonomy (NCBI): domain Eukaryota; kingdom Viridiplantae; phylum Streptophyta; class Magnoliopsida; order Poales; family Poaceae; genus Pharus; species Pharus latifolius. The sequence goes on along the minus strand of CM033323.1, from coordinate 41,401,997 downwards.
GAAAGGTTAGTGGTGAAAAGAAAAAAGAAAAAGAAAATAGAAGCAAGATTGAGAAGTGAGATTGACTTATATCAACGATAATATAAAAAGATGAATTACCGTTTTTCCCTGGAAACGGTGCGAAAAGCCTGTTTGAACCAGAAACAGTCCAGCGCAATGTGTAGTGATAATCGCAAGTTAACGGTTGAACATTGCGCACTTGAGGGTCGAATTCCACGAGGAATAAGCGTATTTGTTTTTCTAGCTTAATGGATCACTGACGAAGTCTAAATGATTTTGGGGTGGTTATTTTTCTACACTACGTCTATTAATCTAGGGTTTGCAAGCTGGAATGAAAATATAGAGTTTCGGGAATTCCATAACCATCCGACGTAATTCTATTCAAGATCCGAGGATTATAAGTTAATTTCAATTATTTTCAGAGACAAATTAAGTTTCCAGTTCGGGGCACTGGGTCAACAGTCAGAGGATCGCTTCCACTGTCATGTTTGGCGAGAGCCTCTCTCCTGTTCAGGGTTCCGCATCAAAGCACTAAGAACTCAAGAACTCCCCTATATTCTTGTTATGACTTGACTGTTATGTCTGTTGCTGAAACAAGAATTTAGAGTTTGGAGGAAGAAAACATTCTGAAATTACTCCAAAATCTGAAATAAAAACCGAGGAAGAATCACGCCATCAGGATTAGGTCACCCCTAACCCTAGAGAGGATCTACTTGTTAAAAGTCATAATAATGCAGAAATAACAATGAGAAATAAATAAAAACTTACTTGATTGCTTAAGAATTGAAATTGCCGTCCTTGCCAGCTTACAAAAGCAATAAAAATAGAGATGGGGGCTCTTATAAACTAAAACTAAACTAAGCCCTAATGGCTAGTATGTAAAAAAGGCATGTCCAGTTGAGCCAAAAGTATCTCTATTTATAGTACATAGGAAAACAAGTCCAAAAATAACTCCTTGACGTGCATGCGACGAAGTTTGGCTTCAAATAGTACGCGAACGGATAAATCTGAGTCAAAACTGACCAGACCAGTTTTGATCCACTACGACTTAAAACCGACCAAATCTGGCTAAAACCAACCAAACTCGACCAGTTTGAGCCAAAACTGATTCAAAACCGCCACAAACGACCAGTTTGGATCAAACCCGCTTCAAATCGGCCCATTCACAACCAATCCTGGTCAAATCCGCCTCACAACGACCAGTTTGGATAAAACCAATCAAAAACGACCTGAGGAGTCTAATTCGAACATGACTGGAACACGTGGAGCAATGACAGCCGCACACGCGTCGTGGCCGAACCGACTCGATCACGATCGGGACACGTGGCGTAGCCGAAACCGAGCGGGAATCTCCTTTGATCGTGTTGTAATCGATCAGGTCTCTATTTCGAGCAGGAGACTTTTTTGAGTACAAGTCATTTTTTGTCCGTGTTTCGTACGGTTTGGATTTTTACCTGCCAATTCGACTTTGACCAGAAGTCTCTTGCTTCTCTAGTTGTGTTTCTTGGTTGTTGGAGGCTCAAATGTGGTCGAAATTGCCTCAAATTTGGAGGGTTTGATCTCTAAAACATGATGAATAAAACTGTGAAAGAAATTTGTGAAAATAATTAAATTTTGCACATAAAATGTCGCATTAGAGGAGTTCTAAGCATGATTTTATATGTTTTCAATACTAAACCTAGGATAAAAATACTACCAAGTTAGCATTTATTAGTATGCTTGGCCGAACAACTCAGAAGATCACTTGTTTGATAATCTCAAGAAACTATTTGGTTAAAATTTGTTAAAGACATAAGTTGAAAGGCGGATGACTGGACAAGGAGAATAAGCCAAATAAGTTGGAGGACTATTGAGGTTGTCGCTTTTCTTACTATATACTATTCTATAAGTCAAAATTAGCTTATAAACCCTTAAAATAAGCTGGATATTTTATTGAATTTTTTGGCTTATTAAATCCAATAAATCTAAACTAATTTTGGCCACCCCTGAGTTGTTTGACAATGCATAGATCCATCAAGATTGCGGCGAGAATACATAAAATGGAGAGTATGGCATCCATAAGATGTACATTCGATCCCATTTGCATGGTTTCATCAGTTGCTTTAGTTTGCTGCGTCAACATTATATACATCATAATGAAGTTGTCACTCGTCGCTAAGATTAGAGTTGAAAAAAAATCTGATGTGACAGATATTTTTAATTGCTCCTGAGAAGAAGATAGTTGCCTTAAGAAGAAGCATGAACTTAGCTAGATTAAGCAAATTAATTAAGAGCTTCCTTCTTTTCTTAATTTATTGAGGTTAAGGCTTAGTTTGTCATTGCTATGTGGCTATAAATGGAAGAAAATGACCATGAAATGTATCAGATGTAGGTTATCTATATGTTGACTTTTCTTACAATTGATATTTTGATTATATGATAAGTTTCCTAATAGAAATTTGACCACGAAGCGATTTATTGATTTGTATATATTAATTCTGATGTTGATGTCTTGCAGGTATTCAAAATCTTCTACTTTCTATACTCCTATACTGAAATTACAGTCTTCTGCTCTCTGTTTCCGATATGTTCCATGTGGGATTGCAGCCTTATTGGCTTGTATAGCACTATTATGGTTATTGGGATAGATGCTTGTTATGCAATATTGGACAATCAAAAGCAAAGATTTAGATATTTGTGCAGATTTCTTGTTTTGTGTGTTCAACATTTTGTGAATATTACAGGATTTTGCTTCAGACATTATTCTGTTTTTCAAATTAAATTTTGGTTTTAACCTAGGTTTAGATTTTCTTGCTGTGGTCCAGATTTCCAAATTTTGTTTCATGCCTTCAGATTTTGACAAAACCGCTATCAAATTGGATATTAGTTCAGACTATACTATGCCTCAAATTTCAGTTTTAGCCATAACATCTTAACTACCTTTTAATGATTGTGATATTTGGTTCAAATTTGTTTAAATTTCATGCAGATTTGTGGTTTTTGTGAATGTTTTGTTCAGGGTTTGTTTTAGAATATTGTGTTGATTTCTAAGTTAGGTCTAGTAATTGTTATGACTTCTCAAGAAAATAATTTAGTGGCCAATTTTTTAGTATTGATGGCCTAACCAAGATGAATAACAAAATCCATTCTTTAGATTTCCAATTTGACGTCTGATGTCATTAGGATTCATCAAGCTTCGTGCTACCATCCTAATAAGTTGTACTTGCTAAGAGGCTCTTTGGTGTTCGTCTTTGCAATATGCTTGGCTTCTAATCATGCTTAACTTGTTTGTCGACAAGAGAAATGCAAATTTTCTATACTCCCTCAAAGTTCATTGTATTTTTAAATTGTTCTTTACATTTCTTGGTCTTTATTTGTAATGACATAGTCACTTGTCTATGCTCAAATGGTGCCCTAGAATTCTTTACCATGTTTGATAATGTTGCAGTTGGCCAAAAGGTCCAGTTTTTGACACATTTTCAATTTTAAGTGTATTGATGCTTTGATTATATATCCACACGACCAACATGTTATTCATTTTCTTAACATTAAGTGTATGTTAATTATACATTGAACTTAATTTTACGTTGAACTAGCAGCTCACTTTCATATGATTAGTTTCTTTTATCAAGTGTATAAAGGCCATATCACAACGAACACAATTTTCTTACTCATATAAGCAACAAGTTGTACTTGTTATACAATAATAGACCAACCATTGTAATTGTCACATGTTCTAGAAGTTAGTAAGCTATTGATTTGTATTTATCTTAAGACTATTCGAAACAATATTCTTTGTGGTTAATAGTAAGGTGCTAAAAGCATACGAAGTGAAGCAGATATTTTACGTGAAAGGAGTTTGAAAGTGGAATTTTTTGCTTTTAGTGGTTATAGTTGAAACAAAATATATAGAGCTAGGAATTATATATATGAGCATATATTTGGTGTAAAGAATTCTTAAGTGACATTTTTCTCGCAATTATTTCATAGGTGCGATATCTAGTTTGGTTTGTTTTGTTAATTAAATGACTTGTGACCATTGTGAATCTTGTTGATGGTTATATAAAGCATATAATTCAATATAATATATATGTCATCTATGCCTTTGTTTGATAATTTTTTGTTGCAAAATATAGTGTGACTTTTGTGTTTGGAATATGTACGTACTATAACTTGTTAGTTGTTATATTATTGTCTAATTATTGCATATATATATATATATATATATATATATATATATATATATATATATAATTATTTATTAACACAATGGCCAACTCTACATTTGCTACAAATACTTCACATATTTAAATTTGAATGTTTAAATTCTAAATGATCGATCAGCTGATAATAATTTATTTCAAAATAATTGTATAGTTTGGAATAATATATTACAATTGGATAAACTTGTGGGAAAAGTTCAAACTTTTTAAGCGACCTATAGTTAGGAATATTGTTTGCCATTAGACTTACAACTGGGAAAAAATAATAGCTGAAAAAACTTTTCACAGCCATTTTTTCACAACTATAGCAACTCATATTCCCAACAGTTAAAGTACTATCAATATTAGTTTTTACTAACTACTATATTATTAGTGATGAAGTACCATCTTATAGTGTAAACGGAGATTGTATTCAATTTGGAGCAGGATATCATGGGCTAGTTGTTTCCCAGAAGGCTATTCGTCTCCTCGTATGAATGACTAATTTATGATTTGCAAACACTTTGATAATAGGCCCCGACATATCAAAACACAAAAATAGCAACAGTAAAAATATCTGCATGGATGAATAGATCATTGGTAATATCCACGCGGAAAATTTGGTCCCGACCATTGCAAAAATGTGTATTTTTATATTTATCACTAAAAATCTACTCGTTCTACAGAATAAATGATATTTTTACTAGTGACATTTTATCATTTTAAATAGAGCGAAAATACTGTTATGAAGTATTACAAAAAATCTTGAATTTCAAAGATGCAATACTTTACATCAAAAATATTTTTTTTAGAAATATATCTTTATAAAGGTGAAAAATGTCAATTGCACCATTGGCTAATTGACTAATAGTAGATTAAATGTCGGTGGTAAATACAAAAGTCAGTACAAAGTTTAGTGATAATAAGAAAAATTAATTTTGCAATAATAGATAATACGTACTTTTGGGACAAAATTTTGCCATGTTCGTGGTGTCTGCAAACAGCTAGCGAGTCAGTACGGTGACTTTAATGTAGACCAGATGGATGCGTTGGCATGGCAGGAAAAATTTAATTAAGATTGGCTCAGGATGATAAGATTATGTTATTTATTCTTCTATTGTGTCAAGTGATCAGTCAGCATGCACGTTGGTGCGTGGAAATGGGGGCTCTCAGAAACTCACATGCATGCCCTTATTAATTGTTTGGGAACCTCTCCATATGCTCTCTGCGTCTTTTCTATGATCTTAGGAGCACGATTTTGTCTGTTATTTCCAAAACTTATATATAATATATTTGGTGTTGTAACAAGTGTAAGATCTAATTAGATGGAAATTTATGTGTTATCGTACATATTTAGAAAATAGATTTATAGATAATAAAGTATTGTATTCACAACTGAACGTTATTATTAGGTCTTGTCCTGATCCGACTAGTTTTGAACTGAACGACCATGAGCAAGATTTATACTGATACGATCAGTTTTGAACTAGATGGCCACGATCAAGTTTTGCACTGAATGACCATGACCAGATTTTGTAGTGACCTATCTTATGTTTTATAGCTCAAGTGCATACTCATATAGTCTACGAGCTAATTAGGGCAGAATGTGAGTTTTATAGATAAAATTTGTATACTTTCATCAGAAACAAATGAATCTATCATGCAAATTTATATGAATGGACAAAGTCCGACTTTATCGAACAATGTCCAGCTAGTATAGAAATTTGGTCGTGAGAGTAAAAAACTTGGTCGCATCAGTAAAATAGATGATCAAATCAGTAAAATATAGACTTGGTCGTTATAGTGAAAATATTTGTCGCACCAGTAAAAAAGCTGATCAAATGAGTAAAACAGACGCTTGATCATAACAGTAAAAAATCTTGGTTGTAATGGTAAAAGAATTGATTGTTTAAATAAAGTCAAAATTGGTTGTTTCAATTTAAGACCTAGCCATGGTCGTTTAGTTCAAAACTGGTCATATCAGTACAAGACTAGGTATCTGCTTTAAATCAGTAAAACACAAAATGAGTCATGTGATCAGTAAAAATCTTGGTTGCAGCAGTGAAACAACTGATCGAATTAGTAAAGACAAAACTGGTCGTATCAGTACAAGGCCTCTGCATCGTCATATAAATTCAAAATTGGTCATTTGAGTATAAAAACTGATCATGATCATTCAATTGAAAACTGGTCATATCAAATCGTGTTAGTAAAAATCTGGGTCGCAGCTGTAAAAGAACTGATCGAATCAGTGAAACATAAACTTGGTTAAGACAGTAAAAAATCTTGGTCACAGCAGTTAAAGAACTGATTGTATAAGTAAAACATAAGTTTGGTCGGGACAATAAAAAAACTTGATCACACCAGTAAAAGGCATGATTGTATCAGTAAAATAGAAACTTAGTGGTGTCAGTGAGAATGTTGGTTGAAGTAATAAAAGAACTGATTAAATCAGTAGAACATAAATTTGGTCATGACAGTAAAAAATCTTGACCAAACTAGTAAAAGACCTGATCAATTCTGTAAAGGAAAACTGGTTGTACTTGTAAAACCCTCATCACCGGAGCACTAGATCCGCCCCCAAATCCACGCCATGCCACCTCACTCTTGGATCTGAAGAAGAAAGCTATGACGATGGGCGACAGCGGATGCAGTGAAGAGAGCACGAGGAAACCCTCGTGCCCGCAATAATAAAAATTCAAGCCACAAATGGATAGACGAGATCAACCCGAAGATGAATCCAATGGCTCTGAGAGACACGGCTGTGCGGTTGGGCCAGATGAAGTAAAAACGCCAATCCAACAGCTGAAAATGCGGCGATGATGTGAATAAACATGGGATGAGTTTTCTAGTTGGATTATATATATCTATTATATGATATGTCACCTATGTTAATTGTAACACGTTTTCCCTTTTCTTCCTAGTTGTTCTACTTGTCTTTTATGCTTTTGCTTGACATGTCTCTTTCCTATTGGTCTAGGGTTCTAACACCTGAGCCAGACCCATTTTCTTGTATATACTTATTTGCACTCCTATTTCTATGATATGTGAATCAGCTCATTTGATATAGATCATAATGATATATGCGTCAAAGAGAAAAAAACATATATATACACATGAAAAGAGTACAAGTAAACGGGGGCATACCAAAGAACAAGCAAGCAAATTCTATAATATTTAGTCTCACATTAGGCTGAGTCCAACGCGACTTTTTTGAGGTCTGCACGCGGGCCCCACAGGGGAAAAAATATTAAAAAAACCGGATGGAGTTAGCGGAGGAGCTTCAGCTAGCGTCCCAAAATTGAAGTCAGCATGCGGGCCCGTCCTCGGTTTACGTGCAAATAAATTGTATACAATCTTTGTTTCTTAATTTATGATCATTCTAACTCAAATTAGATGTTGATTATATTGAGAAAGTTGTAGATATTTAAATTATCTTCATTTAGAGACCAAATTTCATATATGTTAGATTTTTAAATTAAAAGTTATTGATATTACTAAAATCACCTAAATTTAATTGATTCGTGGGCCCGTACGAAGCGCCTCGCGAAGCGCCTTTGCATTGGAGAAGGGAAGTATTTCAGGTGGTGCTTCGCACACGTGGCATAGAATATACTGAAGAATATTTCGTTGAAGCGCCTCGCGAAGCGCCGATGGACTGGACTCAGCCTTAGAGATGTAAGTGTCACTTGTATTTGCTAGATTGTACAAAAAGGTGATTGAGACACAATTGCAATCAATATCATGAAGTTGGGTCGTTGAGATGCCACTAGTCTTACTTGCAACAATTTCTTTTTTCTCTGTAATCTTTTCTATAAGTTTTTACTTTACGTGTCTCTTTTTGATTGGTGTAGGGCTCTTAGACCCGAGTCAAACTTATTTCCCCAGTATATACTCATTTGTGTTTCTATTTTTATGGTGTGTTGGATCATTTTAGTTAGATCATTAGAGTTTATTAGCCAAAAATAAAGAAACACATAGGTACATGAAAATTGAACAAACAAACTGGGGTTTGTTGGGACAAGAGAACAAATTTATAAGAGCTGGTCTCTAATTAGAAATGTAATATCAATTTATTATCTGATAAATTGTATAAATGAGTAGTTGAGATGTGGATACAATTTATATCAAATAGTTGTTGTTTGACTTATATCAAATTGTTGTGTTGAAATATTAATCCCAGTTCGTGTGATTCAATAAACAAGAAGGGGTGTAACAAGGGACCGGGTCTCATAATTTTTTTCAGGGAGCAACCCATGCATTAGCCTGTGTTGTTTGGGTTTTTCTTGGGTGCCTCCTGGTGTGATACTACTCACATTAACATATGATTAGATGTTAGTTAAAGAATGATTATTTTGATTAATTATGTGGGGAGGACGGACAATGTTGGCCTGTTGATTGACTTCTCATGTCAACCAAATTACGTACCCTTTGAGGCACAATATTCAATGTTGCATCTCTACTTCAACTAACCTCTGGGACGAAAAGTTGAAGCCTTTACTTGAAACTATGAAAGAAAGAACTCTATACATGTCATGCTACTAAGCTTTCCCCAAAGTACAAGGTAATAGTATTAGCTTAAAATTTTGGAGTGCAAACTAAGTAATACAACACACCCCTCTTCTTGAAGTTTCGTATGTGTCTCTTGAACTATGGATCTCATCAGTATCCAGGATAGGATAGTGATTGACATTGTCATGGTCCCTGTATATAATATATGCAAAATTAGTTGCACCTATTTGTCAAATGCTTCCTTTTTAGTTCCTTGTATTGTTGTATAGTGTTGCATCGGCTGGTTGATAAAGTGTAGGTATCAAAAGGCACTAGTACAGAAATGCAGTCTACTAACCCCTATATTTTATCGGTTATTAGCGCTTTAGTAGACAACCGATAAAAAATGTGCCTCGCGGCCAAAAAAGGCCAACGGGTGAATTTTTCCTATCGGTTTGTAAGAAAATTACCGATAGAAGAAGTAGTATGATTTACTCTAGCGGTGATGAACATATTTGCCGTTAGAAGAGATGCATAAGTATTGACGGGAGAATGTTGTGCGCCGATAGGACTAGTCGACTTCTTCAACTAGACTTATTCAATCGGTAATTTATTAGTATACCGACAGAATATCTCAAAAATTCCTATCAGCAATATGTAGTGTGCCGATAGAACCGTTCGCCTTCTACAAATATTTTTATTCTATTGGTAATGTATTCTTTTACCGTTAGAATATATCGAAAATTTCTTAGAACTGTTCGTCTTCAAATAGTTTTATTCTATCGGTAATTAATGTTTATACCGTTAGAATATAGAAAAATATTTTAGAACTGTTCGCCTTCTACAATTAGTATGATTCTATAGGCAATGTACGTATATACCGACAGAGTGTGGACAAAAATTCCTATCGGTAATTTATATTGTGCCGATAGAGCCATTCGACTTCTACAGATATTTTTGTTCTATCGGTAATTGATTTTTTACCATTAGAATATATATAAAATGTACCGATAGAATTTATCTAGTACTATAAATACAGGGGTATGTCTCTTCATTCTCACAGTTCATCTGGGGCTCGTAGTCCTAACCCGTAAGCTCCATGGACGGTCGGCGCACCTCTACAGGCGACCGCTGCATTTCCGCACCTCCATCGACGCCCTCTAGACTTCCACAACCCAAGCAAGGTACGTAAATCATTCTAATCCGATTATGGCAATTATTCTGCTTTTTTTGTATCATTCATTTTGATGTGTCTTCTTTTCAATATGATTATGATCTTTGCAGGTCCTTGGATGATGCTCATGAGGGGCAACGTATTTCACGGTTCTTCATCGCAGTACGCTGCCTACGTTGGTTTGTTGGCGAAAGAAACGGTGAAGATCATCGTCGAGAGCTGGAAGGACGTGAAATGCGAGATCTTGGTTGGCTTGGTCGAGAAGATCCTTAAGCCCTGCTTGTTTCTCAAATCAGGACCTATAGAAAGCATTTTACATTTTTTTGCATGCACCACCTTGTGGCCAGATGCTTACCTGCTTGGAGAAGAAGAATTGTTGTCATTTGCACAGCCATTCTACACCATCACTACACAGAACAACATCTTGGAAGGTCGGTTCTTTTTGTTAATGGAGTTGAGTTGAGTTGAGTTGATCGAGTTTGAGTCCGAGGAAATCACCAATACATACAAATGTAAGTCGACGGTAGTTCCAGCTCCTCGGGTGTCTTCGAACTGAACTCCTATGGTTAAGTCCAATGTGGTTCAGACATTTGTTGTTTTGGATGAATGGATTTGTTATGTATCAAGTCTAACTTGTAGTTGCTAGTTGCATTGTCGCAACCTGCAAAGGTTCTCTTTTATGTAAAATGTACGGGCCACTGGGTCCTTGTCGTGATTTGTTGTGAATTTTAGACGTGGCTTTTCTAATATACATCGAATGTGTGAATTGTTGTATTTGTATATTGTTGTATATTTGTGTATCATGTATTGCTAATTGGGACATGAACTTGAATGTGTAGGGAGTATTTGTGTATTTAATTGTATTGGTTGGTAGGTGTGTATTTGTATTGCTGTTTCAGACATGTACCTGAATTTGTATTGGTGAACTAGCATGTGTATGTTTGTATCTGAATTTGTGAACTGGCATGTGTAATTTCTTTGGCAAGATGAAGTCCCAGTACCTAAGAAAAGTATTTTTGTGTCTCCAAGTTAATCCACAAATTAGCATTTCTTGAAATATTGCTTTATCTTGTAGTTAAGATCTGTTTGATGTTACATTGGTATGATTCCTTGGATGTGAGAACTGGTGTCATGTGCGTTACAAGTACCTCCTCTAACGGTAAATACACATATTTACTGATAGAAAACACATATATTTGCTCAGTCATGCATCATCTAACGGTAAATACACAAATCTACCAATAGAAAAACTCATGTTCGTGTGTCATGCATCATCTAGCGGTTAATACACATATTTACCGATAGAAAAACTTATGTACGTGCTGTGTCATGCATCATCTAACGGTAAATACATATATTTACCGATAGAACAAAAACTGTGCTTGTTCAGTAATGTACATTCTCTAACGGTATATGTGTGTTTTTACTGATAGAATATATGAGAGGCAAATTACCTTAGTTAGTCTAACGGTTATTTCATGTATTTACCGTTAGAAAAATCTCCATTATAAGGAAAACCCCACTCGACCATTGCTGAGCTGCGCTGTAATTTGTTCTGTTGCACTCTCTGTCCCTCTGTTTGTGATGAAAGTTCCACGCTCGCAGCTACACTGCTAGGGTGATCAGCGCAAGCTGGAGGGAAGTTGATTGCGCCCCTCTCTTTAAGGTATGATTAATTGTTGACAGTTATCTCTCTCTCCCTCTAGATCTCCCTCCCTCTCTACTTGCAAGCTAGCTGTATTGTGTAGTTCCAATTAAGTTTGTAGCTGTAAGCTTGGGAGCTAGGTAGCTGGAAATGCGTCATGTTTTAGGAGCTAACTAGCTTGTATTGTGTAGTTAGCTAGGTTAATTAGTGTTAATTTCGTCAGGCTAGGGTTCAACACATCTGTTGTAAGAGGCTGTACATGTACATATACATAACTTAATCGGGCAGGTTTCATGCATGCATGGCTGACTCGTTAAATTTTGTTAATTGTAGATGGACAGGAAATATTGGATGTATGGAATAAAACGTACTAATTTTGAATATTTGGATGGTGTGAATGAGTTTATTAAATTTGCTGAGCAACAAAAGGAGAGGAAGGGAGAGAAAAATATGCTCTGTCATTGTACAGATTGTATGAACTTGAAGAGGTTTAGCAACTCTGATCAAATTAAGAGTCATTTGATTCGTCGTGGTTTTAACGCGCGATACACCCGTTGGATATGGCATGGTGAAGATCTTGAGGAAACAAGCACCACTACTACCAATCAGCAGGACTCGGATGTGGATTGCATAATATCGATGATCATCCGAATTGTGATAATGTTCATTCCGATGTGCACGTAGATGATGACAATCTAGATGAGATGTTACGTGATGTAGAGGAAGATTACAAACAAAACGACTTCTGTGAATTTGAGAAACTGATTGCTGACTCTGAGAAGCCTCTGTTCCCTGGATGTGCAACATTTACAAAACTGTCTTCTGTACTAAGATTATATAACTTGAAGGAAGGCAACGGTTGGAGTGATAAGAGTTTCACGGCACTATTAGATCTTCTAGCGGACATGCTTCCAGAAGGAAATGAGTTGCCAAGATCTACTTACCAAGCCAAAAAACTATTGTGTCCATTGGGAATGGAAATCGAAAGAATACACGCATGCCCAAATGATTGTGTGTTGTACCGTAATCAGTACTCCAGTTTGCATGTTTGTCCACGATGTGGCGCATCGAGGTATACGCGTAGGGACCGGATTGACAGTAAACGTCACGAGGTAAAGAAAGGACCTCCGGCGAAAACAGTGTGGTACTTGCCTGTGATACCTAGATTGAAGCGGCTGTTTGCAAATCCGAAAGTCACAAAGCACTTGCGTTGGCATGCTGAAGCCCGAAAACAAGACGGAAAACTGAGACACCCAGCTGATTCTATTCAATGGAGAAACATGAACAGAACATTTGCTGAGTTCGGCGGCGAACTTAGGAATATAAGGTTCGGGTTGAGTATAGATGGTATGAACCCACATGGTAATATGAGCAGTCGGCACAGCACTTGGCCGGCTCTTTTATGCATCTACAATCTTCCTCCTTGGTTATGCATGAAGCGCAAGTACATCATGATGGTGTTACTAATCTCAGGACCCAGACAACCCAAAAATGATATTGAAGTGTTTCTAGCGCCTTTAATCGAGGACTTACAGAAATTGTGGAGCGAGGGGGTGCAGGTGTGGGATGCATATAAGAAAGATAATTTCATCTTGCGGGCCCTGATATTTTGCACCATAAATGATTTTCCGGCCTACGGCAATTTGTCGGGGTATAGTACAAAAGGAGCCAAGGCTTGCCCTATTTGCCTAGATGAAAGTGAGAGCATGTGGATGCGAAACTGTCGGAAAATAGTGTACATGGGTCACTGCAGGTTTCTTCCGGTGCATCACACGTACTGTAAGAAGAGGGAATCATTTAACGGGAAGCCTGAGAAGGGATCAGTTCCAGTGTTTCTGACCGGTAAGGAGATTTACTCGCGCGTGAAGGACATCAAAGCTGAGTTCAGTAAGCATTCTAAACCTCGAGAAAAAAATGTTTGGAAGAAGAGATTGATTCTCTGGGATCTACCGTATTGGGAGCACTTACAAGTTCGACATTGCATTGACGTCATGCATGTAGAGAAAAATGTCTGTGACAGTTTGATTGGTTTGTTGTTGAACATTCCAGGAAAGACAAAGGATGGTGTGAAAGCTCGTCGTGACATGGTGGAAATGGGGATAACGACTGAGCTTGCACCTTTAGAGAATGGAAAGCGTACATACCTCCCTCCGGCCTGCTATACGTTGTCCAAGAGCGAAAAAACAGAACTCTGTCGGTGCCTGCACGGTCTTAAAGTTCCATGTGGGTACTCCGCGAACTTGAAAAAACTTGTGTCCATGAAGGACCTAAGACTAGTTGGCACGAAGTCCCACGACTGTCATGTCCTGATGTCACAAATACTTCCCATTGCTATCAGAGGCATTCTCCCAGTTAAAGTCAGAGAGACAATCACAAACCTATGTTATTTCTTCAACGCAATATCTTGCAAGGTAAGTACGTGCACTCGTACTATAAGTTCATTACCTCCATCTGTGGAGCTTAATTAGACGATTTTTCTGATATGAATATTTGGCGCAACTGTGTCCTCGTAGGTAATTGATCCGGATGGATTGGACGCTTTGCAACGCGACGTGGTTACAACTCTTTGTCAGCTCGAGATGTATTTCCCTCAATCCTTTTTTGATGTTATGGTCCATCTGATTGTTCACCTTATCAGAGAAATTAAGTCTTGTGGACCCGTGTGCCTGCACTACATGTATCCATTTGAGAGATTTATGGGTGTATTGAAGGGATACGTAAGGGCTCGTCGTCGACCCGAGGGGAGTATCATGGAAGGTTATGCCGCCGAGGAGGTGATTGAATTTTGCACAGATTATATGGCCGGGGTTGACCCAATTGGCGTTCCTAGGTCCCGACACGAGGGTAGGCTTCAGGGAATCGGAACGATTGGATTCAAAGCTATCGTCCCCGCTCGTGATGTGTACGCAAAATCACATTTTTGGGTCTTACAACACATGACGGAGGTCGAGCCATACATACACGAGCACAAGGTAATGTTACGGTCACAGAATCCTTCGAAGTCAGACATTTGGGTCAGCAGAGAACATAACAGGAAATTTGCTGAGTGGATCCAAGAAAGAGTCACGTGAGCTGCCGAGGGCTCCGTAAGTGAAACTGTGACATGGTTGGCTAGTGGCCCAAGATTCACTGTAGGGACTTGGCTGGGGTACGACATCAATGGGTATTCATTTTACACAAGAGCTCAAGACGCCAAGAGTAGCACACAATGTAGCGTAGTGACACTGTTTGCTATTTCCGAGGATGCCAGGTCAGTAAGGGCACTGAACTCATATTACGGTGCTATTGACGAAATATGGGAGCTCGATTACGGATTACTTAAGATTCCCCTATTTCGATGCCAATGGGTCGAAATCCCTCGAGGTGTTCAAGTTGACAGTTACGGGTTTACTCTCGTCGATCTTGGTAGAGTCGGACACCAAGACGATCCATTCATACTTGCAAAGCAAGCCACACAGGTATTCTACATCGTTGACCCGACCAATCCAAACTTGCATGTTGTCCTCCACAGCAAGAGACGTATTGTTGGGGTCGAAGATGTTGTCGACGAAGAGGAGTATAACCAATTCGATGAAATACCTCCATTTTTAGAGGACATTCAATCTATCCGTACTGAAGATATCGACGAAACAACGTATCTGCGAGATGACCACGAAGAAGGATTATGGGTTGAGAACCATTGATGATTAATTTCTATTTCAGGGATAAATGCCAAGCAAACAGCCCACAAATTCTGCAGCAAGGTGAGGAACTTATCATTAATACATCAGGTAGTACATTTTTCTTTAGAACTTAATGATAAGCTAGTTCACAGCATTAATATATCTCAATTTTACTCCACAGCATGAGTTCTAACATGTACAGTACCTTTATCCTATCAATACTTAATTCTTCCCTTCAAATAGCACTTGCAAAAATATCATCGCAGCCTCTTGCTTCTTCAAATTAAGCTCTCCAAAAATCAATTTTTCTGACGGTATTTTGTTATTTCTACCGATACAAAAGGACATCCGCTACTTTAATGTGTCTCAGGCACTTCGAAAGTTTTGCTGCGAAAAGTGTACTTATTCTATCGGTATTATTATATTGTACCGTTAGAATAAATTCGTTAGTCTCACGGTATTTGTTGTCTGACGGTTTTTTTTCTGTTTGTACCGATAGAACAATACTCTGGCGCTTTGAATTCTCAACCGTGTCGCCATGCGTCGCCTTGGAAATTCTATAAGTACCTCGCCATGCGTCGCGGTATTTTTTTGTTTTTCTAATCCTCGAACGCTTCGACTCCTCATCTTCTCTTTCACAATGGCAACCTCCATGGGATCGTCAGCCACGCCCTCCCCGGTAAGAACTCTAAATCTCCTGGGTTTACCCCTGTATTGTTAATCCATGTTCACTACATTCTTGACTTGTTGCTTTGCACAAGGAGTGGGAGCCGTGGAAGACACTAGCAAAGTCAAGGACGAACTGAGGGCCCTCCAGGAGGAGCACAAGCTCCTTACGGACAAGCACACTTAGCTACGGCTTGAACTGGACGATCTCCTCCGGCGCATTCAGCGCATGAACACGGTTGGTGACAATTCCAGGGCGAGGACGAGGCGTCTTCGCGAGGAGAAGCAAGCCGCAGATATTACCATCACTGGCTGCAGTTTGACTATGAAGGATACCATAGCGAAGCTGAGGGAGGTCGCAGGCCTTCTCGACGCGGTAGTAGTTGATCCTAGGGACAACTTGTCGCTAGAGGAGTCCTGCGTCCTGGCTGCAAGTCAAACTGACTCTATTCTACATGCAGCTAGGGCTAAGACCACCCCTTGACCTAGCATTTTGGTTTTTTATTTTTTTTATAAGTGATAAAACAACAATGAATGAACAATTTGTTTTTATGTCAATTTTCCAATTTTCCAGCTATCTTCCCTCTTTCTTTATCATTCTGCAGCTTTCAAGCACGGTCTGTTTAATGTTACATTGTGTGTACATATGATTGTTTGAAGGTGAGACTAATGAATTTACTTATTCTATCGGTATTATTATGTTTTACCGTTAGAATAAATTCATTACTCTGACGGTATTTTGTTGTTTTTACCGATAGAAAAAGGGCACCCAATACTATAATCACAGGCACTTAAAAAAATTTTCTAGGGAAAATTGGTCTCATGGGATTTTATTGTTTATACCGATAGAAAAAGGCATCCACTACTTCAAATATTGTTCTGGGAAAAATTTACTTGTTCTATCGATATTATTTTGTTGTACCGATAGAAAAGGACATAATTCTATCAGTATTATTTTGTTGTACCGATAGAAAAGGTCATCCACTGCTTTATTACTCGTACACGGCCCTTGAGTTTCCCTCCAGTCGAACAGTTCCACTTATAGCACTGCGTCTCTTCGAGAGCGAAGAAAATCACAACCTCCGCAGTGACCACTCACTTCCTCTCTCCCACACGACGATCGCCGGCTGGATACTGGTTCGCCACT
The DNA here is from genome assembly GCA_019359835.1 of Pharus latifolius. NCBI lineage: Eukaryota > Viridiplantae > Streptophyta > Magnoliopsida > Poales > Poaceae > Pharus > Pharus latifolius. The sequence goes on along the minus strand of CM033323.1, from coordinate 41,385,031 downwards.
ACCACCGGTTCTTATTTTCGTCCTTCGCCGGCCGCCGCTGCGTTCTACACCGCCTCTCCATCACCACAACTAATCGCCGTAAATACCCTAATTCGTCGTTCTTTTTCCAGCATCTTCCTTATTTGATCTTTGTGTTTTGTACGTACTAATTCTTCGAGTTTTGTAATTACACTAGGGTTCCCTATTGTGTTGGATTATAAACATTTCGCAGGCAATGTTGATTTAAATTAGGGTTGACATAATATGTTCCAGTGCTGTAATGAACCTATTTTGAGATTTTAACTTATATGTACTCCTGTATGTGTGATCAATTGTATCCAACTGCCATGTAATGCACATTATACATTGGAGGTGTTCTTATACATATTCTATCAGTATCTCCTATATTTACCGATAGAAAACATGGCTATGTTCTATCGGCAGCGCATGTGTTTACTGATAGAAAACATTGTTATGTGTGAAATAATAATGCTGGCCCATGAATATTAGTATAGAAAATCGTGGAGAATGTTGACTTAAACCAAGACTATGTGATGCCAGTGAATGGCGGCTTATCAACAATATTCTAGAACAATATGTTATATCGGTATCTTGTATCTTTGCCGATGGAAAACATTGTTTTGGTCTATCGGCAGCTCATGTGTTTACCGATAGAAAATATTTCTGAACAGTTCAGGAAGTAATTTTTGCATGTCTTTCTTTTACTATTATTTTCTTCGGACATCCCTTTTGCAGCCCTAATTAGTCTCCAGTCCTGGGCTGAGTTGTGAAACTCCAAGAAGAATTAATTGCCATATGTTGCCTGCTTCCTATATGAAAATGTGTAGACGAAAATGCTGAGAAATAGAATCTTATCTTCTATTGGTAGCTTTTGTGTTTACCGATAGAAAAAATATTTAAAATAGGCCCTTTTGCTTTGTAAAATGATTTGGTTTGTGTTTCCATTAAATTTTTGATGGTTTGTTGATGGTTTTGTAGGGAAAGACATGTTGTCGTCTTATCGGATGGTACTAGTGGTTCGACTAGGGCCAACCCCAACGTAACTGAAGATGCAGCTGATTGATCCCAGCGCAAGAGGAACAAATGCACGGATCTTTATTGTGAGTTCAACCAATTTGGGAGGCCGATCGGAAAGAATGCTGGGAAGTACGCGGCCTACGTTGGGCTGCTGGCGAAAGAAAGGGTGAAGATCACCGTCCAGAGCTGGAAGGACGTGACGGCGGACGAGAGGGATAGGTTGTGGGCGGAAGTGAAGGTTAAATTAACTAAAATCACTGAACTCTTTCGTAATCACGTTCTCTTGGCTTATACTAAAGTTTAACTAACTCGTGATTAATTGTAATCATTTTTTGAAAACAAGCTAAGTGGAACGTCCCCGACGATACACCTAGGACAGCCTGCTTGAAGGACATGAATGGAACATTGAAAACCTTTAAGAGGTGGCTCGTCAGTAACTTCCTCGCTGCGGGGAAATCTCCTTGCGAGAAGTTCCCCTTCATATCGGAGGAGGTATGGGAGGAATTCACCAAGCAGAAGGGGACCGAGGAGTTCAAGGCCCTTAGCGAGAAGAATAAGGCGATCCAGAAGAGGAACAACCACCCGCATCGGCTCGGATCACGGGGCTATGCGGGGAAGGAGGAGCAGTGGAAGAAGGAAGACGAGCAAAATCCTGTCATCGACGCCCCTGAGTTGGCGCTCTCCAAGATCCGGGATGAGAGTTGCAAGAGATGGTGGAGGGGGAGGGGGTCCGTGTTGTCCATGGGGTCTGTGCAGTTCGCAACCCTTGGGGACGCCGACGTTGTGGGGCGAATGGTAAGTTGGCTAACATCGTAAACTGTGTGCGCACAAGTGTATATAAGGCAATTTGTCTCACAAGGTACCTTTAAATGTAACAGATCTCTCTTGAGAAGGAGGCAGTGGAGGGATTGTTTACCCCGCAGAGGGAGAATGACATCCTCACACGGGCTCTAGGAAATAAGGAGCATCTCGGGCGGACACGGGCCGTGGGAGACATTGTGTCGTGGAAGGCCGGTTTTGCAGATCCGGCTCCACCAAGGAAGAAGGCCCGCTCCTGGAAGGAAAAGGAAGCGGAGCTCTCCGATAATATATGGGCTGAGGTACGGGCGGATATACGGGCTGAGATACGGGCTGAGGTGCAGTCTGAGGTCGCACAAATGAGGGAAGATTTTGCACGGTTGAGAGAAGCATTGCTGGCCAACAGTGCAGATGTGGATCCCTAGGGCGACGGTAGCCCGCTGGGTCGGATAATCACTTGCGCTTCGAAGATCCTCGCAGATCCAGTGGATCTACTTGACGTACTGCAAGCATTCATCTGTGCACTTAAGTTGATGCCACTCCCATTTTGTTAGAGTTTTTTCGCTAACCTGTTTTAATTGTTACAAATTTGCAAAAGCCGGAGGGCTGCATCCTACAGAATCACCTAGGCGCCGGGCAGGAAGTGGTTGGACATGGCTTTGTATATCCGTCTGGGCAGGATGTCCAGGTCCACTGCGTACCTCTGTGGTTGGGGTTCACAAAGGTACAGGTGGATATGGCCATGCCGGCTTACAACGATTCTCCGTTGCCAGTCCCAGCAGAGGAACTGCAGACACTTGCAGTGGCAGTGGGCTACTACATACAGTGGCCCAAGAAGTGTCTTCTAATACAACCGGTAAATCCTACACATTTTAGATTACATCCTACTCAGTACACTCAACTTGCAAAATCTAACGTACGTGCTCATTAATTGAAGTGGCCTGCCGGCGGGCTACCAGGGGACTGCGCCCCCAGCTCAGGGCATGAGGCCCGATCTTGTGCGAACCTGGACACATCAAAGACGGCCTCGACCCCACCCAATGCATCCACGCCTTCACCTCGGAAGAAAGCCGCCATCACCTCGCCCTTGCCTTTGAAGGTACGCGCTCAATCCCCGGCAAAAGGCAAGGGCAAAAGCAAGGGCAAAGGGCGACAGGGACAGCTGGAGAGGTTCAAGAACGGGTTCCCACTCGTGTCGGAGGCAGGCTTGCGCAAATTGGATCGATCAACCAGAGACCTCCACGAGTGGTACCTACACCGAGCTCGGCGCAATCTGAACTTCTTAGTTCCCTACAGGCCTGAGTAGTTCCACCGTGAGCCCGAGAGTATATCCGTGGCACACGAGGATCTGTTCGACCTCTACAACTGGCGGGAGCTCGATATGTCCATCATACAGACTGGAGTCCTGTGAGTTTGCTGATGCTATGTATTGCTGTTTTCTAACTCTGTTTGCTAATTCTGCATTGTTGTAGTTCATTTGAAATGTAGTAACTTTCTGTGCAATACTAATGTCGTCCTTTGCATGCAAGTGCATGTACAGGCTAGCATTGGAGGCTGCGTGTGACAAGGTGGGTTTCCTCGACTTAGAGAAAATAAGCCTCATGATGCTAGAGCAGTACATATCCAAGGCGCTGATGGCGCAGTAGGATAGGGAGTTCATTCTGGTGCCGTACCACCAAAGTTAGTGCATTTCGTACTAATTTAACTCAATCTTGTATGTTACACGTGATTTATACTTTGAGCTAGCGGTCCTCTTTTACGTACAATGCAGGGGCCACTGTATCCTCATCGTGATCTGTCCGCCGAGGAACGAGGTGTACTACCTCGATTCGATGCCTGACAGATTATCGATCGAATATGTGGTCAAGGGGAATATGGAGGCGTAAGTAAATTATATGTTTGATTTAAATTTTGACCTCACTAGCTAATGATAATACATTAAACGGTAATACTAACTGAAATGCAGGGCTTTTGATAAATATGTGTCCGCTGGAGGGAGGCATGCCGCACCGCAGGGCTCCCTACTAGCTTGGAAAGAATATGAGGTACTCACAAGACTTTTTGTTTATGCTTAATTAGTTTATGGAAACAGTAGTTAACATGTCTTCGCATATGCAATTATTTCAGTGCCATCAGCAGCCGCAATCGTGGGAATGCGGGTTTTATGTGCTGTGCTACATGTACGACCTAGTGCAGACAAACTTTGCCCAATTCCCCCAGGTAATCATCGATTGTTAACTCAAATTTGAAAATTGGATGTCACGTTCAAAATTAGGAAGTTAGTTACTCAGTATTCACACATGCTTGCAAATCGCCATGTCGAAAGACCAATACGAAAATGCAAAGATTAGAGATCTTCGACAAATCTGGGCTCAATATGTCATGGAGGAAGTTGCGCCCAACCATCCGCCATGACAATTTTCTCTTTTTCGTGTACTCTGTGCATAGACTGTTTATATACATGTGAATAAATATATATGTGAATAAATGTGAATAACTGTCTAATGTGTCAATCTGTTCTGTGAATTTACCCTTCTTTGCATCTGTATTGTATTGTGTATCCAATCTATACTGTATTGCATCTGTACTGTATATGTGAATGTACTGTATTGTGAATGTAAATAATGTACTGTATATGTGAATGTTCTATTGGTAAATTCATTCACAACCGGGAGACTATTATCACTTTTTCTATCTGTAAATTCATCCACAACCGAGGGACTACTATCGTTTTTTCTATCGGTACACTCGTAATTACCGTTAGAAGCGTGTGACTTTTCCTACCGGTGAACTCATACACAACCGAGAGACTACTATCACTTTTTCTATCAGTAAATTCATCCACAACCGAGAGACTACTATCGTTTTTTCTATCGGTACACTCGTAATTAACCGTTAGAAGAGTGTGACTTTTCCTGCCGGTGAATTCATACACAACCGAGAGAGTACAATCGTTTTTTCTATTGGTAAACTCATTTCCAACCGAGAGAGTACTAAGGTTTTTTCTGTCGGTAAACTTGTAATTAACCATTAGAAGAGTGGTACTTTTCCTGCTGCTAAACTCATTCACAACCGAGAGAGTACTATATTTTTTCTATCGGTAAACTCTTTCACAAACGTCAGACTACGACGGGTTTTCTACCGGTGTTCTCCTAAGATGCCGTTAGAATAGTGAAGTTCTTCTATCGGTTATTTACCGATAGAAAATGACCTGTCTTGTTCTATCGTGTCTATCTCTATTGGTACAAAAACCGATAGTAGAAGGGTGTTTTTTACCGATAGAAGAAAGCTTTTCTGTACTAGTGTCTCTAAACTACCCCAAAGTGGCAGCTGTGAAGTCATGGGTATATGGTAGTTGTCGTAGATCATGGATACGTGGCAGTTTGGCAGTCTTGACTCGGTCGTCATGGAACTGCCTTACGATGTTAACCTCCTTCGACGGTTACCTTGTCAGGGACTTATGATTATCTCTGGATTTATCATGAGGATCATGGTGAGCTGATAATAAAAGATGACCAGTCCTTGTATCTGCAAAAGAGGCTGGTCCTAGGGATGACCATAGTGCTCTCAGATACAGCATATGATATGAGTTTTGTGATAATAAGTGTCTTGAATTTGCGTGAAATAAGTATGATTTTTGAGTTATATCTAGACTGCGCTTGGATTACTCGATGTTCTTCCTTCTGGTCCTTGGCGACCATAGGGAGGACTTGCGGCCATGGCTATGGGCGACCATGGGACGCTCTCGTGACAATGGGAGCTAAAAAAACAGCTAACAATTCTCGTCAGATAGTCCCCCGAATTTGAAGTGACAAAAGACTCACTTTAGTGGTGCATCTCTTTGAATTCCTAACAGTGCTTCGTCGCTTTGAATTCCCATATTGCGTTATGTTGATGAGTGTCGACGATTTGGACTCAGGGTCTTTAGTCGAACTTATGCAGAATTTGTGAGTTGTGAGACCTTTCAGGGTGTCCCTCCTGGAAGGAATGATGAATCAAAATCGGTTGGAGCACAGAGAGATTTATACAGGTTCAGGCCCTCGATAGTGGGAGTAATAGCCCTACGTCCTGTTGGGATTTCACTATGTGTAGGAAAAAGATTATAAAGTTGTGGAAAAGATCATCACAGGCGAAGATCTGTTCCCTGTAGTTATGTAAAACACTACTAAACTGGCCTATAGAAGCTTATCGATGTTGATTGTGTTCTGATGTCTCCTTTTTTCGTCTGGTGCATTTGCTCACCCTTTTGTACTGGTCGAAAGGGCGCCAATGCATAACGGCTTCGAACGGTTGCTCAGGTGCAGTTTTGGGAACTGCACTTAACTTCCACGCAGGCTTAACACGTGCAATTACGGAATAACCACACATATTAACCTCTTGGCTGTTGTCTCCGTACGTGGAGGAATCTTTGGGATACTCAGAATATGCTCGTGGGATACTCAGAATATGCTCGTGGTAGGTCATAAGCATCCCCGAGTCACCTTGGCCAAAAATAGTGACCTTCTGACCGCGCATTGTCCGCAATTACTTGACCACGTATTGTCTGCGATCTCTTGTCCGCGCATCGCCTACGGGCTTCTGACCGCGCACTGTCTGTGGTCTGATCGCATAAAACCTGCGACCATGTGTCCACGCTTCCCAGGCCAGCTGAAATCATATCAACGGACACTTACCTGGTTTGAATCTGTCTTGAACCAGACTGCATTTATTCTGAACTAGCTCGGGTAACAATCCTCATCAGCTAGCCCCCAAATTTAAAGAAAATGAAGAGACATATTTACTTCAAATTTTAAAACTCACATCGGATAAGTGACCCGACGCTTCAAATCTTCCACTTAGTGGCGAACTAAGTGTGACAGTATATTTCTCGAGACGGACTCTGGGAAATATTTGACAGGTAATGATGGCGCTGTTGAACTGTCTTTTAACCCGAGATAAAATTGTAAATGTTTTAAAAGATCGAGGCATTTGAAAAATGAACCGTCACCCCGAGGGCTATAAATACCGAAGTCTCTTAACTTTAAAACTTCACAAACCCTTTCCCGGCTAAGTCTTTTCCAAAGCCATCTTTTCTTCTCTTTTGTACACTCCTCAATGGCAGATCAAAACATCATTGAGATTGGGAGTGATGAAGAGGAAGTGGTGCTTGAATTCGAACAAGATTTCCAGAAGGTAATTCTTTCCAAAACTTTTGGTTCAAATTACCATCTTATGTTCTGATCATTTCCCGAATGCTTTTTGGAAATTCACAGATGACCAAAGATATGGTTCCTCCAGGGAATAAACCCAAGGTTGACGAGGGATCTTCCAGTGGCTCAAGGGTTAGGGATGCATCATTGCTCTCTCTTCCTTTGGCCCCTGTAGTCCTCCCTGTTCGGCAGGTCGAACATTCATCTCCACCTTTGGAGGTCCATGATAATCCTTCAAAGTCTTCTTCTCAGCTTTCTCCATCGCGATCCAATGATCCCCGTCTTTTGACGGGTTATCAATTTTCTGGTTTGTAAGCTATACTTCCGCGACCAGATGATCCTCAACCTGTGTTTGGGAAACAATCTTCTGGTGGGAAAGTTGCACTTCCACCTTCTGATGGTTCCCGGCTTTTGTCGGGTGATCTACTTTCTGGGGGGAATACATCATCCTCTCACTTGCGAGGATTGGTAACTATTTTCATCCCTTCTGTTGGTCATTTTAACTTGTAAAACTAACCCATTTATGTGCAATTTTTGGAGCCCCCAGCGACCAGCCTGCTGAGATTCAATCTCCTTCCCTCTAACACACTCTCCAAAGGGAAAAAGAGGCTTTGGAGAAGAAGACCGAAGAGATGTCTTCGGCCATTCTGCACCTGGTAGAATGTTTTGATAGATCCCGCGAAGAGGCGCACCAATTCCTCTTGGAGAGGGACTACGCTCGACAACTGCAAGAACTCTCCGTTTCGATCAGGGATGGTAATGCTTCTCTGATTCGAGACGATGTAGATAGGCTTAGAGTAGTTGCTAGTTCTCTTGGGGCCGTCAGTGTAGATCTTACTGATGCTAATATGTCCCTAGGAGAACTTTGTAAACTCCTCTCGGATCAGGTCGATGCTTTGGTCGCCTCTATCCCTTTTGTATGCGAGGATTGTCAGAAATAAAGATTTCTTTTACCTTATATAACTTGAAAACTCTTCATAATCTCTGTGCGAAAATATGGTCATGAGTAATGTCTTCACAATCACACATACACAGGTAAATCTGAGTACTGCGATTAGAAATGCATTAATGTGTCATACCGCAACCAGTACTGGTACCGCGATCAAAACCAAGGCCGCGACTAGAACTGAAATTCGATCAGAACTGTCATAACGATCAGAACTGAAATCCGATCAGAACTGAAGTCCTGATAACATAATGCCTTAACCGGATGATAACCGTCCGTATTGCGATTATCCATTTGCAATGATCACAGAATATCATTATGATCAAAATGCAAACTTTAAAGTGATCACAGGAACACATTGTGACCAACACGTGAAAATTTAACTTACAAAAAACATGAAGGATAACTTCCTCCGAAAATTTTTATAACATTTTCACGTTCTTATGTACACTCCAGCCCCCAAATTCGAAACAAAAAATACTTTTCGTTTCAGATTCACTGTGGAGAATGCATAACGGGTCTCCGAGAGAAAGCATCCATTATGGAAAATGAATAGAATATTCAATAGAACGTTGCCCTCAATGGAACATTGCCTCGGGCCTATAAAAGGATTAGGTAGCTTCCTGAGGAAGCCAGACAACCAGAAACCTGCCTTAGAACTTCCGCCGCACAAAACCCTCATTCCTCATCCTCCATCGCCTCCAAAGTCGCCACCTTTCTTCCCGATCTTTTGCCAGAAATGGCGTCCTAGAGCTGATCGGTTTACCGCACAGAGGAGAGTCTAGTGGCATTGGAGAAAGAAGAGATCCTTCCTCCGTGGCTACTAATCAATTGGCGACCCGCGGAAAAGGACCGAGAAACCTCAATCGTCCAAGAGGGCGAATTGGTGGTTTTTGAGGAATACCTGCGATGCGGGTTCCGATTCTCTGAAAGTCGATTCTTGAAGGGAATCTTGGAGCACTACAGGTTGGAGTTGGTGAATCTCCACCCTAATGCTGTCTTGATCCTGGTGATCTTCCAGCACCTGTGCGAAGCCTTCGTCGGGGTGCTCCCAAGCGTGGAACTCTTCCGACGTTTCTACTACTTGGCATGGTCAAAGAGCGCCAATGCCGCCGGATGTATTTACTTCCGAATAAGGGAGAAGAAAGAGTATCCCTTCCCACCCCTGCGGGACTCCGTACACGGGTGGTACCAGAAATGGTTCTACTGCACCCCTCCGTCGGAGAGCGGGTTGTGGTTTGAGAACTCCCGGCCAGAGAAGTCCAGCGAATTGTATTCCCTTCTTGCTCTAAGCGCGGAGCAGAAGAAACAGGCCCAAGTAATTCTTCACTTAGTCCAGGAGGGACTAACTGTTCACGACATCATTCGCAACTTCGTGAAGAATCGGGTGAGCCCCCTGCGTGAAAGGGCTCATCCGGCTTGGGAAATTCAGTCCATGGCGGATAGCACCTTGGACTATAATAATGGTACATCTTCCGGTCAACAAAAACGTATATTTCTTCCGAAACATCATATTTGTTAACCTGTTTACCTGTGATGCAGCTCTGCCTTCGTCCGAAATAGAAAAGTGGACAAATTACCTCCTCAAGGCGTATAGTGCCGATGTGGAGGGAACCAGGGGATCACCTCGCCCCCAGAGCCTGATCAATGCCAGTGATGACCTCAGATAGGAGCGCCGAAAGGTATGGACTTTCTCAATAGGCTCCATTTGTAGATCATTCACTCATCTCCTATTAATGAGAAATACTTGAATGATATAGCTCCTGGGAAAGTTCAGCGAGGCGACACGTCCAACCGAGGACGCTGGTCTCCTGGGAAAACTGGCTCCGAAGAGGGTGAAGAAAATCTCTTCGAAGCGCGGGACGAAGGAAACTGCTCCCAAGAAGTCCAAGAGGATTCTGGGAGAGGCTTACTTGCCAAAGACTCCTCTTACCGCGAAGAGAACTGCTGTAAGATACTCGATGCCCCCTATTACCTCAGGTACAAACTGGTATCACTTCTTCGTCGTACATGGTGAAGGGAGCGAGGAAGAGGAGGATGACGTCCCCTTGATCCACTGCAAGAGGAAGACGATAACTTCCTTGTCCAGCGGGATTTTGTCTCCGCCCGCCAGGATAGAGACGGCCACAGCGGGTCTCGCAACCACCGATAACCCCGTGGTTGCGGATGAAACCCCAGTACCTGAAGCCCAGGAAGCTCCAGGACCTACTACTCCTCTCCCCCTGACAGAAGGGGTAACTGCGGTAAGATTCCTCACAGTCTTGGTGGTCGTTATCCTTCCATGAACATCCACTAAGCAATGCTCGTACAGGAGGAAGGAAACATCCCCCCTGTCCGCCGCGAAGTGGCTGTTGCCAGCCCAGAGGTGGCGAGCACTCCACTCCTGGGGACAGGAATGGGAATAACAGAGCAGGACACCACGACCACCAGAAACCCCTTGGTCGCAGATGAAGTCCTAGTGCCTGTGGTCTAGGAAACGCCTGGTCCGACGGCCGTATCCCTACCGACCGAGAAGGTTACCCAGGTAAGAATTATCACAGCTTGAGTCTTTATCATTCCTCATGTATGTGCTTATGAATTCGTGCACACAGGGAGAAAAAGACAGGGTCCTCTTCACGAAGAGGAAGACCAGGACAGATGACAACTGTCCTCTTTTCCTTGGGGAGCCATCTTCGAAATCCCAAAAGCTGGAGGGATTTCGAGTAAGGTAAGAAATCTCCCCTGTCGGGACAGGGTCGGATTATAGTGGTCGAATGTAGAAATCCCAACTGATGGTATTTCTATTTGCTTAGGCGCAGGGACTCAGCGCCCAGCCCTTCAGCGGCCTCGGCCAGTGTTGGAGCTTGCCATGCTACCGAGGCTTCTGGGGAGCAAAGCTCCATCCCTTCGGCCAGGGAAGTCTTCCGGGCCATTATAGATGGGCTGTCTGTAGAAGTCCAATCGGATTTATTGGAATCTACAGCCCTAGCAAAAAATAAGGGACAACGGGAAGACTCATCTACTGCTCCTGCTAGGGATAAGGTGAGCCCAGCGATTCAACCTTCAGTTGAACCGAAAAAGTGCTCATTCCGGGAGTATGTTGAGGTACGTCGAATACCCCTCATGAATTTTGCGTTTTCATAAGAGCATCTGGGTTTCGAAACTGATTTCCTTCCATGTCATAGGAAATGGCCTACATGGTAACCATGTCGATGGCTATGGCGGATAGCATCGAGTCCGCAGAAGAGGAAATGGGTCGCCTACAGCGGTAAGGAAAGCATTTCTTCACTTGTCCGAATGTAAGTCCTTATCTTGATAATCATCTCTTTTGTCACAGAGAAAATGCTTATTTGATGAAGCGCCTCGCCGACCGGGAAGACCAAGAGTTCCAGGTAGCCTCCAAGATCTCGTTCTTGGAGACCAAACTCCAGAATTTGCGGTCATAGCTCTCCTGTAAGCATACTCCTGACCAAAGTGAATTAGTTTCATCGTATGAATTGTTTGTAATGGCTTCTTGTCGCAGCGCGCGACGACCAAATAAGCCGGCTCGATCAAAGGAAGACAAATCTCCTAGCGACCATTGATTCTGTTTGCAGGGAGAACAAAGACTTGAGCACATCTCTCTCGATCTACAGCAATGCTCAAGAGAACATCTTCGGAAAACTGAAGATGGTGGCCGGTCTGCTGAGGGCTGATGTGGTCGAAACCGTGGTGGACGACCTTAGCCTTAGCGACTGGACCACACTAGTCGCGACCCAAGCAGAGTCACTTCTTGAGTATCTTCCTGAAGATACTAGGCGACAGAAAGAGGTGATCAAGTCAAGGGTTCGATCAGCAGCCTCTGCTATCCTCTGTCGGCTTCGTCTTTGCCATGGCCCAGATCTTGATTTGAATCCAGTGGCGGAAGAGGCAGAGATCGAGAGTGAAGACCAGCTTGGGGTTATCATGGAGGAGGTCAAACCCCTTGTAGAAAAACTCTTGAATGAGCTTGGCGTGATGTAAATCTTTGCACCTCTACAGATACAATTTATAAAATGCAAATGCATGCACTTTTTGTTTTAAAAGGAAGCACTTCTGTTTGTTTCATGTTGCGACCATATTCCCCTAGCCCCCACCCGTGGTTATGTATACTGAAGACTTAGTATTATAAGCACATGATAAAATATGGGTGTAACGACGACCAGGGATACCCGACCAGGCCAAAAATCATATTTGATACAATAACGAACCTTATTGCAAACCGGCAGCCACTCTGATGACCAAGGACATGCCAGCAAGCCCCGTGTGCGTTGAGGAATGGCTTATTGAGGGGTGTCTTGTCTGGAAGTGATCACGAGATCGGCCAGCGAATCCGATTGGGGTATTGTGGCAATATAACCATCGACGACCAGCCCCCGAGCTAGACTTGTAACATACGGGCAAAAAAGGAATAATCCACATATGAAACAACTAAAAGCACCTGTTTTGTTAAATCATGCTAATTGAAAAGGAAAAGGGATTGGGTACTTACACGTAGAACTTTCTTAGTTGGTCGATGTTCCATGTATTAGATAAGATCCGACCATCCTCCATCGCTAACCGAGCTGATCCTGGTCGTGGTACTGAGACAACAGTGTAGGGGCCTTCCCACTGTGGGGAAAACTTGTTGCGACTAGATTAGTTTTGTATGTTACGTAAAATCAAATTGCCCACGTGAAGACTACGTGGCTGCACCCTTTTGTCATGGTACTTGCGCAAGGCTTGCAAATACACCGCGGACTTGACCAGAGCTCGATCACGTTTTTCATCTAGGAGGATGAGATCTTGTAATTGTTGCCCGTTCTAATCAACTTGTTCGAATTGATCTGTTCGGACAGAACCGATACTAATTTCCATAGGTAACACAGCCTCAGCCCCGTATACCAGATGAAAAGGTGTCTTACCGGTGGCTTGACTAGAGGTAGTACGTAGTGCCCACAGAACGGTGTAGAGCTCGTCAACCCAATCCCCCGAGCGTGTGTTAAGGCGATCAAAAATAAGTTTTTTGATGCCCTGTGATATTTTCCCGTTGGTACGTTCAACGGCATCATTGCTCTGCAGATGAGCTACGGAGGCAAAGCACACCTTGGTTCCGACCTGGTCGCAGTAATCCAGAAAAAGACCACTAGCGAACTGGGAACCGTTATCAGTGATGAGACGATTTGAAACACCGAATCGAGTCACAACGTTCTTATGAAAGAAATTTTGTGCAGCAACAGCGGTAATGTTGCATACTGGTTCGGCCTCAATCCACTTGTAAATGTGTCAATGGTTAAGAACAATGTGGGACCCTCATTTGAGGAATCCCGTGGCAACCGCCCAGGTGGATTGCACACAGGTTGGACCATTACAAAACTCACAACAAGCGGAAAGCAGTTATTGCATAAAACATAATTAAACAGGTACGAGGCCACAAGGACCAATATTACATTAACATAGCGCCCAGAATGACGCTACTTAGAGTTGCTACGAAAATAACAGGTTTATCCATACAAGAGTCGGCATCAAGGTACCGAACACACAAAACAAAGCAGACAGCAACAACAAAGATCTTCACTTCTGGCAGCAACGGTTCTGGTAGGGCTTCCTCCACATCGGACTCAACTCGGCGCGAGACCCTCCTAGAACTCCGAATCATCTGGGGCGTTCCCATCCTCTGCTTCATCTTCATAACCAAACGAATCGGGATCGGCGAATCCCTCTTCTGATTTGTTTGAAAAGGCAAGGGTGAGCATGCTTTGACACAATGCTCAGCAAGTCGTTTATTTACAAATGCAATTATATAGATGAGGAGTGATCAAGAAAAGGGGTTAAGTCTTATAATCATAAATAGTATAGATTTCAATCCTTTGATCTTTCAAATAAGGGTTTTGTTTTCAACAGCGGGGTTTTTGAAAACCTTATAATAGACTTTAAGAAAACATTGTGAATGGCGATCCTCCGTGATCCACCATTTGAATTAACCATATTATGAAAACATTCCAAACAGTTACTTGTGTTGAACCACATGGATAAATCCACCGCGAACATACTCCATGACCTGGGAGTACAGAGTATCCGATACTTTTCTTACGCTTTGCAAAGGTGTACCTCTTTTTAAATCCACTTCTTCACTCGACTTTCAAGTCGGGCCAACTCCATGTGACTTATACACATGTGACAAGGCCGAGCTCACACAACGCTTTTGCAGTCTAGTATTAACAGTATCCCCGCCCGGTAAATAGACAATTCAGTCTCAAGTACCGTTGTGGGTCCTCCCCACTGCCTTACTTCCTAGCCTTTGGCCTATGCTCCCGTAGGACACATAGCCTTGGTCTGTCCACGTGAGACATCTGACCGTCATGATTACAACCGCGCACGGCTTAATCAGAGGCATAGGGCGTCTTCCTTCTTTCCACCTTTTCCTCTCATTCTTTTTCTGAACTCACATCACTCACGGACGAACTGCGCCCAACCAGTTTCTCCACGCGAGAAACCAGACCGACAAACCATGCAGGGAACTGCTAATACCAAAAAGCTACTAAGTCGTGCCTCTCCCATACCAGGCAAGTGGTTGGTACGTTTTTCATGCCGCAAAGAGGCACAACACAAGGTTCTAGTCCTTATGAATTAATAGTGAGGAGCCATCCACATTCCCTGGTGCGCACCGGACCCTCCCCATACAAACCAATCCTCACTATCAATACTAATTTGACATTTCATTTCACAAAAGGGGTTTCAAATCCATTTCTCACATATTAGCCATTTCACATCCAACATGTATACTTAAATAAGATTAAAGCCTAAGCATGGTATCCTAGGGTGACAAGGTTGCATGATGATTCGATATCAAAAAGGGGTTTCCACATGAAAGTTGGGTCATATCTATTCACATGTTTCTAAACATAGTTCTATCAAATATTCAGCATGCATATATCTTTAAAACAGTGAATCTACTTTATTTCAAAATACTGGGTGAGACATGATCAAGGGTGACGACTTGCCTTGCCAAGTTGGGTCTAAGAAATCTGCTGGATCTTCAAACGTTCCTTCCAAATCTTCCGCTCCTTGCTCTACATTCGCACGAGAGCACACACAACACATACAATACATAAGCATCCAGAAAATAGGCTTTATACAAAACATAAGTACAATATACACATGAATGCAAATGAGGGAGATTGGGCAGAAACAGAACAGCGGAGAAAAGGATTCTAGGGTTAGGTTCACTAGACAAGACTCGATTGCGATGAAAGCCAAGGGTTGGCATTCGGTTCGCGAACCGACAATGTCCGAGAAGGACACCAGGATGATTTAGGGCTTCTAGATGATCAAAACTGGTGCAAGAGGTGGCATCGTGTGCCAAATGCTGTGAGGGACCTAAATGACAAAGTGAACTTTTCAGAAAAGCCCTTGAATTAACAGAAATTCACAGCAAAGCTCAGGACACAGGAAATCGAATGCCACTGTACAGCAGCGAACTAGGGCACATGCGTCTGGACGAATCACGCATGCATTGCTTCGCCAAACATGTCAGGGAGGAAGGCGGGATCAAGACAAGGTTGCTGGTGGAAGGAATTTGGCTGGGGTGGCTTATCGGCGACGAACGGCGAGGTTGAAATCTTCGGCCGCCTAAGACAAGAACGAGCCACGGTGACAGAGAACTGGGGTTAGCTAAACTCGAAATTGACCGAGGGGAAACACTCCTGGGGTGGTGTGGATTGTTCTGGAGAGAGGAATTGGGCAGTGGTTAAGCGTGCGAGCTCGTCGACGTTGTCACCGGAGTTGGAGAAGACGGTGAACGACGAACTGGCTCCACACAGCAGTGCAGGCTATAAGCTTTGGGATACACCATCTAGGGGTTACAGGGAAGGTGTAGGTCGCTTCAGTTTGGGGAGAGCTGCAGCGAGGCACGCCGGCGACGTGAGACGTCCACGGTGGCGCGCGAAATTTGGGAAAACACACAGCACTGCATCAATTTGAAAATTGGCTGAATAGGCTTGCTAAGAAAGGGCTAAGGATCATTTGATTCTACTGGAGTGAGTGGTGGAAAGCACTGGAGCGAGTTTGATTTCTAGAACAGGGAGTTTCTGGTTTTCCGGCGATCACCGGCGATGAAGAGCACTAGGATGCAATTGCATGCTTGGACACGGGAAGATGGGTGTGGGGATCTTACTGCTGAGCTTGGATTGGAGAGAGGGGCTGTGGTTTGCTCTGGCGACGATGGCCTCAAAATCGGCTCGTTGGGGAAGAAAGGGAAACAGTGGGCAAGCTGGAAAATGGCTAAGTCCTGGAGTTGTGCTTCTTCACAGCACTGAGGGGGTTTAAATAGGCGTTGAGGCGGAGCTTGCGAGGGGAAACGGCGAGAGAACTTGTTAATGGGAACGGGGATGCCCGAACTTCCGTCAGGTGGAGGATAAGTCGATTAGGCGGCGCGAGACACACACGATCCGGCTTCTTGATCGGCACGATCAAAACCCCTGCAATCGCAGCACCACGCGTCCTCTGGTTATCAACCGTGCGCTGCCCGGTTGACCTCGCCACGAAGGCTAATCCCTGCCAGTGAATCGAGAACACAAGCAAGAACAAGAAAGATGCAACTGAATTTGCAATTGAGGATGAAACTCACGAGTTGGGGTCTCACAAACCGATGAACGGCGACACTGTTCAAAGACAGAATTGATCTAAGCAAAACCCAAGTCTAAACGGCAGCCATGGCGGCCATATATATACTGTATGGGGCGGCCATGGGGTGGAGGAGGAAACCCTAGGGGTACATGGGCCTTGGGCCCAAAGTGGAGCGTTGCAGCGCACGTCAGATTCTGGTCGTAATCTTGTTTTGACAATTCCTGTTGATTCGTAAGGAATTTGGACATGGGACTGGATCCGTTGGAAAGCTCTCGTCGTTCTCTTGTCCGTAGAGTCCAAGAACGTCGAAAACGGACTTCGTATGTGGTCTGTACGTCCGTTTGAAGTTGGACTATGCGCAGATGGCCGAACCGGACTCGCGGATGAATTGAGCTCACTTGTGGGCTGGCCTTGGAGCGACGTGGCTTGTGCGACCTTAGAGGTGTAGAGGCACCTTTCTTGAGCACGTCTTGTGTTTGGGGAGGTGGCCAAGGTGGAGGCGGAACTTGTGGCGGCGACGGCACAAAATCCAGACGACGTACGTGCTACCAGCTTTCGCGTCTTGGCCAAGGTGGCGGACGATGACATCTTGATGACCACCATGTTGATGTCGTCTTGGTCATAACCATGATGTACATGGTCTCATCACTTGTGCCGGGGACGAGACCAGCCGGGTGCAGCTGCGACAGCGGTGACCGGCGATGTGAAGGAGCGATGGCGATGTAGCAGTGCTGCAGGCTTTGTCGGTTGCATTGGAACTTCACTAGTGATGGCGCAGATGCGGAGGCAACAGCGCAGCTCCGGCCACGACACGTAACAGCATGCAATGCCACGGCAACGGTTGCGCGCGCGAAGACATTGCTCTGGAGCGCGGGCGTTTAACCGCTGGTTTCAACGAGGCAATGGTTGCTGGCACGTGCGCGCGGGGTGGCACAATTGTTCACAAGCGCTGGCGACAAGAGGCGGTGGCTGGCGGCGAGCAACTACGGCGAGAAAACGTGGCGCGGCTCCGGTGAAATGCACTGGTCGAGGGCACGACCAGGCGCTGGTCGAAAACAGCAGAAAAAGAATAGGAGGGCTGATTTGCAATTACTGATTCTTGATTCCAGGGACCAATCTGTAAATCTGGCATTTGGCTAAGGTAGAAACAGTTTTGACTTTGCTAAATTAATCCACAAAGTCTAAGATATTGATCAGCAGCTAGGGATGACAAAATTTTGGAGATTTAGGCAAGTTTTGAGATGAACTGAAGACAGGGTAATTAGGGTAATATGGATTTTAGAAATTTGACAAGGCTGAAACTAGGGTTTCGGGAGAGATTTGGAAATTCTTCCAGAAGGGAAAAATGTCCAGAATAGTGAAGGGAAGATGTTCACTACATCAAATCGGGATTTGGAAATGATCTGTGACTTTTAGTCTTTTTGGGGTTCCTCAGATATCTGAAAAGGACTAATTTGTGAATCTTTTGGACTGATCTGGGAAAATGACTTGAATGAAGGAGTTTGGCTGCCAACTTTTTAGAGTAACACTCTGGCATTACCAAGATCTCATCCTGATATGCAGATAGTCAAGGCAGGCTAGGGTTGGGAAAAACAGGGGTGTTACAAACAAGAATTTGTATCCATTGGCCGCTTCTGGCATAGGACCGACAATGTCCATTCCCCAGACCGCGAAGGGCCATGAAAGAGGAATGGTTTGTAGGGCATAGGCAGGTTGATGAACCTGTCTCGCATGAAACTGACACTGAGGACATGTCTTGACTATATTCTTGGCATCATCAAGCGCCGAAGGCCAGTATAATCCTTGTCGGAAAGCCTTGCCGACCAATGTACGATATGACGCATGCGCACCGTATACATCGTCATGAATCTCTCTCAAGAGGGATTGGCCTTCCCCTTGGGACACAGCGCATAAATACTCCTTGAGTACCTTTTCTATACAAAACTCCTTCTATGAGCTTGTATAGACGCGCCTTTCGAACTAACCGATCGCTTTCGGTTTCATCCTCGGGCAAGGTCCCATGTTCGAAATAGACCCTCAATGGATGCGTCCAATCTCATTCATGTCTGAGGTTGGTAACGCATACTGTTACTGGATCATCCTCGACCATAGTCATGATCGAGGGATGTTCCAAGTGTTTGACAAACACTCCTGCCGGAGCAGAAGTGCATGAGGACCTAATTTTGGATAATTGGTCTGCGAGAATGTTGTCCTTTCACGGGATGTATTGGACTTCGAAATGACTGAAGTGTTTTTCCAATCTCCTCACTTCCCCCAGGTAATGAGACATTGTCTCATCGGAGGTGTTGTACTCCTTGTTTACCTGGTTTACAACCAGCTGTGAGTCTCCCCTCACTACTAATCGACGGACTCTGAGGAATTTAGTTGCCCGGAGCCCTGCAAGAAGACCTTCATACTCTGCTGCATTGTTGGTCGCAGCAAAGTGTAGTTGAATGACAAACTTCAGCTGTTCGCCCTAAGGCGTGACTAAGACTTCTCCAGC
Organism: Pharus latifolius; assembly: GCA_019359835.1. Classification (NCBI taxonomy): domain Eukaryota; kingdom Viridiplantae; phylum Streptophyta; class Magnoliopsida; order Poales; family Poaceae; genus Pharus; species Pharus latifolius. Next base: position 41,365,974 of record CM033323.1, on the reverse strand, counting down.
CCCCGAGTGTTGAAAACTACGAGAACCGTCAAAGTACATTGTCCAGTGATCAGGGCATTCCAAATCTTCGGGCGCCTGCACTGGTGGCTCAGGATTAGTCCATTCGACCACGAAGTTGGCCAGGACCTGAGACTTGACCGTGGGTGGCTCCGAGTTCGACAGCCCATTTGGCGATCCGATCAGATTTCTCCGGATTATGGACAATGACACCCAATGGAAAAGATGAGGGCACTGTGATCTTATGTGCTTGGAAGTAATATCGTAGCTTACGGGAAACCATCAGTAGTGCGTAAAGTATCTTCTGGATCTCCGGGTATCTCTCCTTAGGACCATGAAGTACTTCACTTATATAGTAGACGGGTCTGTGCGCACCTTCTCTATCTGCGATCAGGACAGCACTGACCGCATGAGGTGTGGCCGCCAAGTAGAGAAGTAATGGTTCTCCTTTGTCGGGAGAAACCAAGACCGGCGGACTGGATAGATACGCTTTTACCTCCTGAAATGCCATTTTGGCCTCATCGGACCATGTAAAATTGTGGTGTTTGCGTAGGGCTTTGAAGAACGGTAGTTCCCTTTCGCCTAGTCGTGATATGAACTGGCTTAATGCCGCCATGCGACCTGCTAGGCGCTGAACATCCTTGATGGTCGAGGAAGACCTCATCTGTTCGATAGCCCTGATCTTTTCAGGATTGACCTCGATTCCTCTGGAACAGACAAGAAAACCAAGAAGTTTTCCTGATGAAATCCCGAAAGAACATTTCTCCGGGTTTAATTTAAATTACAGAAGGTTTCAACAAGATCATGTAAATGAGACAATCTTTTTGAACTTTGTACAACCAGGTCGTCTACGTAAGCTTCAAGATTACGCCCCATCTGGGAAAGAAAGGTCTTTTGGATCAAACTCTAGTACGTGGAAGCTACGTTGTTGAGACTGAACGACATTCTGACATAGCAGTAGGTGCCGAACAGTGTGATGAAGGCAGTCTTCTCTTCATCTTCTTCTGCCACACTAATTTGTTGATATTCTGAGTAAGCGCCCAGGAAACTCATCAATTCGCAACCCGCAGTAGAATCGACCAGCTAGTCGATGCGGGGAAGGGGAAAGTCATCGTTCGGACAGGCACTATTTAGGCTGGTGTAGTCGATGCACATGCGCCACTTGCCATTTGACTTTCAGACCATGACTGGATTTGCAAGACATTCCGGATGATTGATTTCGCTAATAAATCCAGCCTTTTGGAGCTTATCCAACTCCTTTGGAATGGCTTCCTGCCGGTCCACAACAAAACGCCTGAGCTTCTGCTTTATTGGTCGCTGTCCAGGTCGAATTGCTAACCTGTGCTCGATTACTTCCCTTGGGACACCGGGCATGTCGGATGGTTTCCACGCAAACACATTTGCGTTAGCCAGGAGGAAAGCAATGAGCTCGAGTTCCTATTTGTCATCCAAGCCTGATCCAATCCGAATCATCTTGGACGGATCATCTAGGTACAAGGGCAAATTACTTTGCATACCTCATGGAGCACCTTGAATTCAATGGATAAGAGAAGCGCACACATCGAAGGTAGCTGGTCACTTTGGGGTTATAAAGACGTTGCAAAATCTTCACCGACATGTGTTCTGGCCACGTATGCAGCAAAATGTGGCTAGTTTTGTTCGAGGCTGTGGTCTCTGCAGCATCTCGAAACCGGCAAATCAAAAATTAGGTTTGTACACACTTTTACCAGTTCCATCGCGACCATGGGAGAGCATATCCATAGATTTCTTAGGAGGATTGCCTAAGACCCGACGTGGTAACGACTATCTATTCGTGGTCGTTGATCGATTCTCCAAAATGATTGTTCTTATACCTTGTTGAAAGACTATCACGGGAGAAGAAACAGCTTGGGTATTCTTTCAACATGTTTGGACACACTTCGAACTGCCGACTTCTATTGTGTCTGACCGCGATACCCGGTTCCTTAGTCACTTTTGGCGATCGCTCTGGATGATGATGGACACCAAGCTAAAGAGGAGTACTGCTTTTCATCCGCAAACTGATGGTCAAACCGAGGTGGTAAATCGCACAGTCGTTCATCTTTTGAGGGGATATAACTCGAAGCACCTGAAGACCTAGGATGAAAGCATACCGTACCTGCAGTTTGCTTTTAATCGAGCAGTGCATGGTTCGACTAGAAAGTCACCATTTGAGGTTTATTTTGGATTCTACCACAGAGTCCATTCGACATGGAGTTTGTGATCCCTACCTCAGCATAGAACAGCAAGGAAGCATCTGATCAGGATCGAGCACAAAAGTTCCTGGAAGGTATTCAATGACTCCATCGTGAGGTTGAACAGAACTTGCTGAAAGCTCAACTCAAGTACAAGGTGCGGCATGATCGGCACAGAGTTGATGCGCAACTTCAAGAAGGTGATATGGTATGGTTACATCTGAGTAAGGAGATAAAGGTGAAGGTAAGAAACTCAAACCCATTCGTTGTGGTCCTTTTCGGATTTTGTGGAAAGTGGGTAGTAATGCTTGTCAGCTCGAGTTACCTCCATACATGGATATTTACTCGATTGTCAATGTTGAGCACCTCAAAATCTTTGAGCCTTCAATGCTGGATGATGAGCCAGATACCATAGTACCATCTGTTGAAGACTTGGTCTATCAACGAGACAAACCTCTATGTGAAGATGTGATTCAGGAGAAGAAGGTGACTACCACCCGCAGTGGCACCAAGGAGACTTATCGAATCGGTCAGAAAGATCAACGAGCATGTGCGGCAAAGTGGTACACCAAAGAACATGGACAAGCCCAATTTCCACATCTCCAGTTTGATCGAGAGGTTGCAACAGGGGTTGGCTCCTTCTCAACAAGGGAGTCATGATCCGGGAGGATCTTCAAGTCCTGATCGCATACGGATTCGCGACCAAGTCCTGATCGCATATGGATTCGTGACCAAGTCCTGATCGCATACGGCTTTGAGACCTTAACCGTGTTCGGAAAGGTTTCGCGACCATGGATTGGTTTGCGACCATGAAAAGGAATTCGTTCCCTATTCGAAATTGTATTCCGATCCTTATATATATAACTAAGCTTATCTGTTTAGGATTAGTTAGTTAGTTATATGAGTCTAATACGTTTCGGTTACTAAGTCTGATACGTACTCATACGATTGGACTATAAATTCCTTGTAATAGGTCTAGTTTAGATCATCGAAGAGTCATAGAACTTATTTGAGTTTTAGACACTTATAGTTCCTTCGACGTAGGCAAGTGTGCTTAACGTTCGATGTGTAAAGGCCCTCTTTGAAATAAAGAGTTGTGCAATTACTTTGGGTTTCGGTATTTTTGAGTAAGATCCCGTTATTCCGCATATTAGAATCTGGGCGAGCCTAGTGTGAAAACCAAGGCTAGGTCTCAAACGGATCACTTCCTTGCTGAAAGATGTGTTCTAGGATGATGATGAGATGTAGCCTATCATTGTTATTGTAAACTCAACCAATTGGCAACTAGAAAAATTGATTTCTTTACTTCGTGTGTACTGCAATGCTCTAGGTTATTCAATTGATGATATCAAAGGGATTAGCCCTGAAATTTGCATGCATAGGTTCTCTCTAGTTGATGAAACTAAAACCTCCATTGAGCGTCAATGTAGACTAAACCCAAAACTCAGTGTTCTAAAAATCGGCGATTAACATGTAGTCACAGGCAGCCGATTGGATTATGCCCAAATCGGCCCATTAATCGGTCAACCCGATTAGTCCGTCAAAATTGGGCTTTGATCGACTAATCGACGCTTAATCGGGAGGGGAAGAGAGTTTTGAAGAGAGAGTAGAGGAAGAGAGAGATGTTTGGGGAAGCCCGAAAGGGACTGGCGTTCGGCTAGGTTTGGGGAAGCGACAAGCCGCCTGGACCACCGCCGCCGCCGCCGTCCACTGAAGGTAACTGCCTTCCTCCCTCACCTCTCCCCTTTGCTGTCCCACCGCCGCCGGCCTCCTTCTCCTCTCCCCACCGTCACCGGCCTCCCTCTCCACTCCCAACCGCCGTCAGCCTCCCTCTGCCGCTCCATCACTGCTCTTCCTCTGGCCTCTGCCCTCTACAGCTCTCCCTCTCCTGTCCTCTCCTCTCCCTACAGCCGCCGGGCCTCCCTCTTGTCTCCCAACCGCCGTCAGCCTCCCTCTGCCACTGCACCACCGCTCTCCCTCTGGCCTCCGTCCTCTGCAACTCTCCCTCTCCTCTCCTTTCCCCACCGCCGGCCTCTGCCCTCTACTCTGGCCCTTGCCCTTTGCTCTCCCCACTGCCGGCCTCTGCCCTCTCCGCTAGCCTTTGCCCTCTCCTCTAGCCTTTGCCCTCTCCTCTAGCTCTGCACTCCCTCTGTTGATTGCTAAATGACCACCTCATTTCTAACATGGGAGTGATGAGGAAGGGCTTAGGGAGATTGGAGAATCGGCACCTTGTAAGGTAGGGCCCATGGATAAGTTTGCTTCTCCTATTGATCCTTCTATTTCTTTGGCTCGGTCCAAGCGACAAACGGTCATTAATGAGACTCTCTTCAAAGAAAAAACACACAGGTGCAAGAAATATCTTGCTAGATGGCTTTATGCTCATGGTATGGTTCTGTAACTCTCAACCTCTGAACAGTTATTGTATTTTCTATTTGCCTCACTAGTACAGAAATGCAATCTACTAACCCCTATCTTCTATCGGTTATTAGCGATTTAGTAGAAAACCGTTAGAAAAGGTTTCTCACGGTCATAAAAGGCATAAGGGAGGTATTTTTCCTATCGGTTTGTAAGAAACTTACCGTTAGAAGAAGCAGAATGATTTACTCTAGCGGTGATGAACATATTTACCGTTAGAAGAGATGCATAAGTACTGACGGTAGAATGTTGTGCGCCAATAGGACTGGTCGACTTCTTCAAATAGTTTTGTTCTATCGGTACAATATTTATATACCGCTAGAATATATCACAAATTCCTATCGGTAGCCTGTTGTCAACCAATATAATAGTTCGACTGCTACAAATAGATTTATTCTTTCGGTACTGTATGTTTATACCGATAGAATATATCACAAATTCCTTCTTCAAATAGTTTTATTCTATCGGTAATGTATATTTATACCGTTAGAAGATAGCACAAATATCTTAGAACTGTTCACCTTCTACAGCTAGTCTTATTCTATCGGTAATGTATGTCTATACCGACAAAATTATTACAAAAATTCCTATCAGTAGGATGTAGTGTGCCGATAGAACTATTCTCCTTCTACAAATAGTTTTATTCTATCGGTAATGTATGTTTATACCGACAGAATATCTCCAAAAATTCCTATCGGCAGGATGTAGTGCGCCGATAGAACCGTTCGCCTTCTACAAATAGTTTTATTCTGTCGGTAATGTATGTTTATACCGACAGAATATCTCCAAAAATTCCTATCGGCAGGATGTAGTCTGCCGATAGAACCGTTCGCCCTCTACCAATAATTTTATTCTATCGGTAATGTATGTTTATACCGTTAGAATATATCAGAAATTCCTTACAACTATTCATCTTCAAATAGTTTTATTCTATTGGTAATGTATGTTTATACCGTTAGAAGATAGCACAAATATCTTAGAACTGTTCGCCTTCTACAACTAGTTTTATTCTATCGGTAATGTATGTCTATACTGATAGAATATATACCAAAATTCCTATCGGTAGGATGTAGTGTTCTGATAGAACTGTTATCCTTCTACAAATAGTTTTATTCTATTGGTAATGTATGTTTATACCGTTAGAAGAGATCTCAAATTACTAACGGTAGGAGGTTGTGTACCGATAGAACTTATCTAGTACTATAAATACCTGGGTGCGTCTCTTTCATTTGTACAGTTCATCGGGCGCTCGTAGCCCTAACCCGTAAGCTCTATGGATGGCCGGCACACCTTTATCGGTGACAGCTGCACCACCGCACCTCCATCGACGCCCACTAGATTTCGGCATGGCAAGCAAGGTATGTAAAATTTCGGCAATATTGTTAGATTATTCTAATCCGATTATGGCAATTATTCTATAATTTTTGTATCCTTCATTTTGATGTGTTTTCTTTTCAATATGATTATGTACAGTGTCTTGTTCCTGTTTTTTATTAAAACAACTAAATAATATCACTGTGGCACAGATAATGCTCAATTGCTTGCTGATCCTATCAAATGAAGAAAATTATCAGGATATATTTGCAATACAAACGCTATCTAACATAGTGAAATGCCAATAAGAGTATAAATGTAATATCTTCATCTCTCAGTAGGTTGCTCAATGCCAACTTGGACTTAGTAATAATTGATATTGAAAGATCATGAAATTGAAAATGAAATTGAAAGATCATGAAATTGAAATTGAAATTGAAAGATATTTGTAATTGAAATTGAAATTGAAATTGAAGTTGAAATTGAAAGATCATTATTGTCAAGATATTTACAAATATCATGAGATACACAAATATCTTGATCTTCTCTATAGGTTGTTCAATGCCAATAACGTAGTCAAATGCCAACTAGCTTGCTCAATGATCAAGTGCATGTAAAAAGTTCATTACATAATTAATATATATATATTGGCAAGGTAATTTCTTCTGATGAAATAGAGTAGAAATGTAATATCTTAATCTCCAGTTGCAAGTTGATGTTACTATGATGAAGCACAACCTAACCTTCAGTTGGTAGTCTTTCTCAGATAGGGAGTCATGTAGGAAACAGTACACAATCTTAATTTGCTCTAGAATGCCTATTTATGATCTTTGCAGGTCCTTGGATGATGCTCATGAGGGGCAACGTATTTCACGGTTCTTCATCGCAGTACGCTGCCTATGTTGGCTTGTTGGCGAAAGAAACGGTGAAGATCACCATCGAGAGCAGGAAAGAAACGGTGAAGATCACCGTTGAGAGTTGGAAGGATGTGAAGGGCGAGATCTTGGTTGGCTCGGTCGAGAAGATCCTTAAGCCCGGCGTGTTTCTCAAATCAGGACCTATAGAAAGCATCTTACATTTGTATCGGTGTTTCAGCCATTTTTTTGCATGCACCAGCTTGTGGCCAGATGCTTACTTGCTTGGAGAAGAAGAATTGTTGTCATTTGCACAGCCATTCTACACCATCATTACACAGAACAACATCTTGCAAGATAGGTTCTTTTGTTTAATAGGGTTTAGTTGAGTTGAGTTGATCGAGTTTGAGTCCGAGGAAATCACCAATACAAATGTAATTCGGTGGCAGTTCCAGCTCCTCGGGCGTCTTCGAACTGAACTCCTATGGTTAAGTCCAATGTGGTTCAGACATTTGCTGTTTTGGATGAATGGATTTGTGATGTATCAGGTCTAACTTGTAGTCGGTAGTTGCATTGTCGCAACTTGCAAAGGTTCTCTTTTATGTAAAATGTGTGGGCTACTGGGTCCTCGTGACGATATGTTGTTAATTTCAGACGTGACTTTTCTAATATAAATCGAATGTGTGAATTGTTGTATTTGTATATTGTTGTATATTTGTGTATCATGTATTGCTATTTGGGACATGAACTTGAATGTGTACATGGGAGTATTTGTGTATTTAATTGTGTTGGTAGGTAGGTGTGTATTTGTACTGCTGTTTCAGACACGCACTTGAATTTGTGAACTGGCATGTGTATGTTTGTACCTAAATTGCTGTGTCATACATGAATCAACTTGCTTTTGTTTTCAGCCATTAACTAGAATGAGTTTAAATATTACTCATTTTTTATGTTTCCTCTTGCATTTTCTTAAAGGAATGGAGACAAACCAAGATCTCATGTAAGCAGAGATTTTTAATTTCTTTGGCAAGATAAAGTACCAAGTACCTAAGAAAAGTATTTTTGTGTCTCCTAGTTAATCTACAAATTAGCATTTCTTGAAATATTTCTTTATCTTCTAGTTAAGATCTGTTTGATGTTACATTGTGTTTAGATATGATTCTTTGGATGTGAGAACTAGCGTCATGTGTGTCATGCATTACCTAGTTTGGTTTTGTTCCAACCATGTACCACTACCTCTTCTAACGGTAAATACACATATTTACCGATAGAACAACACATGTATTTGATGTGTCATGCATTACCCAGATTGCTGTGTCATGCATTACCCAGTTTGGTTTTGTTTCAGCCATGTACCAGTACCTCTTCTAACAGTAAATAGATATATTTACCGATAGAACAACACATGTATTTTCTGTGTCATGCATTACCTAGATTGTTGTGTCATGCATTACACAGTCTGGTTTTGTTTCAGCCATGTACCAGTATGTCTTCTAACGGTAAATACACATATTTACAGATAGAACAACACATGTATTTGCTTATGTGCCTCTCAGGCATGCACTTGAATGTGAGGACTGGTGTGCATCTGTGCACTTAGACTGCTGTGTCATGCATTACCCAGTTTGGTTTTGTTTCAGCCATGTACAGTACCTCTTCTAATGGTAAGTACACATATTTACCAATAGAACAACACCTGTACCTGTTCAGCACTGCACCAGTACCTGTTCTAACGGTATATGTGTGTTTTTACCGATAGAAGATGTGAGTACAAAATTACCCACACTTAGTCTAACGGGTATTTCATGTATTTACTGTTAGAAATAAGTCCTATATAAGTAAAACCCCACTTGACCATTGCTGAGCTGCTGTTTTGTTCTTTTGCACCCTGTGTCCCTTTGTTTGTGATGTGAGTTCCACACTCGCTGCTACACTGCTAGGGTGATCAGGGCAAGCTGGAAGGAAGTTGATTGGACCTCTCTTTAAGGTAAGCTTAATTGTCATCACTTCTCTCTCTCTCCCTCTAGATCTCCTTCCCTCTCTACTTGCAAGCTAGCTGTATTGTGTAGTTCCAAGCTTGTAGCTCCAATCTTGGGAGCTAACTAGCTGGAAATGCCTCATGTTTTAGGAGCTCACTAGCTTGTATTGTGTAGTTAGCTAGGTTAATTAGTGTTAATTTCGTCAGGCTAGGGTTTAACACATCAGTTGCAAGAGGCTGTACATGTACATATACATAACTTAATCGGGCAGGTTTCATGCATGGCTGACTCGTTAAATTTTGTTAATTGTAGATGGACAGGAAATATTGGATGTATGAAATAAAACGTACTACCCTTGAATATTTTGATGGTGTGAATGAGTTTATTAAATTTGCTGAGCAACAAAAGGCGAGAAAGGGAGAGAAAGATATGCTTTGTCCTTGTACAGATTGTATGAACTTAAAGAGGTTTAGCAACTCTGATCAAATTAAGAGTCATTTGATTCGTCGTGGTTTTAACGCGTGATACACCCGTTGGATATGGCATGGCGAAGATCTTGAGGAAACAAGCAGCACTACTACCAATCAGCAGGACTCGGATGTGGATTGCAATAATATCGATGATCATCAAAATTTTGATAATGTTCATTCCAATGTACACATAGATGATGATGACAATCTAGATGAGATATTACGTGATGTAGAGGAAGATTACAACGAAAAAAACTTCTGTGAATTTGAGAAACTGATTGCTGACTCTGAGAAGCCTCTATTCCTTGGATGTGCAAAATTTACAAAACTGTCTTCTGTGCAGAGATTATATAACTTGAAGGCAGGCAATGGTTGGAGCGATAAGATTTTCACGACACTATTAGATCTTCTAGCGGACATACTTCCAGAGGGAAATGAGTTGCCAAGATCTACTTACCAAGCCAAAAAACTGTTGTGTCCGTTGGGAATGGAAATCGAAAGAATACACGCATGCCCAAATGATTGTGTGTTGTATCGTAACGAGTACTCCAGTTTGCATGTTTGTCTAAGATGTGGCGCATCGAGGTATACGCGTAGGGACCGGATTGACAGTGAACGTCACGCGGTACAGAAAGGACCTCCAGTGAAAACTGTGTGGCACTTGCCTGTGATACCTAGATTGAAGCGGCTGTTTGCAAATCCGAAAGTAATGAAGCACTTGCGTTGGCATGTTGAAGCCCGGAAACAAGACGGAAAATTGAGACACCCAGCAGATTCTATTCAATGAAGAAACATCAACAGAACATTTGCTAAGTTCGGCGTGCTGAGTTCGGCGGCGAAGTTAGGAATATAAGGTTCGGGCTGAGTACAGATGGTATGAACCCACATGGTAATATGAGTAGTCGGCATAGCACTTGGCCTGTTCTTTTATGCATCTACAATCTTCCTCCTTGGTTATGCATGAAGCGCAAGTACATCATGATGGCGTTACTAATCTCAGGATCCAGACAACCCGAAAATGATATTGACGTGTTTCTAGCGCCTTTAATCGAGGACTTACAGAAATTTTGGAGCGAGGGGGCACAGGTGTGGGATGCATACAAGAAAGAGAATTTCATCTTGCGGGCCCTGATATTTTGCACCATAAATGATTTTCCAGCCTATGCCAATTTGTCGGGGTATACTACGAACGGAGCCAAGGCTTCCCCTATTTGCCTAGATGAAACTGAGAGCATTTGGTTACGAAACTACCGGAAAACAGTGTACATGGGTCACTGCAGGTTTCTTCCGGTGCATCACACGTACCCTAAGAAGAGGAAATCATTTAACGGGAAGCCTGAGAAGGGATCAGCTCTAGTGTCGGGGGAAATCTCCGCGGGACTAAGTCTAGGAAAGTTGCGTCACGATTGCCCGGGGACGTGGCCTCCGGGGCCTCCCCGGGCGCCGCCATTTGTCCGGGGACGTGGCCTCCGGCCCCCCCCGGGCGCTGCCTTTTGGCCCCCGGGACCTGGCCTCCGGCGTCGTCCCGGGCGCCGCCATTGGCCCGGGGATGTGGCCTCCGGCCCCTCCCCGGGCGCCACCTTTTGGCCCCCGGGACCTGGCCCCCGGTGTCGTCCCGGGCGCCGCCATTGGCCCGGGGACGTGGCCTCCGGCCCCTCCTCGGGAGCCGCCTTTTTGGGCCCCCGGGACCTGGCCTCCGGCCCCTCCTCGGGAGCCGCCATTAGCCCGGGGACGTGGCCTCCGGCCCCTCCCCGGGCGCCGCCTTTTGGCCCCCGGGACTTGGCCCCCGGTGTCGTCTCGGGCGCCGCCATTGGCCCGGGGACGTGGCACCCGGCCCCTCCCCGGGCGCCGCCTTTTTGGGCCCCCGGGACCTGGCCCCCGGCGCCGTCCCGGGCGCCGCCATTAGCCCGGGCGCCGCCTTTTGGCCCCCGGGACTTGGCCTCCGGGGCCGTCCCAGGCCTCATCGCCCTCCTAAAGGTAAAGTCTCGAATTGTTTGTCACGTGTAGGTCATGCGAGGAGCGCCTCGAGAACTAGCGACCACCTGTGAAGCATCCAAGGTGTTTGACTGGGAGAAGGACGGTCCTACCCTTCAATCCGACGGTGGCTTCCGGGGTAGTATAGGTTTTTTGCTTCTTTTTGGGGCTATAAATAGCCCTTGTACCCCTCTGCTGTAAAGGATCGGATCACTTTTATTGGAATAGCTAAACTCACAGACGTGCTCCGGAAGCCTCTCCCCCCGGAGAGAGCCTCCCCAGCCGACTCCGGTGGGGAGCGCGTCGACAGGACTAGGGCCCCCACCGGAACCCGAACCTGTATAAATCCGTGTGTCATTTCTTGTGCTTGTCCGGCGGGGGAGGACTGGTCATCCGGTCAACCCGCGCCGCGTAATCTTCGCTAGGATCATTCTCAAAACCTGCCGGGGTATTCGCAATACCACGACAGTTGGCGCCGACCGTGGGGACTCGTGACAAGACGCCATGGCTCCCCCAAGAACAAGGGCTCGCACCCTTCCCGGTGACCCGGGTCTCGGAGACCCGGCGCCGTCCGCCCGGGACACTGCTGTCCCGGCGGTCCCTTCCGGAGGTGACCTGGCCCAGGTACCGCCTCCCACTTTTCCTCTTAACTTAGGTGCTTCCACCTCCAGGTCGTTCCCGGTGACCGCGGGGACCTCGGCCGGGACCATCCTCCGCCCGACGGCTCCCCCGGCTCCCCGGGACGCCCTGCTCGAAGCTCTCGTGGAAGGCCAGCTCCGCGCTCAGCGCTCTATGGACGAACTCCTTAGCGTGTTGGCGCGGCCTCCGGCCCCCACATTTGGGTCACACCCGTATCCGGGGAACATGCCCCCGTTTATGGGTTACCCGGCGGCCCCTCCCACCTCCGGGGGTTTGTCCGCCCCGTATGATCCTGCCGGGGGGTTCCCTCCCCCTGCGGGATATACGTCCGGACCCCTCCCGGCGCCCGGGCCTGTCCCGGTGCCGGGGGGTTACTTCATGCCGGGGCCCTTCGTGGCACCAGGCGGGTACCCCGTCCCTGGCCTATTCCCGAGGCCGGGAGCCCACTTCATGCCGGGGGTTTACCCTACGCCGGGAGCCAGTCCCGCCCCCGCGTCGCGTTTACCGCACCGGGGGCAGTTGACAGAGCAGCTCCCATGCCGCAGCGGGCTTCCCCCCGCATGGGCTCCCCGGTTCCGGACGTCGCCGCGGGGGCTCCCCCCTCGCCGGTTCTGGATGTTCCAGGGGCTTCCCCCTTCCCGGTTCCGGTCTTGGCTACTGGGGCCCCCTCCACTTCGATTCCAAGCGTCGCCGTGGGCGCCCCCTCCCTGGTTCCGGATAATACAGGGGCTTCCCCCTTTCTGGTCGCGGGGGTCGTCGCAGGGTGCTCCCCCCAACCAGCTCCGGAAGCCTCCGGGCCGGCAGCTATAGCGCATGAGCTCCCTCCCTCGGCGGCACAGGTCCGTTTCGCCCCGGGGGAGGTCGAGCGAATGCGTTCATCAGAGCGCGGGGATGAACTTCCCCCCGGCCGCGGGCGCGGGGAGCCTCGCTCTCGCACCGGCCGGGGGAAGAGACCCGCTGAAGAGCCAACCTCTCCGGCGGAGAGCCCGGACGTCCGGGAACTCAGTCCCGATCTGGAGGAAAAGCGTCGCCACCGCCATTCTGGCGGACCTCTCGGACCGCTTCCAGACTCAGACAACGAAGGTCCCGTGAAAGAAGACAGCGACTGGGGCTCTCCCCGGGAAGTGCAGGGGGCTAACCAGCCCCTGTGCCGAAGACTTCGTAGCATCTGGTGGCCGCGGCCCTACCGCCCTCCGCACATCGAACACTATAACGGTGAAGCAGACCCTTACGAGTTTGTGCAGGTCTACTCCACAGCCATCTCTGCGGCCGGGGGGGACGAGACGGTACAGTGCAACGTCTTCCCCCTCTACCTCTCCCGCATTGCCCGCTCCTGGTTCTACAACCTGAAGGCGGGCTCCATCAAGTCTTTCTCGCAGCTCAAGCGGGAGTTCTGTGCCAACTTCCAGGGGAACGACGTGCGTCCCCTGGACTCCTCGCAACTGTACACTGTCCGGCAGAGGATTGGGGAAACCATCAGAAGCTTCTTCAAGTGCTTTGCTCAGGTGAAAAGCAAAGTGGCCCATGTCCCCGACTCTACGGTCATCGAAGCCTGCAAAAGCGGCATCCTCCCGGGGGAGCTCCACCGAAGGCTCTCCCGGAGCTGCCCCTCTTCTGCCGACGAGCTCTTCAACGTACTCGAAAAGTACGCTCGGGCGGAGGAAGACGACATCTCGAAGAAGACCCAGGGGGCTCCCGCCCCCGTCGACCGGGGGACCAGGGATCCCCCCAAACGCCCCAGACAGGGGGGCCGTAGCGAGCCACGGCCTCGGGACACCTTTGTCCTCGAGGGCGGAGCCGGCTCGCGCGACCCCCAGAGGGGGAACCGCCCCTTCCCCAAACCGAAGGGCCATGGGGGAGGACAGTCTTCGCGCGGCCGAAAAGGCCCTGCGGGGAGAAGGCGGGAAGGACCGTGGTGCAGCTTCCACAGGTCCAGTACCCACGCTACCCGAGATTGTAGCCAGCTGCTGCAGCACTTCGCGGACTTCCTCGACCAGCGCGGGAAGGGGGGGGGACTCCGGCCTCCTTGCCCCCTCGGCCAGCTGTTCCGGCCCTTCCCGCTCCCGTGGGGGGTCAGCAGACGCAGGAGGGGGAGCCTTCAGAAGCTCTCCTCTTTCAAACTTCGCTGCGGCACATCAACGTCATCGTGGGAGGATCTGTCTCCGGGCGGGACTCTAAGCGCCAGCGTAAGGAGTACGCACGCGAGGTCAGGGTTGTGGGGGTGCTACACGCGTCCCCGCCACCTAAGTGGTCGGACGTCCCCCTCACCTTCACGACAGAAGACGCGCGGGGGGTTCGCTTCCCCCACGACAACGTGCTCATTGTCTCCGCGACCATCTACAACTGCTATCTGGCCCGTATCCTGGTGGACGGCGGGAGAACCGCCGATGTCCTACTCCTGAAGGCCTTCAAAGAAATGCAGGTGGATGAGAAGCTCCTGCAGCCCGCTGCCGGGCCCTTGCAAGGTTTTGTCCCGGGGAAGGCGATCCGCCCCGTGGGAGAGGTAGATCTTCCAATGACCTTCGGCGCCCCGGAGAACTACCGGACCGAGCTGGTCCGCTTCGACGTAGTGGACCTCCCCTCCTCCTACAACGCTGTCGACGATTCGGACTTGGAGTCCTCAGCCGAACTTATGCAGAATTTATAACTGTGAGACCTTTCAAGATGCGCCCTTCGGGAAGGTATGCTGAACAATAGTGAACAGGAGCACAGAGAGTTTAGACAGGTTCGGGCCCTCGATGGTGGGAGTAAAAGCCCTACGTCCTGTTGAGATTTCACTAAGTGTGGTAAAAGGTTTACAAATGGAGGAAAAAGTCCTCACAGGCGAGGATTTTTCCTGTAAGAGAATACAAAGATAAGCCAAAAGAGGCTTATTAAAATGCTATATGAGGTGTGCCGTAGACTTGGCTAACTTAGATGATTTTCCTCTTTTTTGATGCTCCGTGCCATCCTTTTGTACTGTTTGAAAGGGTGCCATGTAGAGGAAACTGCATCAAACGGTTGCACGGACGGTTGGATGCGGTTTCTTGGAACTGCTCTTAACCTCCACGCAGGTTAAACACGTGTTATTCATGGATAACTGTATGTGTTAACCTTCTGACGGTTGATCCTCCACGTGTAGGAATCTTCGGGATACTTAGAATATCCTGTTGTATGGGCAACCGAAATAGATAGATCCCAAGTATCCTGATCGGCAGATGTTCTGACCGCGGGATATTGGCTGACCGCGCAATATCCTGAATGTGTAGTTCGCGTATAGCCTACGAACTTCTGACCGCGCAAGGCTTACGGTCTGACCGCGTAAAGCTGCGACCTGATCGCGTAAAGCTTGCGACCTGATCGCGTAAAGCTTGGGACCTCATGGTGATGCCCCTCAGAATAACTTGAGTTCGCATCACCAGATACATGTCTGGTTCGAACTTGTCTTGAACCAAAAGTTTATTAGAAATGACCCGGGTGTCAATCCTCGTCAGCTAGCCCCCAAATTCGAAGAAAACGAAGAGACGTGTTTATTTCGAATTTAAAAACCGTGCATTGGATTTTTAACCCGGCCCTTTAACTTCTCCACTTAGTGGCGCACTAAGTGAAAACGGTTGCTTTTTCAAGACGAGTTCTGACATTACGTGACGGGTAATGATAGCGCCGTAGAATTGTTTTTATCTCGAGGTAAAATTGTAAATGTCTTAACAAAACCCGAGGTGTCTGGGAGGCGAACCGTCGCCCTGGTGGCTATAAATACCAGACCCCTGGACATGTAAAGATCTACAATTTCCCTCTCACGTCTAAGTCTTTTTCTTGTTATCCTGCCTCCTTCTTTTTCACATACCCCTCCCAATGGCAGATCATGAAATCATCGAGATTGAGAGCGATGAAGGGGAAATTGTCGAACAAGGGTCTCAAACGAATGAAGTCCTGTCTCCCTTAAGGAAGAAACCCAAGGTTGACGAAGGATCTTCCAGTGGAACAAAGGTGAAGAACGTAGCGAGTTTCTTTCTTCCTTCAGTTCCTTTGACCCTCCCCGTTCATGCCTCTCGGCAAGTTAGGCCTTTATCCTTAGAGAAAGATCCCATCACATTCAATTCTCCCATCCTTTTGGGTGATCAACATCCTGGTCGGCAAGCGGTGACTATCCCTCGACCAGATGATTGCCATATTGGGTTGGCGAAGCAATCTTCTGATGGGAAGGTTGCTCTTCCACCATATGATGATCTTCCTCCGAAGATGGGTGTATCAACAGGTTATGCACCGGGACAGGTAACAATTCTTCTCCCTTTTTGCTGATAATTTTAGTTAGTATGACTAACTTTTGCAAAATGCAGGAGGTAGGAGGCCCCAGCGATCAGCCTTCTGCTGCTCCATCTCTTCCTTCCGGACAGACCCTTCTGGAAGAGAAGAATGCCCTGGAGAAGAAGACCGAGGAGATGGCCTCGAAGATTCTGCGTTTAGCAGAATGTTTTGATCGATCCCGAGAAGAGGCGCACCATTTCCGTCGAGAGAGGGACTTCGCTCAGCAACAGCGAGAACTCTCTGACTTGATTAGGGACAATAGTGCGTCTGTTGTTAGGGACGATATAGATAGACTTAGGGTAGTTGCTAGTCCCTGGGGGTTGTCAGTGTAGATCCTACTGACAACAACATGTCCCTTGGGGAACTTTGTAAACTTCTTTCGGAGCAAGTCGATGTTTTGATCGATTGCATCCCTTTTGTATGTAAAGAATGTAAGAAATAAAAGTTCTTTATTTCTCATAAAATATTCTCCATATCTTCTGTGCGAAAATATAGCCATGAACTTTACGTTCGCGACCATTCATACGCAGGAAATTTTAGTTCTGCGATCAAAATCACTTTTAAGAAAAAAGTACCGCGACCTGCCCTGATTCCGCGATTAGTTTTAAAGCCGCGGTCAGAACTAAGGTTCGACCAGAGTTGGGACTCGGTCAGGATGTCACTTCGATTAGAATCGAAGTTTTAACCTAAAACACGATTTCGATAAAACCATAACCCAATTAGAAACACTTCAATACGTTAAAAATTGGGTTACGTGATTTTTTCGAATAAAATGTTCAAAGTATAAAAAGGAAAAAATGTCCTCTGAAAAGTACTGAAAATTTTTCAGTCCTTTTACACTTTCAGTTTCCAAAACAAAGAAGTCTTTTTGTTTTAGATCCGACGCCTGAGTACTTTATCAGGTCCATCAGAGACAGTATCCATTATGGGAAATGAATAAAGCATTCAATGGAACGTTTGAAATGAGCCGTATACTCATTAATGCGTCGCCTTGGGTCTATAAAAAGAGCAGATGTCTTCTCAAAGAAGCCACACAGCTAAAAACCCTTGTTATTCCCGCCGCTCAAAACCCTCATCTTTTTCAGCCTTCATCTTCCCCAAATCGCCAGCTTCCCCTTTGATTCTACACCAAAGATGGCGTTCTGGAGCAGATCCATTCACCATTTTGAGGAGAGCCTGATGGCATTAGAGAAGGAGGAGATCCTTTCTCCGCGACTGCTCATTAACTGGCGACCTGCGGAGAAGGACCAAGAAACCCCAACTGTCCAAGAAGGCGAGTTGGTGGTTTTTGAGGAGTATTTGCGTTGCGGGTTCCGATTCCCTGAGAGTCGGTTCCTTAAGGATGTCCTTGAACATTACGGGTGGGAACTGATCAACCTCCACCCCAACACGATGTTGATCCTTGCAGTATTCCAGTACCTTTGTGAAGCCTTCGTCGGAATATATCCCAGCGTGGATCTTTTCCGACGATTTTACTTTTCGGCGTGGTCGAAGAGTACCAACGCCGCCGGATGCATCTACTTCCGGCTGAGGGATAAAAAGGAGTATCCCTCCCCACCCCTACGAGATTCCGTGCATGGGTGGCACCAAAGGTGGTTCTACTGCTCTCCACCATCCGAAAGCAGTTTATGGTTTGAAAACTCGCGACCGGAGAAGTCGAGCGAGTTAGACATTCCTCCGGCGATGAACTCGGAGCTTTCGAAGCATGCCGAGGTGATTCTTCACTTGGTCAATGAAGGATTGACGGCTCGAGATATCATTCGAGACTTCGTGAAGAACCGGGTGAGTCCTCTGCGTGAAAGGGCTCATCCGGCGTGGGAGATTAACTCCATGGGTGATAGCACCCTGGACTACAGTCAAGGTATTTATTTCTTTGGTGCTGAACTTTCTCCTTTTTGAATTGTACAAATTCTGACTTGAGTTTGGGAACAGTCCTGCCTTCATCCGAGATTGAAAGGCGGACCAACTCCCTCCTTAGGACCTACAATTCCGATGTAGAGGGCCCTAAGGAATCACCTCGCCCGCAGAGCTTGATTCACGCGGGTGATGACCTGAGACAGGAGCGCCGAAAGGTAATTTCCTTGTTCAGCTTTGGCTTTGCAGGTCTTGTGTGTGTCCAGTGCTAATCCCTTGTAATGGACTGCGAACCAGCTCCTAGGGAGGTTTGCAGATGCGACGTTCCCAAGTGAAAATGTCGGCTCTCCGAAGAAGCCGATGGCGAGGAATGTGAAGAAGGTCTCTCAGAGACCCAGGACAAAGAGTCCTGCCCCTAAGAAGACCAAGCTAAACTCTGGGGAGGGGTCTTCACGAAGCATTCCTCGTCCCGCAAGAAAGACTGCGGTAAGATATCGCATTCCTGCTACTTTTTCAGACGCGACATGGAATCACTTCTTCGTCGTACAGGGAGAGGGGAGCGAGGAGGAAGAGGATGACGTTCCTCTGATCCTTCGAAGGAGGAAGATCGCGGATCTTCCATCCAGCGATGCCCCAAGCCTCCCCGCAGAGACCACTACTACCGAGGAGGTGGTCGTGGAAGATCCTGCGACCACCGAAAATCTTGTGGTCGCGGGTAACCCTCCAATTCCTGAAGCCCCCGAGGTTTCAGGGTCAATTATCTCTGCTTCCCTGGTCGAAGGGACGACCAAGGTAAGGAATCTTTTTCGGCCATTCCTTCTATTACTCTTTCTGCACATTTGTCAAGTTAATGTATATACAGGGAGGAGAGCTTCCCCCTGGGACCACTGGGGGTTCCAGGGAGGAAAATCCTCCTCCTCTGCGGACAGAGGAGGAGGTGGATGACCAAAGGCCAGCTATGATGGTTCCAGCAACTCTGGAATCGCCAAGGCCTTCAGATGCAGCCCCACCAGTTAGCCCGGTGGCCCAGGTAAAGATCCTTTCATGTGTTTTTACCTGTTCCCTAAGAATATGCCTATAACATGACATTTCCAGGGGGGTGCTGTCTTGTTTACCATAAGGAAGGCGAGAACCGGAGACGGCTCTCCTTCGCAAGGGGAATTTTCCCAGAAGTCCCAGGAACGAATGGGATTTCAAATAAGGTAAGAGCTCTTACTTGACAGTAATCTTAAATAAAAGTTGCCTGACCCATTCTTCCTATTAGGCAAAAGAAGACAGCGCCTAACCCTTCAACCGCCACTAGGGAGGTTGAAATTAGGGCTGATGAGGGAGCCTCTAATGAAGAGCGCTCTGCTCCCGCGGTTCAGGAAGTCGTCCAGACCGCGGGAGGTGAAACAAGTACAGGGATCGGGTCACAACCAGTAGTCTCTAGGGGTGGCGTCCGGCCGGCACTCCCGCCAACTATCCCTGTAGTGAGCACGTCGGAGGCTCTAGCGAGGATTCCCGCTGAACTGAATGATGCCGTTTTACAGAAGTTTATGAAGGTATAATAAGACTTTGCTTCCGTGCCTGAATTATACTTAGGACACCTTTGACCTTCCTCTTTGGCGCCACAGGGATTGTCCTGGCTAACAAGCCATTCGCGTGTTGTGATGGCTAGTACAGAAGCCATTCAAAAAGAACGCGATAGCTTGCGCAGGTGAGTACCATTACCCTCTAGTTAATATGGGTATATCTTGGTTATGACTGCCTTGATTTTGTTGCAGAGAGGTTGCATTCTTGAAGAAGGAGGTGGCCGGTTCAGTCTCAATGCTTAAGAAACAAGAAACTGAACTCAACAGACTTCGATCAGAGAATGCTGGTAAGTCGATTCCTGACTAGGAAAACTTGAATCCATAATATGCGAATAATCTTCTCTCTCTGTACAGCGCAAGCAGGTCGAATTACGCAGCTCAGTCGAGACAAGGAGATTCTTGAATCCTCGATTCGCCACACCGATCAGGCAATCAAAGAACTGAGCCTCCGGATCTTTGAAAAACTAAAAGCCGTGGCTGATCTATTGAAGACCGATGTGGTAGAACTGAGGCAAGACAACCTTAGCATAAGTGACTGGACATCGCTGCTTACTGCCCAGGCGAATTCACTGCTCGAGTATCTCCCTGGAGATACACGGCGACGCGAAGAGGCGATCAGAAACATGGTTCGATCAGCCGCAGCAGCCGTACTCAGCCGGGTTCGACTTCACCATGGCTCAGATGCAGATCTGAACGCATTGGTGGGTCCGGTTGAGGTCGAGAGTGAAGAGCTGCTCGATGCAGTCATAGAGGAAGTCCAGCCCCTAGTAGATAGACTCCTGACTGAGCTGGGGATCGAATGATCCTTATTTTTTTGTAACCAAACAATTGTAATTACAATGCAATGTATGTAAAACTATTTTTTCAAAAGAAAGTGCATATTCACATCATAAGTTTCATACTATAAGTATATTCCTCTAGCCCCCGCCTCTGTTTTGTGAATACTGGAGCCTTAGTATTTTAAGCAGAGGGGAAAACATAAGTATGATGACCAGGGATATGCGCTTCAAGCTGATGGTCAAGATTAAATTAACATTTTAACCATATTGCAAACTGGTAGCCACCCAGATGATCGAAGACTAGCCAGATAGTCCCGTGTGCGTTGAGAAACGGCTTATTTAGGAGCGACTTATCTGGAAGTGATCATGAGATCGACCAGCGAATCCGGTTAAAAAATGCTGTAGTAACCTAACCGCCGGCGATCAGCCCCAGGTCGAATTTGTATAATTTGGGCTTAAAGAAAACACTCATAGTATGAAAACAAGACATGCTTTTTATGAAAAGATGCTAATTGAACAGGGAAAAAGTGATTAGAATACTTACACGTAAAACTTGCGAAGTTGATCGATGTTCCAAGTATTGGACAAAATCCGACCATCCTCCATGGCTAACCGCGCAGACCCTGGCCGCGGCACTGAGACGACAGTGTATGGTCCTTCCCACTTTGGGGAGAATTTATTGTGGTTAGACTGGTCTTGAATTTTTCGTAAAACCAAGTCGCCCACGTTGAGATCACGTGGTCGCACCTTTTTACTGTGATACTTGCGTAGAGCCTGTAAGTATACCGCGGACTTGATCATGGCGCGATCACGCCGTTCTTCCAGGAGGATGAGATCTTGCGATCGCTGTTCGGATTGGTTGACCTGTTCGAATTGATTCGTGCGAACAGATCCAATACTGACTTCCATAGGCAACACAGCCTCGGCCCCATAGACCAAATGGAAGGGTGTCTCACCGGTGGCTCGACTAGAGGTAGTCCGTAGTGCCCATAGAACAGTATAGAGCTCGTCTGCCCAAGCCCCCGAGTGGGTCTTGAGGCGATCAAAAACACATTTTTTGATGCCTTACAATACTTGCCCATTGGCCCGTTCTACGGCACCATTGCTTTGTGGATGTGCCACGGAAGCAAAGCACACTTTAGTCCCAATCTGATCGCAGTAGTCTAAGAAGAGACCGCTAGCGAACTGAGAACCGTTGTCTGTGATGAGACGGTTTGGAACACCAAATTGTGCCACAATGTTCTTGTGAAAGAACTTTTGTGCAGCTGATGCAATAATATTTCGTACTGGTTCGGCCTCAATCCACTTTGTGAACGTGTCAATGGCTACGAACAGAAACTTGTACCCATTGACCGCTTGTGGCATAGGACCGACGATGTCCATTCCCCAGATCGCGAAGGGCCATGCGAGAGGAATAGTTTGCAATGCATAAGCAGGTTGATGAACCTGTCTTGCATGAAACTGACACTGTGGACACATCTTGACCATAAACTTGGCATCATCGAGTGCCGAAGGCCAGTAGAATCCCTGTCGAAAAAGTTTTCTGACCAGTGTTCGGTATGACGCGTGTGCACCGCATACACCGTCATGTATTTCTTTCAGGAGGGATTTTCCTTCCTCCTGAGATATGCAGCGCATGAATACTCCTTGAGTACCCTTTCTGTACATAACCCCATCTATGAGTTTGTACAGACGCGCCTTTCGAATTAACCGATCGCTTTTGGTTTCGTCCTCGGGTAGGGTCCTATGTTCAAGATAGATCCTCAATGGATGAGTCCAATCTTGTTCCTGACCGAGGTTGGCAACGAAGGCTATTGCCGGATCATCCTCGACCGAAGTCATGATTGAAGGATGGTCCAAGTGTTCAATGAACACTCCTGCCGGAGCGGATGAGCGTGAGGATCCAATTTTGGATAATTGGTCTGCGAGAATGTTGTGCTTTTGCGGGATGTATTGGACTTCGAAGTGACTGAAGTGTTTTTCCAATTTCCTCACTTCCCCCAGGTAATGAGCCATTGTCTCATCGGAGGTGCTGTACTCCTTGTTTACCTGGTTTACGACCAGCTGTGAGTCCCCCCTCACCACTAATCGACGGACTCCGAGGAATTTTGCTGCCCGGAGCCCTGCAAGAAGACCTTCATACTCTGCTGCATTGTTGGTGGCAACAAAGTGTAGTTGAATAACATACTTAAGCTGTTCGCCCTGAGGCGTAACTAAGACCACTCCAGCCCCCGAGTGTTGAAAACTACGGGAGCCGTCAAAGTACATTGTCCAATAATCGGGGCACTCCAGTTCCTTTGCCAACTGCACGGGTGGCTCAGGGTTGGTCCATTCGACCACAAAGTCGGCCAAAACCTGAGACTTAACCGCCGTGCGAGGGGTGAAGTGGATCTCGAAGGCACCGAACTCGACCGCCCATTTGGCGATTCGACCAGATTTTTCTGGATTTCGGACAATATCCCCTAAAGGAAAAGAGGAGGGTACTGTGATCTTGTGTGCTTGAAAGTAATGTCGTAGCTTACGGGAAGCCATCAGTAGCGCGTAAAGTATCTTCTGGACCTCAGGGTAGCGCTCCTTAGGATCATGAAGTACTTCGCTCACATAGTAGACGGGTCTGTGTACTCCTTCCCTTTCCGCGATCAGAACTGCGCTGACCGCGTGTGGGGTGGCCGCCAAATACAGAAGTAATGGTTCTTCCTTTTCAGGAGACACCAATACCGGCGGACTGGAAAGATATGTTTTTACCTCCTGAAACGCTTTTTCGGCCTCGTCGGACCACGTGAAGTTATGATGTTTCCGCAAGGCTTTAAAGAAAGGTAGTCCCCTTTCGCCTAATCGCGATATGAAGCGACTTAAAGCCGCCATGCGACCAGCCAGGCGTTGAACATCCTTCATGGTCGAGGGCGACCTCATTTGTTCAATAGCTCTGATTTTCTCAGGATTAACCTCAATGCCACTGGAACACACAAGGAAACCAAGAAGCTTTCCTGAAGAAACCCCGAAAGAACATTTCTCCGGGTTCAATTTTATTCCAAAGCGATTCAAGTCACAGAAGGTTTCAGCAAGGTCGTCCAAATGAGACAATCTTTTGGTGCTTTTTACAACCAAATCGTCTACATATGCTTCGAGATTACGCCCTATCTGGGAAAGAAAGGTCTTTTGCATCAAGCGCTGGTACGTGGAACCAGCGTTCTTGAGACCGAACGGCATTCTGACGTAGCAGTATGTGCCGAACGGGGTGATGAAGGCAGTTTTCTCTTCATCGCCTTCTGCCATGCTAACTTGGTGATATCCTGAGTAGGAATCCAGAAAACTCATCAGTTCACAACCCGCAGTGGAGTCAACCAGTTGGTCGATGCGGGGAAGGGGAATGTCGTCCTTCGGACAGG
Source organism: Pharus latifolius (assembly GCA_019359835.1). Classification (NCBI taxonomy): domain Eukaryota; kingdom Viridiplantae; phylum Streptophyta; class Magnoliopsida; order Poales; family Poaceae; genus Pharus; species Pharus latifolius. The sequence continues at coordinate 41,342,236 of CM033323.1, read as the reverse complement.
CACTGTTGAGGCTAGTATAGTCGACGCACATGCGCCACTTGCCATTTGACTTGCGGACCATGACCGGATTGGCGAGCCAGTCCGGGTGATTCACTTCACGGATAAACCCGGCTTGTAAGAGTTTGTCTAACTCTTCTCGGATGGTTTCCTGTCGGTCGGTGGCAAAACGCCTGAGCTTTTGCTTTATTGGTCGTTGTCCAGGTCGAATTGCTAACCTGTGCTCAATTACTTCCCTTGGGACACCGGGCATGTCGGACGGTTTCCACGCAAACACATCTGCGTTAGCCCGGAGGAAAGCAACGAGGTCGAGTTCCTATTTGTCATCCAGGGCTGACCCAACCCGAATTGTCTTCGATGGGTCATCTGGGTACAAGGGAACTTGTTTGAGTTTCTCATCTGGGCGAGGAACAGCCCTGATCGCATCGGTGGCGACAGTGGCGACCTGAGCGTCCCGGAGGGGAAGTTGATCGACCATCTCCAAAGATAGCCGGTCGCACGTGAGCGCCACGTTGCGACTACCTCGGACCGAAATGACACCTTTGGGGCCAGGCAATTTCCCGCACTGATAAGCATAGTGCGTTGCCATCATGAACTTAGCAAGAGTCGGCCTGCCAAAGATTGCATTATAAGCTGAATCACAATCGATTACATCGAAAGTAACCAATTCTGTTCGGAAATTATCTGGTTCTCCCAGAGTGACCGGGAGGACCACTTGTCCCAATGGCATCATCGAGGGGCCTGGGATTATCCCATAAAACGGATGGACTATGGGCTTGATCTTCGAACGAGGAATTTGCATCTCGTCGAGTGTCTTGACCAATAAAAGATCAAGGGAACTTCCCCCGTCAATCAGGACCCTTTCGACTCTCGCGTTATTGATGATTGGGGTAATAACCAGAGGTAGCCTCAATGGTCGAGTTAGCCCCACAGGACAGTCAGTGCGATCGAACGTCAAAGGTATATCCGACCAACGGGGATATTGAGGTTCACCAAGGGATGTCTCTATTTGGTTAACCTCTCGGCAAAAGGTTTTAAACTGCCTTTTGGAAACGAAAGAGGAGGAACCTCCGAAAATGACATTAACATGATTTTGAGGTACCTGGTAAGCCATTTCTTCGTCTCCGTCGACGTCTCTAACCCCGCACGCCTGCTCTTTAGGCGGTAAGGTTGGCATTGGCCCAGCTCCTTGGTAGAAATCATCCAGCTGTTTCAACCAACTCCTGCAGTTTTTGAGATCGTGGCCTGCGGAATTGTGGAGTGGACACCACCTTTTGCCCTCCTGCGGATTAGTTGATTTTTCTGGCTGGTCGGAATCCCGGCCACCAGAAGCAGTTTTACTTTTAAAAGAAGACTTATTACCTTTGGTCGAAGGTGGTTTCTCCGCGACCGCGACCTCACGGTACTGTCCAGAGCGGTTCCTCTTCGACTTTTTTGACTTCCCACCCGGTGAAGACTCCGGCTTTTTGCTTGAATCTTCTTTCTTGGCGTCCTTGAAGCCTGGTTGGGGCGGTAGGTCCCCCTTGTCAACCATTCGGTTCCATTCGACTGCCTCGGCTGCATTGGAGTATCGATCAGCCATATCGAACAGATCGGCCACTGATCGAGGAGGGTGGATAAGCAGGTCTTCAGTAAATCTCCGGTATCGAACGGCATGCTTAAATGCCCTGATTACGGAGCCATAAAATATGTTCGGGATGGTATTTCTTACCCCGACAAACCTCTTGACAAACTGCCGAAGCGTTTCGGTCGAAGTTTGCCGCAGTCTATGCAAGTCGTCCTCCTTACCCGGCTTTTGGTAATAGTTTTGGAAATTGCTGAGGATAGCATCGCATAGCATTTCCCAATTATAGATAGAACCCTCAGGCTGATTGAACAACCAGGTTCTAGCCGGTCCTAGGAGGACTGTTGGCAGGTAGTTGGCCATGACCTTGTCATCGCCCCCTGCTGCTTGGATGGCAATAATATAGATCTGAAGAAACTCGGATGGGTTCTGAGTTCCATCAAACCTCTCAATGGCCCCTGGTCGAAACTTATCGGGCCAAACGACTGCTCGTAGGCCAGGCGAGAAAGCTTTGCAACCAACATAAGGACCGTGAACCGTCCTGCGACTTTCGGTCGGGTTTCGAGCAAACTCACTTAATGGCGAGGTTACTCGGGGTCCCAAACGAGAGTGAACGGGAACTCGATCCCTACTACGAGAGTCCTGCATTCGCCGATATTTGTCCTGTCGGGACGGTATAGGCGGCGGGTAATTCCGTCGGCCAGAGCCAGAATGAGGACCATCTCGTTCACGGGAATGTGTCACTGAGGGGGAAGAGGCTGTCGGGGTCGCCTCGGATGCGACCTCATCCAGTCTTTCCGCCAGGATCCTGAAAAAGGCCGGTCTCTGCGCATCCGTGACCGTAGGAGGAAAATTGCGCATGACTTCCGCGATAGATCGCAGTCGACCATGGGTACTTCTCCTAGGGGCGCCAGGTGTTATTGTTTCTTCGTCCACTGGGAAATGCTCCGGTGGTAAAGAAGGAGTCTGGTCACGTCTACGACCACGCGACCGTCGAGAAGAACTCGGGGCAGCATCGTAACGAGCCTGCGCATCTTGAAGAGCCTCTAGGGCAGTTCTGCGTAGTTCGTTGTTTTGTTGCTCGAGATCTTGCTCCTCCTTCTGTTTGCGATCTTGTTCTTCCCTGGCAGCCTGTTGATCGGGAGTTTCTTCCGACAACGCAGTAAACTGCCTAGGGAGAGAGGTCGCCGATGGGGAGAACATCTCGGTTTGTTCCGAGTCGGACTCGAAATCAAAGAGACGGTGGAGGTTATCAGGGTCACCATCATATTTTCCCTCAGCGGGATCGTATGACGGGCCGGACTCATTACCTAGCACATTAAGAACCTCTGTGGGTTCTGACCTTGTGCCAGTTACCTCCTGGTCGATTAACATGACTTGGGGAGATGATTCAGCCTGGGGAAGATTCTGGCCTTCGACCTCTTCCATCGGAACAGGATCGCTTGGAGAAGGCATTGGTATATGGGCATAATCCTCGAGATCGAAATCATTCTCGGAATCATATGCTCCAGCCATGTTTCGGCGAACCTCCGAATTTCAATTAAGACACCTTGAGAAAGGCCCCACGGTGGGCGCCAGCTGTCGACGATTCGGACTCGGAGTCCTCAGCCGAACTTATGCAGAATTTATAACTGTGAGACCTTTCAAGATGCGCCCTTCGGGAAGGTATGCTGAACAATAGTGAACAGGAGCACAGAGAGTTTAGACAGGTTCGGGCCCTCGATGGTGGGAGTAAAAGCCCTACGTCCTGTTGAGATTTCACTAAGTGTGGTAAAAGGTTTACAAATGGAGGAAAAAGTCCTCACAGGCGAGGATTTTTCCTGTAAAAGAATACAAAGATAAGCCAAAAGAGGCTTATTAAAATGCTATATGAGGTGTGCCGTAGACTTGGCTAACTTAGATGATTTTCCCCTTTTTTGATGCTCCGTGCCATCCTTTTGTAATGTTTGAAAGGGTGCCATGTAGAGGAAACTGCATCAAACAGTTGCACGGACGGTTGCACGGACGGTTGCACGGACGGTTGGATGCGGTTTCTTGGAACTGCTCTTAACCTCCACGCAGGTTAAACACGTGTTATTCATGGATAACTGTATGTGTTAACCTTCTGACGGTTGATCCTCCACGTGTAGGAATCTTCGGGATACTTAGAATATCCTGTTGTATGGGCAACCGAAATAGATAGATCCCAAGTATCCTGATCGGCAGATGTTCTGACCGTGGGATATTGGCTGACCGCGCAATATCCTGAATGTGTAGTTCGCGTATAGCCTACGAACTTCTGACCGCGCAAGGCTTACGGTCTGACCGCGTAAAGCTGCGACCTGATCGCGTAAAGCTTGCGACCTCATGGTGATGCCCCTCAAAATAGCTTGAGTTCGCATCACCAGATACATGTCTGGTTCGAACTTGTCTTGAACCAAAAGTTTATTAGAAATGACCCGAGTGTCAATCCTCGTCAAACGCGATTATGGGGAGGACGACAATCAACCGGTTGGGGGCTGCCACCCATCAATACTATCTCTGCATGAAGATCCCCGGGCCGCATGGTGTGATCAACGTCCAGGGAGACCAATACATGGCCCGTGCTCTATACGAGCGCACTGTGGCCACAATCGGAAGCGTCAACCTCATAAAGACGCCCGTGGGGGAGGCTTCTCCCCCGGAACTAGACGCCGCTGCGCCATCGCCTGGGAGGCCCCTCCTCAAGCCGCGTCTGGAAGGGGGCCTCCGGAAGGTCCTGCTGTCCCCGGGCAACGACGAAAAAACTGTCCAGATCGGGGCGGAGCTCCCCGAGGAGCACGCAGCGCAACTTGCGGCTTTTCTGCGCGAAGACTCCGATGTTTTTGCGTGGAAGCCTTCGGACATGCGGGGCGTCGCCCGGGAGGTCATTCAGCACAAGCTTGCAGTGGCCCCCGGTTACCCCCCGGTCAAACAGAAGCTGCGAAAACTCTCCCTCGAGCGCCAAGAGGCAATCAAGGCGGAGATCACCCGGCTCCGAGAGGCGGGGTTCATTCGGGAGGTCCTGCACCCCGAGTGGCTCGCGAACCCCGTCCTCGTCAAGAAATCAATCGGCAGGTGGCGGATGTACGTGGACTTCACCGACCTTAACCGCGCCTGCCCCAAAGACAACTTCCCGCTCCCGCGTATTGATCAGCTCATCGACTCCACTGCGGGGTGCGAGCTCATGAGCTTCCTAGACGCCTACTCAGGCTACCATCAAGTCCGGATGGCGGAGGGGGACGAGGAAAAGACGAGTTTTATTACTCCCCTCGGAACCTTCTACTACATCCATATGCCCTTCGGGCTCAAGAACGCAGGGGCAACCTTCCAGCGCCTCATGATGCTGGTTTTCAGAAACCAAGTCGGCTGCAATGTCGAAGTCTACGTAGACGATGCGGTCGTCAAGAGTCCCCGCGCAGCCTCCCACGTCGACGACCTGGCTCAAACTCAAGCCGGAGAAGTGCGCCTTCGGGGTGCGCGGGGGGAAGCTCCTAGGTTTCCTCGTGTCCCAGCGGGGCATTGAGGCAAACCCCGAGAAGATCCGGGCGTTCCTAGATATGCCCCCGCCGAGCTCTGTCAAGGATGTCCAGCGGCTCTCCGGCCGCCTAGCCGCACTCATCCGCTTTGTATCCCGGTCGGGGGAGCGGGGCTTCCAGTTCTTCAAGATCCTCCGAGGGCTCGAGGGGTTCTGCTGGACCCCCGAGGCCCAGGAGGCGTTCGACGACCTCAAGAAGTACCTCACGAGCCCCCCAATGCTTGTGAGTCCATCTCCGGAAGAGCCCTTGCTCCTCTACCTCACCGCGACCCCTGTCGCCGTCAGCACGGTCTTGGTGAAGGAGCAAGGGGGGCAGCAGCGTCCCATGTACTACGTGAGTGAGGCCCTCCAAGGGGCCAAAACTCGGTACACGGAGATGGAGAAAATCTGCTACGCCCTCCTCATGGCGTCCCGGAAGCTTCGGCATTACTTCCTGGGGCACCCCATCACCGTCCCGTCGTCCCTCCCCCTCGGGGAGGTACTGCGGAACAAGGAAGCCACCGGCCGGATCGGGAAGTGGGGGGCCGAGCTCGCCCCCTTCTCCCTGTCCCTTACCGGCCACTCCGCCATCAAGTCACAGGTCCTCGCCTACTTCGTCGCAGAGTGGACTCCCGCCTCAGGGTCCGGGGACGAAGATCTCCCTGTGCCGCCTCGACGTAGTGCTCATTGGACTCTCATGTTCGATGGGTCGCTGTGTCTCGCCGGGGCTGGTGTGGGAGTAGTCCTCCGGAGCCCCGAGGAGAAGGAACTCGAGTACGCTGTGCGGCTCGAGTTCCCCGCAACCAACAACGTCGCCGAATACGAGGCTTTGCTCCTCGGGATGCGCCTCGCGCGCTCCCTGGGGATCCAGCGCCTCCCAGCCAAGGGAGATTCTCAGCTCGTAGTTTGCCAAATGGACAAGTCTTACCTGTGCCATGACGCAAACTTAAGTCTTTATTTGCAGGATGTGCGAAAGATGGAGTGGCATTTCGACGGCCTAGAGGCCCGGCATATCCCACGGAGGGACAATGACCGGGCCGACGCCTTGGCCCGGGCGGCAAGCGCCCGGGAATCGCTCCCCAAGGGGGCTTTCCTGGAGATCATCACGAAGACCTCGGTGGCCTCCCCGGACACGGGCGACGAGCCTCATGTCCCGGAGGTCACCGAGATCATCCGGACTCCGTCTTGGATGGACCCCCTCATCTCCTTCATAAAGGGGGAGGGGGACCCTCCTAGTGAGACCGAGGCTAAACGTCTCCGGGCTAAAGCCCGGGCATATCTCCTGCTGGAGGGGAGGCTCTACAAGCGGGGGGCTTCCACCCTCCTGCGCTGCCTCCCCCGGCCGGAGGGACTTCAACTTCTCGAAGACATCCACGCGGGGAGCTGTGGTTCTCACCTAGCCCCGCGTGCCATCGCGGCCAAGGCCCTCCGGCAGGGCTTCTACTGGCCCACGGTCATGCGCGACCCACAAGACCTTGTCTCCGCGTGCGAGGCATGCCAGAAGATGGCCAAGGGCTCGAACCTCCCCCCTATAGCGCTGTAGACGATCCCCATCACTTGGCCCTTTGTGCGCTGGGGGATGGACCCTTAGGGCCCTTCCCCCCAGCGCCCGGGGGATACAAGTATGCGGTAGTCGCAGTCGACTATTTTACAAAGTGGGTTCAGGCGGAGCCTTTGGCCAGCATCACGTCCCGGGCCGTTCAACGGTTTTTCTGGAAAAACGTCGTATGTCGTTTTGGTGTCCCCCGGGAAATCACCGTGGACAACAGGACCCAATTCGACTCGGCTTATTTCCGGGAATTCTGCAAAAGCCTGGGGCTCGTAATCCACTTCGCCTCAGTGGCCCATCCCCGGAGCAATGGGGCTGTTGAGAGGGTCAACGGTGTGATCCTATAGGGGTTGCGCCGGAGACTCGAGCAAACCGCTTCTAAGCGGGGTGCATGGGCAGAGGAGCTCCCTAGCATCCTCTGCTCCATGCGCACGACCCCTTCCCGGGCGACGGGGCGTACTCCCTTCTCTCTGGTCTACGGGGCGGAGGCAGTCCTCCCCCCGGAGATCGGCTTCCGGTCACTGCGGGTCGAGCTCCTGGAGGGAGCCACGCCCGCAGCGTACCAGGCCAACGAGGCCAACCAGCGTCTGGAGATCGACCTCGTGGAGGAGGAACGCGACCGAGCGATCCTCCGCCACGCCATCTACGAGCAAGAAATGGCGCGCGCGTACAATCAGCACGTGCGCGAGAGGACTTTCCGCCTTGGGGACCTTGTCCTCAAGCGTGTGACGGACCCCCAGGCCCAGGGTAAGCTCTCCCCCAAGTGGGAGGGCCCCTACAGGATCTCTGCGGTCCTGGGCTCGGGGGCCTACAAGCTCTCCAACCTTCAAGAGCAGGAGCTGAAGCACACATGGAACTTGCGCTTACTTCGCAAGTTCTATGTTTAGCCTTACGGGCCTGTCCCCTCCGCCGGAGGAGGGACACTGTATTTTCCTCCCCTTTCGCGGCTTCGCAGGGGGAGGCCCTGTACTTCATTTTATTAGCAATACATAGGTCTTGCTTTTCAAACTGTCTCATTGCAGGTCTCTCTCATTACCGCCCCTAGCGGCGATGCCCTCCCTGCGAGGATGCCCTCCCCGCGAGGAAGTGGGCCAGGCCCAACAAGTCCCTACAACGGGAGTCCCACTCCCGTTGGGCGGCTTACGATCAGCCCTCGTGGACTGAGGGTGTAAGCGGCAACCCGGTCACAGTGGCCGCGGTAACGAGTCACTTTGGGAGAGTAGTCCCCTGCCCAAACACTCAAGACCCGTCTTCGGGCACTTCCTCCTCCGGGAGTAGACGCTCTCCCTAGTGGGACATCTAATGGCCTTCTTGGATCTATCCTCCTCCTCCGGGAGTCGACGTTATTCCCGGCTCCCCGTTTTCACGGCGACCAGACGATTGGTCCCCAGCGACCTTATTCCCGGCTCCCCGTTCTCACGGCGACCGGATGAATGCCTCCCGGAGACCCTATTCCCGGCTCCCCGTCTTCACGGCGACCGGACGATTGTCTCCCGGAAAAGTCACGGATTTCTCGGACACTTTCTTCCCCGAAGACCCTATTCCCGGCTCCCCGTTCTCACGGCGACCGGATGACTGTCTCCTAGGAAGCTCGCCTCCGGAAATCTCATCGGGTTTTCTCGAACGTTTCTTCCACATGAGGCCTTATTCCCGGCTCCCCGTTCTCACGGCGACCGGACGATTGTCTGCCGGAAGGCCTTCTTCTTGAAAACCTCATTTTAAAATTTTCTAACTTAGAAAATTTCCTATGCTACAGGTGACTTCCATCCCGGGGGCCTTGTTACCCCCACAGCGCGCGGAGCTATTCTCCGGCCCGCTGTGGGCGGGGGGGATAAGGAACCCCCGGGTGTCGACCGCACCGCCCACGAGCAAACTTAGCTCATCCTTGTTAAGATGAGTCGTCCGGACCATCCAAGAAGAAGAAAATAAAGAGACAATGAAAGAAGAAGCAACAACACAGCTTTATTGATTGTCAAACCCGGAGGACATCTTCCCCCTCCGGTGGGCTTCGGAAACGGTACAACCCGGGTTCTAACCCGGGGGATTCTCTACGCCTTAAGGCTCCTACGCCTAATACTCTCGGAGGCTCTCCGCCAGCTCCCGGGTCAAGTCCCGGTACAAGGCCCGCACGCGGCGCCGAGCGTCCCGGAGCACATCTTCGGGCCAAAACTCGTATCCCGCCGGTGGAAGTATCCGGAGGGGAGGTATCAACCGGAACCCCGGTCGCGGAGGGGACAATTCGGCACGATGATTATCAAAGTTGTCCAAGTGCCACTCCGGACGCCACCTCAACCGGATCGGCTCCCGGACACTATCCCCGCTGCGATTCCCGAAGACAAGGCTTAGCAAGATCAAAGCCGCTTGGGCGTCCCCCGGGGAGCCCCTCCCGGACCTTCACTCGGGAGTAACCTCCCGGGAACCCTGGTAACAATATTCAATTCAAAGACTTAGAAAAAATTCTAACTTCATTGCATTCAAAATGCTTTTGTACAAGTGTCCGGGGCTTCTTCTAAGAAGCTACCGGGATCAAAATCCTATGAAAACAAAAAAGGGCCCTAGCTAAGGCCCGGGGGGAGGCTCATACATGTTCGTTGGCGTCCTCCCCCCGGGGGGCTTCTTCCAAGGCTGGGGCTGGGACGTCTCCCGCCGGAGGCGCCGAAGCCGGGAACCACGCCCGGATGATCCGGACGTAGAACCCTCTGGCAAGCTGCTCGACCTCCCGACGCGAAGGCTCGAAGGAGTCCGGGAAGCTTCGGGGGATGCGGCCCCCGATCGCCCGGGCGCCGACCCCCCGGAACTCGACGAGCCCCGCAGCGGCCGCGATGACGGGGATCGCCCTGCCCCGCACCCGAGCGTCGGCCGCCTCGGGGATGGCGGAGACTTGTGCGTTGAGAAAACGCACAGCCTCCGCGAGGGTCGCCGGTGGCACCTCCTTGCTCCCGGAGCCTAGGCTCACGCCAAGGCTCTCGAGGGCCGAGCGGACGGAGCGGCCCGCGTCCGCCACCGCCCGGACGCTCGTGGCCTCGAGCTCCCAGAGCGCCTCCTCCCTCTCTTTGGCCTCCTCCTGGAGGCGGCCGTTGACGGCCTCGAAAATGTGAACCTGGGCCCGGACCCGGTTCAGTTCCACGAGGGCTTCGTCGCGCTCCCAGAGGGCCTCCTCGCGCTGCCCTACGGAGGCCGCGGCCCGGCCCTCCACTTCCTTAAGCAGCTGGGCGACCCGCTGCTCAAGGCCCCAGGTAATAGCTGCCACCTACGAAATATATAGAGTTAGAAAAATCTCAAGTGCAGGAAATAAATGAGGACGTCATCGACTCGGGTTACCTGGGCCCCAAGGGACTGAAGCCCCTGGAAACGCTCATGGAGCATTCCCTCCGCGACAAAGGCCTGCACCTTCCGGGTGTGCAGGCCCTCCGAGTAGCGGGAGACTTCCCCCGCGGGAAGTAGGGGGCCTCTCGCCCGGCGCCGGCGTCGCTACCGGTGGGGGGTCCCCGGACCTGCGAGTCCGGTAACGCGACCGGCGTCACCGGCGTCTTCGTGGCCGAGGTCTCCTCCGAAGACGTGGCCGAGTCGGACCTTTCCCCGCCCCGGGCCGAAAGGTCCTTGGGGCCTCCTCCTCCGGAGGAACCTCGTAGACTGAGGGGCTCCCCCCCTCGTCCACCGGCCAAACCCGTGGAGGTGAGGCCTCCGCGAATCTCACTTCCAGCCTCTCCGGCTCCAAAGAAGCTGGAAGGGGCAGGAGGGGCTCCACCGAGGGCGGCGACGGGGCGTAGTTCGCCGAGTCGGACGCCGCCCCGCCTGCGGCCGCCTCCTTCCCTCGGGCCTCGACGGGGCTCTTCGCGGGAGGAGGTGTTGCTCCCTTCCGGGCCGGTGCCCGAGCACGCTCGGTCCCGGGGGTCCTGTCCCGGGGCTTCGCCGGTGTCGCCGCCGGCGTCGTCGACGGGCCGATGGTTTTTTGGACCCGGGCCTTCTTGGGCTCCGAGCCCCCGGCCGCCTCCTTCCCCTGTTTGTGCAACCCGGTGGTGGGGAGAGGCTTCCTCTCCGGCAGCTTTAGCCCGTAGGCCGCCGCTACCAAGTTCCGGGGAGGGCCCTCCCCCACGATGCGCACGACGCGCTCGTGCTCATCGGCGAAGTACCTCCCCAGGAGGTTCTCCGCCTTCTCCCGCGCCGCCGGGTACGGCCGGACTGCAAGAGGTAAAGAGTTAGTTAAATTTTCAAAAATTCGTAAGTATGATGCAGCAGGTTCCCGGAGCTCACGTCGCGTCACCGGCTTCACCGGGGGCCGCTGTTCCGGGCCCATGCCGACTCCCCTCTTCCCGCGCAAGAAGGGGGGGATCCGGAGGAGAGCCATCTCCTCAGCAGCGTCCCGCATTGAGCGGGTCTTCTTGGAGAGGATCACCTTGCCGAGGAGCTCGAACTCCTCGTCCGTCCACACCGGAGGCTTCGGTGCGGACGACCGGCTGTAGGTGGGGGGCTCCGGGGCGTACACCACCGCCTCGTCCCGGACCCGGAGGTAAAACCACCTCCAGACCCAGTCGTCCCAGTGGTCCCGGGAGGCCGCCGCCGGGTAGTCGATCACCCGGGCAGCATTCGTACCATCACCGAACCGAAGGGGGACTTGGGGCCCCCCTTCACTAGGTGGGAGGTCCGCGCCGCCGGTTCGTAGAAGTACCGGAAGGCGCGAAGGGTGGGCTCCCGCCCGGTCGCTGTCTCGTAGAGCCAGATGAAGAGGCCCATCCGGACGAGCGCATTCGGGGTGAGGTGGTTGAGTGCCACCCCGTACTCCTTTAGAAACTCCCGGAGCATGGGATGCACCGGGAGCCGGAGCCCCGCCTCCAGGAAGGCCTCGAAGGCCACGACCTCTCCGGGCCTGGGGCGGGGGTCTCCGTCTTTCTTCACGGGGACTCGGATGTCCCCGTCCACGACGACGCATCTTTCGACCAAGGACTCGGCGTCCTCGGCCATGAACTCCGACGCCCAGAGGAAATCCGGAGGTCTTCGCTCGACCCTTGGGTGCCATGAGGTTAGTCTTCTTTTTTTTGGTGGCTAACCTTGCAGGAGGCTACTACTAAAACTTCCGGACGTCTGCTACCGGGAGCTAACTATCGGAAAGAGCTACCAGGAGAGCAAAAATCGCTAAAGGCTGGAAGTTTGGAATGAGCTTCCGGGCCCCCCAAGGCCCTATTTATAGGGGTGGGACGTGGTCTAGATGCGCGCCACGTGGCACCTGCGGAGCAATCTGGATCGTAGAAGTTCAAACCGTGAGCGGGAAACGAAGGGACGGGCGCGTGAATCGAGGCGCTGGTTCGAACCGCGCGCGCATTTATGGCGAAACGGCGCGGCCTTAAGCGCGGGGCACGGAAACCGAAGCGCCGCGGCTCCGGTGACTTGGCCTGGAAATCTTCCCGGTGACGTGTCCCATACCCACCGGGGACTCAAGCATCGTCGCCGGTTGCATGGGGGGTTACTGTCGGGGGAAATCTCCGCGGGACTAAGTCCAGGAAAGTTGCGTCACGATTGCCCGGGGACGTGGCCTCCGGGGCCTCCCCGGGCGCCGCCATTTGTCCGGGGACGTGGCCTCCGGCCCCCCCCAGGCGCCGCCTTTTGGCCCCCGGGACCTGGCCTCCGGCGTCGTCCCGGGCGCCGCCATTGGCCCGGGGACGTGCCCTCCGGCCCCTCCCCGGGCGCCGCCTTTTGGCCACCGGGACCTGGCCTCCAGCCCCTTCCTGGGCGCCGCCATTGGCCTTGGGACGTGGCCTCCGGCCCCTCCCCGGGCGCCACCTTTTGGCCCCCGGGTCCTGGCCCCCGGTGTCGTCCCGGGCGCCGCCATTGGCCCGGGGACGTGGCCTCCGGCCCCTCCCCGGGCGCCGCCTTTTTGGGCCCCCGGGACGTGGCCTCCGGCCCCTTCCCGGGCGCCGCCATTGGCCCGGGGACGTGGCCCCTGGTGTCTTCCCGGGCGCCGCCTTTTTGGGCCCCCGGGACCTGGCCCCCGGCGCCGTCCCGGGCGCCGCCATTGGTCCGGGGACGTGGCCTCCGGCCCCTCCCCGGGCGCCGCCTTTTGGCCCCCGGGACCTGGCCTCCGAGGCCTTCCCGGGCCTCATCGACCTCCTAAAGGTAAAGTCTCGAATTGTTTGACATGTGCAGGTCACGCGAGGAGCGCCTCGGGAACTAGCGACCACCTGTCAAGCATCCAAGGTGTTTGACCGGGAGAAGGACGGTCCTACCCTTCAATCCGACGGTGGCTTCCGGGGTAGTTTAGGTTTTTTGCTTCTTTTTGGGGCTATAAATAGCCCTTGTACCCCTCTGCTGTAAAGGATCGGATCACTTTTATTGGAGCAGCTAAACTCACAGACGTGCTCTGGAAGCCTCTCCCCCCGGAGAGAGCCTCCCCAGCCGACTCCGGTCGGGAGCGCGTCGACAGGACTAGGGCCCCCACCGGGACCCGAACCTGTATAAATCCGTGTGTCATTTCCTGTGCTTGTCCGGCGGGGGAGGACCGGTCATCCGGTCAACCCGCACCGCGTAATCTTCGCTAGGATCATTCTCAAAACCTGCCGGGGTATTCGCAATACCACGACATCTAGTGTTTTTGACCGGTAAGGAGATTTACTCGCGCGTGAAGGACATCAAAGCTGAGTTCGGTAAGTATTCTAAACCTCGAGAAAAAAATGTTTGGAAGAAGAGATCGATTCTTTGGGATCTACCGTACTGGGAGCACTTACAAGTTCGACATTGCATTGACATCATGCATGTAGAGAAAAATAGCTGTGACAATTTGATTGGTTTGTTGTTGAACATTCCGGGAAAGACAAAGTATGGTGTGAAAGCTCGTCGTGACATGGTGGAAATGGGGATAAGGACTGAGCTTGCACCTTTGGAGAAGGGAAAGCGTACATACCTCTCCCCGGCCTGCTATACATTGTCCAAAAGCGAAAAAACAGAACTCTGTTGGTGCCTCTTGGCGCTAAAGTTCCATGTGGGTATTCTGTGAACTTGAAAAAACTTGTGTCCATGAAGGACCTAAAACTGGTTGGCACGAAGTCCCACGACTGTCATATGCTGATGTCACAAATGCCTCCCATTGCTATCAGAGGCATTCTCTCAGTTAAAGTCAGAGAGACAATTACAAACCTATGTTATTTCTTCAACGCAATATCTTGCAAGGTAAGTACGTGCACTCGTACTATAAGTTAATTAGCTCCATTTGTGGAGCTTAATTAGAAGATTTTTCTGATATGAATATTTGGCGCAACTGTGTCCTCGTAGGTAATTGATCCGGATGGACTGGACACTTTGCAACGCGATGTGGTTACAACTCTTTGTTACCTCGAGATGTATTTCCCTCCATCCTTTTTTGATGTTATGGTCCATCTGATTGTTCACCTTATTAGAGAAATTAAGTTTTCTGGACCCGTGTGCCTGTGCTACATGTATCCATTTGAGAGATTTATGGGTGTATTGAAGGGATACGTAAGGACTCGTCGTCAACACGAGGGGAGTATCATGGAAGGTTATGCCGCTGAGGAGGTGATTGAATTTTGCACAGATTATATGGCCTAGGCGAACACGAAGCGTCACCTTGGAAATTCTATAAATAGCTTGACAGTGGAATAATTTCCATTTACTTTACAAGTTTTTATAATTCTCAAACTGTTTGACTCCTTAGCCTCTCTGCGCCAATGGCATCCTCAATGGCGTCGTCAGTCGAGCCCTCCCCGGTGAGAACTCTCAATCTTTTGGACTTACCCCTGTATTGCTAATCCATGTTCAGGACATTCTTGACCTGTTGATTTGCACAGGGAAGGGGAGCCGTGAAAGACTCGGGAAAGTTGGGCTGATTTGGCTGGATGGCATTGTGGCATGCCAAATGCGAGTGTGGTGCAACATATTTTTTATGGAGAACAAAAAAAATTTAGAAACAATAGAGAAGTTGGGCCTATTTGGTTGGATTTTCCCAAAAGTGTTCGACTCTTCGAGTACTCAACGTGCTTTGAATATCACAGACGGTTCTGAGGTAAAAAAATGTCTGTGATAGTCACATTACATACGGTTTTTATGTAAGGACCGACTGTGATAGTCCCAACAGTGACCGACGCTTCGAATTCTCAACATTCTTTCAATATCGCAGACAGTTTTTAACTCAAAACCGTCTGTGATAGTCACATTACAGATGGTTTTATGTAAGGACTGACTGTGATAGTCCCAACAGTGATCGACTCTTCAAATTCTCAACGGTGTGTTGTGTCATTTCGGGTTCTGATGTTCGCACGGCGCACTAGCCTGCGAACATGAAGCGTCACCTTACAAATTCTATAAATAGCTTGTTTTTCATTAATGATGAAAAAAATTAATTAAAAAATTGTTCTTATGTCAATTTTCCAAATTTCCAGCACGTTCTTGGAATATCACAGACGGTTCTGATTTAAAAACCATTTGTGATAGTTATATCACATATGGTTTTGAGGTAAAAACCATCTGTTATATCACCGTTTGCAGTCAGACGGTTCTGATTTAAGAACCGTCTATGATTGTTCTATCACAGACGGTTTTCAGCACAAAATCGTCTGTAATGGTGTTGTATTACACACGGTTCTGATATGATAATTGTTTGTGATATTTTTGCGATAGTTCTACACAAATACGCCAGTTCGCAAATTGAAGTATATGTCTGAAATAGCAATACAAATACACAAATATACAACAATACAAATATACAAATACACCAATTCACACATTCAAGTACATGTTCCAAATAGCAATACAAATACACAAATATACACCAATACAAATACACCAATTCATACATTCGATATATATTACAAAAGTCACATCTGAAAGAGGACCTTTGCAATCAAACAACAAATGTAACTACCAACTACAAGTTAGACCTAATACATCACAAATCCATTCATCTGAAACAGCAAATGGATGAACCACGTGTGACTTAACCATAGGAGTTCAGTTTAGAGACACCCGAGGAGCTGGAACTGGCGTTGAGTTACATTTGTCTTGGTGATATCTTCTCGGTCAAACACAACTCATCAATGCAAATCAACTCAACTCAGTTGAGTTGAGTTGAGTTGGAGACTGAGGAAATCACTAATACAAATGTAAGATGCTTTCTATAGGCTCTGATTTGAGAAACACGCCGGGCTTGAGGATCTTCTTGACCGAGCCAACTAAGATCTCGCCCTTCACTAACTTCCAGCTCTCGACGGTGATCTTCACCCTTTCTTTCGCCAACAAGCCAACGTACGCAGCGTATTGTGACGAAGAACCATGAACTACATTGCCCCTCGTGAACATTCTCCAAGGACCTGCACAGAATCATGTTCAAAAGAAGACATATAAAAATGGAAGATACAGGAATCGCAGAATAATTGCCATCATAGGATTAGGATAATCTAACAATGCTGAAATTTTACTTGCCTTACTTACAATGCCGAAATCTAGCCGAGGGAGTTGAAGCTACGATCGATTTTGGACTTGATTCACCAGAGAAACTAGTGGCCGTCGATGGAGGTGCGTCGGCCATCAATGGAGGTTATAGGTTAGGGCTTGTCGTGCCCAAGGAGAAAAAGAAGTAGAGCAGTTCGACTGGAAGCAAAACTCTAGGGAGGGAAGAAGTATTTGTAGAAGTTGAACGGTTCGACTTCAAGCAAAATTCCAGGCATATTACAGATGGTTCAGACATCAGAACCGTCTGTAATAATAAAGCAGACGGTTTTGATCTCCCAACTGTCCGTGATAGTCCCAACAGTGTCCGACGCTTTGAATTCTCAACATGCATTGTGGATAACCGCACATGATAACTGCGTAGATGAAGAAACTTAATTATTTACTTCAAATTTAATTTGCATCGAATTATGTAATCTGACGCTTCAACTTCTAAAGTGTGAACCGTTCCGCCGTGGGGAAGTTTATCTCCCAAGAAATAATCATGAATTTTTTAACCTTCAAACCAGTAGTGCGCTTTTGAAAACTTGAGGCACCTGCGCATATGAACCGTCACCTTCTGGTTCTATAAATAGCGAGGCCCTTCAATCCTTAAGACTTACAAATTCTTGGCTAAGTCTTTTAGGAATTCTGCTCCTAAATCCCTGTCTTTATTCCCTCCTCAACTCCCCACCTTGATGGCGAGCCGATATTCCAATGAGGTTATTGAAATTGTGAGTGATGAGGAAGATATAAGGAATGAACTCGATCAGGATCTTCAGAAAGTAAGTCCTCTCTGAAACTCTAGTACAAATCTTTCTTTTATGACTTGATTACCTCCAAACAAATGCATTTCGAAATCCACAGGTGCCTGAGGAAATGCTCCTTCCAAAGAAGAGACTCAGAAATGATGAAAGATCCTCCAGTGGAGCTGCAGCGAAGACTCTAGTGGGTGCTGAGGCCTGTGTTGCCACATTGCCCATTGCAAACCCTCCAGTTGCATCAACTCCACCTTTCGACATCCACAACAATCCTTCCAATATCCCCTCTTCAACACCTTTGGATCATCAACTTTTCTTGGATGATCAACTTTCTGGGGTAAGTCGCACACTTCCACGTCCAAATCCATTCCGAAGCTTGGCAATCATCTTCACCCTCTCTGCTGGTCGTTATGTCTGTCAAAACTAACCCATGCATGTGCAGGAGGAGAAAACTACCTTGTGCAAAACTCTCCAAGAAGAAAAAGAGGAGCTGGAGAAGCGTTCTGAGGAGATGTCTTCTGCCATTCTGCACTTGGCAGAGTGCTATGAGGGTTCTCGTGAAGAAGCGCGCATGTTTCGGTCGGAGAGAGATTATGCTCGGCAGCAGCGAGAACTCTCCGATACAATAAGGAACACCTGCACTCCTTTGCTGAGAGATGATTGTCGACGATTCGGACTCGGGGTCCTCAGCCGAACTTATGCAAAATTTGTAATTGTGAGACCTTTCAAGATGACCCTCCGGGAAGGTATGTAGAACAATGGTGAACAGGAGCACAGAGAGATTTATACAGGTTCAGGCCCTCGATGGTGGGAGTAAAAGCCCTACGTCCTGTTAGAATTTCACTATATGTGATAAAGGTTTACAAACTAGCGGGAAGAAACCTTCACAGGCGAAAGTTTTTCCTATACAAGTGTACAAAAACGAAGCTCTAGGAGACTTGTGAATATTGTCTAATTTAAGCCGTAGACTTGGCTGTTTGAGTGGTTGAGATACGTTGTATCTCACTTGTCTCAGGGGTCTTGTTCTTCCAAATGTCTTAGATCCCCCGTTTGATGTACTTTGCCACCTTTTTATACTGGTTGAAAGGGTGCCATATGAAGAAAACTGCATCAAACGGTTGGATGCGATTTTTGGAGAACTGCTGTTAACTTCCACGGAGGTTATTAACATGTGTTAATCATGAATAACCGCATATATTAACCTCTGACGGTTGGTCTTCAACGTGGAGGAATCCTCGGGATGCTTGGAATATCCTGATATAAGGATAACCGAATAAACTCCAAGCACCCTGGTCGAGAATGTTTTGACCGCGGAATGTGGGCTGACCGCGCAACATCCTGGATATCCAGTTCGCGTATAGCATGCGAACTTCTGACCGCGCAAGGCTGTTGGCCTGATCGCACGAAACCCGCGGCCTGATCGCGTAAAGCTTGCGACCTCATAGTGATGCCCCTCAGAATAGCTTGAGTTCGCATCGCCAGATACATGTCTGGTTTGAACCTGTCTTGAACCAAAAGTTTATTAGAAGTGACCCGGGTGACAATCCTCGGCAGCTAGCCCCCAAATTCGAAGAAAATGAAGAGACGTGTTTATTTCGAATTTTAAAACCATGCATTGGATTTTTAACCCGACTCTTCAATTTTTCCACTTAGTGGCGCACTAAGTGAAAACGGTTGGTTTCCCAAGACGGGTTCTGACATTATGTGACGGGCAATGATAGCGCCGTAGAACTGTTTTTATCTCGAGGTAAAATTGTAAATGCTTTGACGAAACCCGAGGCGTCTGGAATGCAAACCGTCACCCAGGCGGCTATAAATACCAGGCTCCTGGATTTGTAAAACTCCACAATTTCCCTCCACGCCTAAGTCCTTTTCTTGTTATCCTGCCTTCTTCCTTTTCACATACTCCTCCCAATGGCAGATCACGATATCATCGAGATTGAGAGTGATGAAGAGGAAGTTGTCGTACAAGGGCCTAAAACGATTGAAGTCATGTCTCCCTTAAGGAAGAAACCCAAGGTTGACGAAGGATCTTCCAGTGGAACAAAGGTGAAGAATGTAGCAAGTTTCTTTCTTCCTTCAGTTCCTTTGACCCTCCCCGTTCATGCCTCTTGGCAAGTTAGGCCTTTGTCCTTGGAGAAAGATCCCATCACATCCAATTCTCCCATCCTTTTGCTGATAATTATAGTTAGTGCGACCAACTTTTGCAAAATGCAGGAGGTTGGAGGCTCCAGCGATCAGCCTTCTGCTGCTCCATCTCTTCCTTCCGGACAGACTCTTCTGGAAGAGAAGAATGCCCTGGAGAAGAAGACCGAGGAGATGGCCTCGAAGATTCTGCGTCTAGCAGAATGTCTTGATCTATCCCGGGAAGTGGCGCACCATTTCCGTCGAGAGAGGGACTATGCTCAGCAACAGCGAGAACTCTCTGACTTGATTAGGAACAATAGTGCGTCTGTTGTTAGGGACAATGTAGATAGACTTAGGGTAGTTGCTAGTTCCCTGGGAGTTGCCAGTGTAGATCCTACTGACAACAACATGTCCCTTGGGGAACTTTGTAAGCTTCTTTCGGAGCAAGTCGACGTTTTGATCGACTGTATCCCTTTTATATGTAAAGAATATAAGAAATAAAAGTTTCTTATTTCTCATGAATATTCTTCACATCTTCTGTGCGAAAATATGGCCTTAAACTTTATGTTCGCGACCACTCATACACAGGAAACCTTAGTTCTGCGATCAGAATCATGCTTCCAAAAGCATTGCGACCTGCCCTGATACCGCGATCAATTTCAGGGCCGCGGTCAGAACTAAATTGCGACCAGAGTCGGAACTCGGTCAGACTGTTACTCCGATTAGAATCGAAGTTTTAGTCTAAAACATGATTTCGATCAAACCATAACCCAATTAGAAAAATTCCAGTATGTCAAAAATTGAGTTGCATGATTTTTTCATAAAAAATGTTCAAAGCATACAAAGGAAAAACGTCTTCTGAAAAGTACTGAAAATTTTTCAGTCCCTTTGCACTTTCAGTTTCCAAAACAAAGAAGTCTTTTTGTTTCAGATCCGACGCCTGAACACTTTATCGGGTCTATCAGAGACAGTATCCATTATGGGAAATGAATAAAGCATTCAATGGAACGTTTGAAATGAACCGTTTACTCACATTAATGCGCCGCCTTGGGTCTACAAAAGAGCAGATGTCTTCTCAAAGAAGCCACACAGCCAAAAACCCTCATCATTCCCGCCGCACAAAACCCTCATTTTCTTCAGCCTTCGTCTTCCCAAAATCGCCAACTTTTCCTTTGATTCTCCACCAAAGATGGCATCCTGGAGCCGATCCATTCACCATTCTGAGGAGAGCCTAGTGGCGTTAGAGAAGGAGGAGATCCTTCCTCCGCGGTTTCTTATCAACTGGCGGCCCGCGGAGAAGGACCAAGAAACCCCAACCGTCCAAGAGGGCGAGTTGGTGGTTTTTGAGGAGTACCTGCGCTACGGGTTCCGATTCCCTGAGAGTCGGTTCCTCAAGGATGTCCTTGAGCACTATGGGTGGGAACTGATTAACCTCCACCCCAACGCGATGCTGATCCTTGCGGTATTCCAGCATCTCTGTGAAGCGTTCGTCGGAATATATCCCAGCGTGGATCTTTTCCGGCGATTCTACTTTTCGGCGTGGTCGAAGAGTACCAACGCCGCCGGATGCATCTACTTTCGGCTGAGGGACAACAAGGAGTATCCCTCCCCACCCCTGCGAGATTCTATGCACGGGTGGCACCAAAGGTGGTTTTACTGCTCTCCACCATCTGAGAGCAGTCTATGGTTTGAAAACTCGCGACCTGAGAAGTTGAGCGAGTTAGATGCTCCCCTGGCGATGAACTTGGAGCTTTCGAAGCATGCCGAGGTGATCCTTCACTTGGTCAATCAAGGATTGACGGCTCGAGACATCATCCGAGACTTCGTGAAGAACCGGGTGAGTCCTTTGCGTGAAAGGGCTCATCCGGCATGGGAGATTAGGTCCATGGCGGATAGCACCTTGGACTACAGGAAAGGTATTTATTTCTTTGGCACTGAGCTTTCCCATTCTTGAATTGTGCAAATTCTGACTCGAATTTGGGAACAGTCTTGCCTTCATCTGAAATTGAGAGGCGGACCAACTCCCTCCTTAGGGCCTACAATGCCGATGTAGAGGGCCCTAAGGGATCGCCTCGTTCACAGAGTCTGATTCACGCCGGCGACGACCTTAAACAGGAGCGTCGAAAGGTACATTCTCTATCTGGCCTCCGTTTCTCAGGTCTTATGCATGTCCAGCGTAAGCACTTCCATCGGTAATGTGAATCAGCTCCTAGGAAGGTTTGCCGAGGCGACTTTCCCGAGTGAGAACGTAGGTTCTCATGGGAAGCCAACGGTGAAGAACGTGAAGAAGGTCTCCCAAAGACCCAGGACAAAGAGTCCTGCCCCCAAGAAGGCCAGGCCAAATCCCGGGGAGGGGTCTTCACGGAGCGTTCCTCCTACCGCAAGAAAGACGGCAGTAAGATATCACATCCCTTCTGTTTCACCAGGCGCAGATTGGAATCACTTCTTCGTCGTACAGGGAGAGGGGAGCGAGGAGGAAGAGGATGACGTTCCTCTGGTCCTTCGGAGGAGGAAGATCGCGGATCTCCCATCCGGTGATGCCCCAAGCTACCCCGCAGAGACCACTGTTACCGAAGAGGTGGTCATGGCAGATCCTGCCACCGCGGAAAATCTTGGGATCGCGGACGACCTCCAAGTTCCTGAAGCCCCCGAGGCTTCAGGGTTAATTGTCTCTGCTTCCCTGGTCGAAAGGACGACCTCGGTAAGGATTTCTTACAGTCATACTTTCTTTAATTCCTTCTGTATATTTTGATGAGTCAATGTTTATAGAGGGAGAAGAGCTTCTCCCTGCGACTACCGCGAGTCCTAGGGAGGAAAATCCTCCTCCTCCACGGACAGAGGGGGAGGTAGTTGAGCAAAGGCCGGATGCGGCGGCTCCAGCGACCTAGGAGTTGTCAAGGCCTTCGGATGTAGTCCCACCAGCCAGTTCGGTAGCCCAGGTAAAGACCTTGCTTTTTGTCTCTATCTTTTTATTAGAAATATGCTCATAGCAGAACACATCCAGGGGGGAGCTGCCTTGTTTGCCATGAGGAAGGCAAGAACCGATGATGGTTCTCCTTCCCAAGGGGAACCTTCCCAGAAATCTCAGGAGCGAATGGGATTTCAAATAAGGTAAGAACCTTAAACTGGCAATAATCTTAAATAAAAACTGCTCAAATTGTCTTTCTTGTCAGGCAAAGAAAGACGGCGCCCAGCTCTTCAACCGCCTCCGGAGGGGTTGAAGCCGCAGCTGGTACAGGAGCTTCCAACGAAGAACGCTCCACCCCTGTGGTCCAGGAAGTCGTCCAGACCGCAGGGGAAGGAATAAATGCAGGGACGCAGTCACAACCGATGACTACTGGGGGTAGCGCCCAGCCGGCACTCCCACCAACTGTCCCTGTAGTAAGCACATCCGGGGCTCTAGCGAGGATCCCCACTGGATTGGATGATGCTGTCTTACAAAAGTTTATGAAGGTATAATAAACCTCCGCTCTCATGCCTGAATTGTACTTAGGACACCTTTTATCCTCTTCCTTTGCATCACAGGGATTATCCTGGCTAACAGGCCAGTCGCATGTTGTGATGGCCAGTACAGAAGCCATTCAGAAAGAACGCGACAGCTTGCGCAAGTGAGGACCATTACCCTTTGGTTTGCATGGGTGCATTTTGGTTGTGACTGCCTTGATTTTGCTGCAGAGAGGTTACATTTTTGAAGAAAGAGGTGGCCAAATTGAGGCTCAGTTCAGTCTCAATGTTTAAGAAACAAGAGACTGAAATCAACAAACTTCGATCAGAAAATGCTGGTAAGCCGATTCCTGATTAAGAAGACTTGAATCCATAATATGCAAATAATCTCCTCTCTCTGTACAGCGCAAGCAGGTCAAATTACACAGCTTAGTCTGGACAAGGGGATTCTTGAATCCTCGATTCGCCACACCGATCGGGCGATCAAAGAGCTGAGCCTCCTGATCTTCGAAAAACTGAAGGCCGTGGTTGATCTTTTGAAGACTGATGTGGTAGAACCGAAGAAAGACAACCTCAGCGTAAGTGACTGGACATCGCTGCTCACTGCCCAGGCAGAATCACTGCTTGAGTATCTCCTTGGAGATACACGGCGACGCGAAGAGGTGATCAGAACCAGGGTTCGATCAGCCGCAGTAGCCGTACTCAGCCCGGTTCGACTTCACCATGGCCCAGATGCAGATCTGAGCGCACTGGTGGGTCCGGTTGAGGTCGAGAGTGAAGAGCTGCTCAATGCAGTCATGGAGGAGGTCAAGCCCTTAGTAGATAGGCTCCTGACTGAGCTGGGGATCGAATGATCCTTATTTTTGTATCTAGACAATTGTGTATAATGCAATGTATATAAAAAATCATTTTTGACATACATATAAGCACATCAAAGTACATATTTTGCATTTTATTTATTATGAGTTCCATACTATAAGCACATTCCCCCTAGCCCCCGCCTCTGCTTATGAATACTGAAGCCTTAGTGTTATAAGCAGAGGAGAAAACATAAGCGTAACGACCAGGGGTGTGCGTTTTAAATCAACGATCTGGATCAATGTAACGTCTAATCTTATTGCGAACTGGTAGCCACTCAGATGACCAAGGACTTGCCAGATAGCCCCGTATGCGCTGAGAAATGGCTTATTTATGAGTGACTTATCTGGAAGTGGTCATGAGATCAACCAGCGAATCCGATTAGATTGTTGTAATGATCTGACCGCCGGCGGTCAGCCCCCAGGTCGTATGCATATGATACGGGCTTAAAGAGAAAAACTCATTGTGTGAAAGCAAAACATATTTTATTTTATCAAAAGATGCTAATTGAACAGGAAAAAAGTGATTGGAATACTTACACGTAAAACTTGCGAAGTTGATCGATGTTCCAAGTATTGGACAAAATCTGACCATCCTCCAAAGCTAACCGCGCAGATCCTGTTCGCGGCACTGAGACAACAGTATAAGGACCTTCCCATTTTGGGGAGAATTTGTTGCGATTAGACTGGTCTTGAATTTTTCGTAAAACCAAGTCGCCCACATTGAGATCACGTGGTCGCACCTTTTTACTGTGATACCTGCGTAAAGCCTGCAAGTATGCCGCGGATTTAACCAGGGTGCGATCACGCCGTTCTTCTAAGAGGATGAGATCTTGCGCCCGTTGTTCGGACTGATTAATCTGTTCGAACTGATCTGTCCGAATAGAACCAATACTTACTTCCATAGGCAATACCGCCTCGGCCCCATAGACCAAATGGAAGGGCGTCTCACTAGTGGCTCGACTAGAAGTAGTCCGTAATGCCCATAGAACGGTATAGAGCTCATCTGCCCAAGCCCCCGAGCGGGTCTTAAGGCGATCAAAGACGCGCTTTTTAATGCCTTGCAGTATTTGCCCATTGGCCCGTTCTACGGCACCGTTGCTTTGTGGATGTGCCACAGAAGCAAAGCACACCTTGGTCCCAACCTGATCGCAGTAGTCCAGGAAAAGACCGCTGGCGAACTGAGAACCATTGTCTGTGATGAGACGGTTTGGAACACCAAATCGTGCCACAATGTTCTTATGGAAGAACTTTTGTGCGGCTGATGCGGTAATATTTCATACTGGTTCGGCCTCAATCCACTTTGTAAATGTGTCAATGGCTACGAACAGAAACTTGTACCCATTGACCGCTTGTGGCATAGGACCGACGATATCCATCCCCCAGACCGCGAATGGCCATGCGAGAGGAATGGTTTGCAACGCATAGGCAGGTTGATGAACTTGTCTTGCGTGGAACTGACACTGGGGACACGTCTTGACCATATGTTTGGCATCATCAAGTGCCGAAGGCCAGTAGAATACTTGTCGAAAAGCCTTTCCGACCAATGTCCGATATGACGAGTGCGCACCGCATACACCGTCATGTATTTCTTTCAAGAGGGATTTTCCTTCCTCCTGAGATATACAACGCATGAATACTCCTTGAGTATCCTTTCTGTACAAAATCCCATCTATGATTTTGTACAGACGCGCTTTTCGAATTAACCGATCACTTTCAGTTTCATCCTCGGGTAGGGTCCCATGTTCAAGATAGACCCTCAATGGATGAGTCCAATCTTGTTCCTGACCGAGGTTGGTAACGAAGGCTATTACCGGATCATCCTCGACTGAAGTCATGATCGAAGGATGGTCCAAGTGTTCAATGAACACTCTTGCCGGAGCAGATGAGTGTGAGGACCCAATTTTGGAGAATTGGTCTGCGAGAATATTGTCCTTTCGCGGGATGTATTGGATTTTGAAATGACTGAAGTGTTTTTCCAATCTCCTCACTTCCCCCAGGTAATGAGCCATTGTCTCATCGGAGGTGCTGTACTCCTTGTTTACCTGGTTTACGACCAGCTGTGAGTCTCCCCTCACCACTAATCGACGGACTCCGAGGAATTTTGCTGCCCGGAGCCCTGCAAGAAGACCTTCATACACTGCTGCATTGTTGGTCGCAACAAAGTGTAGTTGAATGACATACTTAAGCTGTTCGCCCTGGGGCGTAACTAAAACCACTCCAGCCCCCGAGTGTTGAAAACTACGGGAGCCGTCAAAGTACATTGTCAAGTAATCGGGGCACTCCAGTTCCTCTGCCAACTGCACGGGTGGCTCAGGGTTGGTCCATTCGACCACAAAGTCGGCCAAAACCTGAGACTTAACCGCCGTGCGGGGGGTGAAATGGATCTCGAAGGCACCGAGTTCGACCGCCCATTTGGCGATTCGACCAGATTTCTTTGGGTTTCGGACAATATCCCCCAAAGGAAAAGAGGAGGGTACTGTGATCTTGTGCGCTTGAAAGTAATGTCGTAGCTTACGGGAAGCCATCAGTAGCGCGTAAAGTATCTTCTGGACCTCAGGGTAGCGCTCCTTAGGACTATGAAGTACCTCGCTCACATAGTAGACAGGTCTATGTATTCCTTCCCTATCTGCGATCAGAACGGTGCTGACAGCATGCGGTGTGGCCGCTAGGTAAAGAAGCAACGGTTCTCCTTTGTCGGGAGACACCAATACTGGCGGACTGGATAGATATGTCTTTACCTCCTGAAATGCTTTTTCGGCCTCATCCGACCATGTAAAGTTATGATGCTTCCGCAAGGCTTTGAAGAAAGGCAATCCCCTTTCGCCTAATCGCGATATGAAGCGACTTAAAGCCGCCATGCGACCAGCCAGGCGTTGAACATCCTTCATGGTTGAGGGCGACCTCATTTGTTCAATGGCCCTGATTTTCTCAGGATTAACTTCAATGCCCCTGGAACACACAAGGAAACCAAGGAGTTTTCCTGAAGAAACCCCGAAAGAATATTTCTCCGGGTTTAATTTTATTCCAAAGCGATTCAAATTACAGAAGGTTTCAGCGAGATCGTCCAAATGAGACAATCTCTTGGTACTTTTTACAACCAAATCGTCTACATATGCTTCGAGATTACGCCCTATCTGGGAATAAAAGGTCATTTGCATCAAGCGCTGGTACGTCGAACCTGCGTTCTTGAGACCGAACGGCATTCTGATGTAGCAGTATGTGCCGAACGGGGTGATGAAGGCAGTTTTCTCTTCATCGTCTTCTGCCATGCTAATTTGATAATATCCTGAGTAAGCGTCCAGAAAACTCATCAGTTCGCAACCCGCAGTCGAGTCGACCAGCTGGTCGATGCGGGGAAGGGGAAAGTCATCCTTCGGACAGGCAGCGTTGAGGCTAGTATAGTCGACGCACATGCGCCACTTGCCATTTGACTTGCGGACCATGACCGGATTGGCGAGCCATTCCGGGTGATCCACTTCGCGGATAAACCCGGCCTGTAGGAGTTTGTTCAACTCTTCTCGGATGGCTTCCTGTCGGTCAGCGGCAAAACGCCTGAGCTTTTGCTTTATTGGTCGTTGTCCAGGTCGAATTGCTAACCTGTGCTCAATTACTTCCATTGGGACACCGGGCATGTCGGACGGTTTCCACGCAAACACGTCTGCGTTAGCCCGGAGGAAAGCAACGAGGTCGAGTTCCTATTTGTCATCCAGGGCTGATCCGACCCGAATTGTCTTGGATGGATCATCTGGGTACAGAGGAACTTGTTTGAGTTTTTCATCCGGTCGAGGAGCAGCCTTGATCGCATCGGCGGCGACGGTGGTGACCTGAGCGTCCCGGAGGGGAAGTTGATCGACCATCTCCAAAGATAGCCGGTCGCACGTGAGTGCCACGTTGCGACTGCCTCGGACCGAGATGACACCTTTGGGGCCAGGCAATTTCCCGCACTGATAAGCATAGTGCATTGCCATCATGAACTTAGCAAGAGTCGGCCTGCCAAAGATTGCATTATAAGCTGAGTCACAATCGATTATATCGAAAGTAACCAATTCTGTCCGGAAGTTGTCTGGTTCTCCCAGAGTGACCGGGAGGACCACTTGTCCCAATGGCATCATGGAGGGACTTGGGATTATCCCATAAAACGGATGGATTATGGGCTTGATCTTCGAACGAGGAATTTGCATCTCGTCGAGTGCCTTGACCAATAAAAGATCAAGGGAACTTCCCCCGTCAATCAGGACCCTTTCGACTCTCGCGTTACTGATGATTAGGGTAATGACCAGAGGTAGCCTCAATGGTCGGGTTAGCCCCACAGGACAGTCAGCGCGATCGAATGTCAAAGGCATATCTGACCAACGGGGGTATTGAGGTTCACCAAGGAATGTCTCCGTTTGGTTGACCTCTCGGCAGAAGGTTTTAAACTGCCTTTTGGAAACGAAAGAGGAAGAACCTCCGAAAATGACATTAACATGATTTTGAGGTACCTGGTAAGCCATTTCTTCGTCTCCGTCGACGTCCCTAATCCCGCACGCCTGCTCTTTAGGCGGTAAGGTTGGCATTGGCCCAACTCCTTGGTAGAAATCGTCCAGTTGTTTCAACCAACTCCTGCAGTTTTTGAGGTCGTGGCCTGCGGAGTTGTGGAGTGGACACCACTTCTTGCCCTCCTGCGGATTAGTTGATTTTTCTGGCTGGTCGGAATCCCGACCACCAGAGGCAGTTTTACTTTTAAATGAAGACTTATTACCTTTGGTCGAAGGTGGCTTCTCTGCGACTGCGACCTCGCGGTACTGTCCGGAACGGTTCCTCTTCGACTTCTTTGACTTCCCACCCGGTGAAGACTCCGGCTTTTTGCTTGAATCTTCTTTCCTGGCGTCCTTAAAGCCTGGTTGGGGTGGTAGGTCCCCCTTATCGACCATTCGGTTCCATTCGACCGCTTCGGCTGCATCGGAATATCAATCAGCCATGTCGAACAGATCGGCCACTGATCGAGGAGGGTGGATAAGCAAGTCTTCAGTGAATCTCCGGTATCGAACGGCATGCTTAAATGCCCTGATTACGGAGCCATCAGATATGTTCGGGATGGTATTCCTCACACCGACAAACCTCTTGACAAACTGCCGAAGTGTTTCGGTTGAAGTTTGCCGCAGCCTATGCAGGTCGTCCTCCTTACCCGGCTTTTGGTAACAATTTTGGAAATTGCTGAGGATGGCATCGCACAGCATTTCCCAATTGTAGATGGAACCCTCGGGTTGATTAAACAACCAGGTTCTAGCCGGTCCCGCGAGGACTGTAGGCAGGTAGTTGGCCATGACCTTGTCATCACCTCCTGCTGCTTGGATGGCAGTAATATAGATCTGAAGGAACTCGGATGGGTTCTGAGTTCCATCAAACCTCTCAATGGCCCCTGGTCGAAACTTATCGGGCCAAACGACTGCTCGTAGGCCAGGCGAAAAAGCTTTGCAACCAACGTAAGGACCGTGAATCGCCCTGTGACTCTCGGTTGGGTCTCGAGCGACCTCACGCAATGGCGAGGTTACTCGTGGTCCCAAACGAGAGTGAACAGGAACTCGATCCCTGCTACGATAATCCTGCATTCGCCGGTATTTGTCCTGTCGGGACGGTACGGGCGGCGGGTAACTCCGCTGGCCGGAGCCAGAATGAGGACCATCCCGCACACGGGAATGCGTTACCGAGCGGGAAGAGGCCGTTGGGGTCGCCTCGGGCGCGACCTCATCCAGTCTCTCCGCCAGGATCCTGAAAAAGGCCGGTTTCTGCGCATCCGTGACCGTAGGAGGAAAATTACGCATGACTTCCGTGATAGATCGCAGTCGACCATGGGTACTTCTCCTAGGCGCACCAGGTGTTATCGTTTCTTCGTCCACTGGGAAACGCTCCGGTGGCAAAGAAGGGGTCTGGTCACGTTTTCGACCACGCGACCGTCGAGAAGAACTCGGAGCAGCATCGTAACGAGCCTGCGCATCTTGAAGAGCCTCTAGGGCAATTCTGCGCAATTCGCTGTTTTGTTGCTCGAGATCTTGATCCTCCTTCTGTTTGCGATCTTGTTCTTCCCTGGCAGCCTATTGATCGGGAGTTTCTTCCGACAGCGCAGCAAACTGCCTAGGGAGAGAGGTTGCCGATGGGGAAAACATCTAGGTTTGTTCCGAGTCTGACTCAAAATTAAAGAGACGGTGAAGGTTATCAGGGTCGAACCTTCCTGGGCTAATTTCTGGGTCATCATCATATTTTCCCTCAGCGGGGTCGTATGACAGGCCGGATTCATCACCTAGCACATTAAGAACCTCTGTGGGTTCTGACCTTGCGCTAGTTGCTCTCTGGTCGATTGACATGACTTGGAGAGATGATTCAACCTGCGGAAGATTCTGGCCTTCGACCTCCTCCATCGGAACAGGATCGCTTGGAGAAGGCATTGGTATATGGGCATAATCCTTGAGATCGAAATCGTTCTCGGAATCATATGCTCCAGCCATGTTTCTGCGATCCTCCGAATTTCAATTAGGACGCCTTGAGAAAGGCCTCACGGTGGGTGCCAGCTATCGACGATTCGGACTCGGGGTCCTCAGCCGAACTTATGCAAAATTTGTAATTGTGAGACCTTTGAAGATGACCCTCCGGGAAGGTATGTAGAACAATGGTGAACAGGAGCACAGAGAGATTTATACAGGTTCGGGCCCTCGATGGTGGGAGTAAAAGCCCTACGTCCTGTTAGAATTTCACTATATGTGATAAAGGTTTACAAACTAGCGGGAAGAAACCTTCACAGGCGAAAGTTTTTCCTATACAAGTGTACAAAAAAGAAGCTCTAGGAGACTTGTGAATATTGTCTAATTTAAGCCGTAGACTTGGCTGTTTGAGTGGTTGAGATACGTTGTATCTCACTTGTCTCAAGGGTCTTGTTCTTCCAAATGTCTTAGATCCCCTGTTTGATGTACTTTGCCACCTTTTTATACTGGTCGAAAGGGTGCCATATGAAGAAAACTGCATCAAACGGTTGGATGCGGTTTCTGGAGAACTGCTGTTAACTTCCACGGAGGTTATTAACACGTGTTAATCATGAATAACCGCATATATTAACCTCTGACGGTTGGTCTTCAACGTGGAGGAATCCTCGGGATGCTTGGAATATCCTGATATAAGGATAACCGAATAAACTCCAAGCACCCTGGTCGAGAATGTTCTGACCACGGAATGTGGGCTGACCGCGCAACATCCCGGATATCCAGTTCGCGTATAGCATGCGAACTTCCTACCGCGCAAGGCTGTTGGCCTGATCGCACGAAACCCGTGGCCTGATCGCGTAAAGCTTGCGACCTCATAGTGATGCCCCTCAGAATAGCTTGAGTTCGCATCGCCAGATACATGTCTGGTTTGAACCTGTCTTGAACCAAAAGTTTATTAGAAGTGACCCGGGTGACAATCCTCGTCAATGATGTAGATAGGCTTAGAGCTATTTCTAGTTCTCTTGGGGCGGCTATTGTAGATCCTACTGATGCCAATACGTCCCTAGGAGAACTTTGTAAATTACTTTCGGATCAGGTCAACGCTTTGGTCACTTGTATCCCTTATGTATGCAAAGATTGTAAGAAATAACAAATTTCTTTTCCTTATATATCTGGCTTTTCGAATGATTATGTATAACTGATAATCACCAAATGATGTTCTCTGTGTGAAAATGTTAACAAGAAAATACTTCTGCGATCAAGACAGTTTTTAACTCAAAACCGTCTCTGATAGTAACAGTACAGACAGTTTTATAGTCAGGACCGAACGTAATAGTCTCAACGTTCTTTGAACATCCACAGACATATATATATATACACCATAACACCATAATATTTCATTTTTTTAAATACTAACATTGAAAATAAGATAAAATCAAATATTAAAAACATTTTATTCAATCATTTGGTCACATTTCTGATATTATTGCTACCCGTCCAATTGGTACTGGTGGCTCTTACATGCAGATTCATCATCATATAATAATTCACCAGAGAAACTAGTGGCCGTCGATGGAGTTGCGGCGGCCATCAATGGAGCTTACGGGTTAGGGCTTGTCTTGCCCAAGGAGAAAAATAAGTGGAACAATTCAACTAGTCGAATGTTCGATTGCAAGCAAAATTCTAGGATATTATAGACGGCTCGGACCTTATCACCGTCTGTGATAGTAGAGCAGACTGTTGATTTTATAATTATGACAGACGGTTATGAAGTAAACACCAACTGTTATAGTAAAGTGGACGGTTTTGAGCTCGGAACCGTCTTTGATATTCTGTTCTACAAAAATGCACCGATATTACTGATGGTATTATATAGAACCGTCTGTATTGAACCTAGTATAAAAGGTTTTTTGGCAGATGTTTTGAGCTAGTCGTACACTCTTGCTCGATATACTGCCCAGTTGGAAGAGATCTGGGGCAAGGAAGAGAAATATCTCAAAAGGGGAGCATTTGGGGCAACAAATTTAAAGATCCAAGGTTGGTACTTGATTTTATCATCAATATCGATCTCCATTGATTGATCAAATTAGAGGGAGAGGGAGGGGAAGCTACAGTAGCAAATCCTAGTTGTAACTCATTTTCAACCTGTAGCTATTTAATTTCTTTATGATGTGTGTTATCCACACCCCCAACTAATTGCTTGCAGTTCAAGTAGGAGTTAACTAGTTATACCGCAAACTCCACATCAAACACTAGCTAGCTAGATTTATAATTTATTGCGTGTCGACCGTACGTAGAGCATTACTGATTAGCATGTGTATGAATTTAATTAATTGCAGATGGTCCATCGAGACTGGATGTATAATGACAACCGAGTGAGTGAGGAATACATGAAAGGTGTTTTAGATTTCCAAAAAGTTGCTGAGCAAGACATGGCGAAGAAGGGTTTACCATATAAGTACTGTCCTTGCGTAGACTGCCAGAATCTTAAGATGTTCACCAACTCATCTCAAATTGTCGCCCACTTGATCCGACATGGTTTCTAAAAGGAGTACACGTGTTGGGTCCACCATGGAGAAGAGACAACTGCAGATATAAGTGCCGCTCAGGTTGAGGAATAGGACATGTCGGATCTCAACAACGACTTCGATGAGGATATGCCAGAGGATGACTATTTATAAGACATGTTGCGTGATGTGGAAGGAAATTACCGTGAAAGGGAGTTTGGCAAATTCAAGCGCTTGATTGAGGATTCAGAAAAGCCATTGTTCCGTAGTTGCAAGTCGAAGTACACAAAGTTGGCCTCCGTGCTTGAACTGTTAAAATTGAAGGCAAGTAACAGTTGGACCAACAAGAGTTTCATGGCACTGTTAGATCTTTTGGCAGACATGCTTCTGGAAGGAAACGAGTTGGCAAAAACACCTACTAAGTGAAAAAGTTGTTGTGTCCTTTGGGAATGGAAGTAGAAAGGATACACGCATGCCCTAATGATTGCATCCTTTACCGTAACGACTACAAGGATATGCATGTTTGTCCGGTTTGCGGCGCATCCCGCTATAAACGTAAGGACCGAACCGATGACGGCGACTGCGCTGAGATAAAGCAAGGACCTCCTACTAAGGTGTTGTGGTAATTTCCTGTCATTCCCCGCTTGCAGCGTTTGTTTGCAAACCGTAAAGAGGCAAAATTATTGCGTTGGCACTCGAAAGACCGGAAGAAGGACGGAAAGCTGAGGCACCCCACTAATTATTTGCAGTGAAGAAACATCGACAGGGAATTTGTTATCTTCTGAGCGGAATGGAGGAATATAAGGTTCGGGTTGAGTACCGATGGAATTAATCCTTTTGGTAACATGAGCAGTCGGCATAGCACTTGGTCGGTTCTTTTGTGTATCTACAACCTTCCTCCTTTGTTGTGTATGAAGTGCAAGTACATCATGATGTCTCTACTTATCTGAAGACCAAAACAACCCGGAAACGATATTGATGTGTACCTAGCACCATTGAAAGAGGATCTCCTAACAATGTGGAACGAAGGGGTGCAGGTATGGGACACATACAAACGAGAGACCTTCATCCTACGTGCTATGATATTTTGCACCATCAACGATTTCCCTGCCCTTGGAAATTTGTCGGGCCGTAGTACGAAAGGAGCCAAAGCCTGTCCCCACTACGAAGATGAGACTGAGAGCGTGTGGCTGAAGAATTGTAGGAAAACAGTGTACATGCCTCACCATAGGTTTCTTCCGAAGAATGACGTGTATCATAAGAGGAAGAAGTAATTTGACGGCCACAAGGAAGATGGTTCAGCCCCGAAGCCTAAGCGTGGGAAAGAAGTTTACTCACGGGTGAAGGACATAGACGTTGTGTTTGGAAAGGGTCGTAAATTGAAACCCCGCACGAAGAACAATTGGAAGAAGAGATCGATATTTTGGGACTTACCGTATTGGGAGCATTTAGAGGTTCGTCATTGCATTGATGTCATGCATGTAGAGAAGAATGTTTGCAACAGTTTAATCAGCCTATTGTTGAACATTCTGGGGAAGACAAAAGATGGCATCAATGTGCGTTGTGGCATGATCAAAATGAAAATCAGGCTCGAGCTAGCACCGAGAGAGGACGATAAAGTTCATATATACCTCCCCCCTGCTTGCTACACTTTGTGCAAGGCTGAGAGGATAGAACGCTGTAAGTGTCTCTATGGTGTTAAAGTTCCATCGGGTTATTCCGCAAATATAAAAAAGCTTGTGTCCATGGGCGATTTCAAATTGCTGGGTATGAAGTCTCATGATTGTCACGTGTTGATGACACAAATGCTTCCTGTTGCCATCCGGAGTATTCAGCCGCATAAGGTCGGAGAGGCGATCACGAGGCTATGTTATTTCTTCAATGCAATTTCTTGCAAGGTCATTGATCCCGAGGGACTAGATTCTCTGCAAAGCGAGGTGGTTCGAACTCTCTGTCAGCTTGAGATGTATTTTCCTCCGTCATTTTTTGATATTATGGTCCATCTCATCGTCCACCTTGTCAGAGAAATCAAGATATGTGGACCCGTGTTCTTACGTTATATGTATCCATTCGAGAGGTACATGGGTGTACTTATGGCCTATGTAAAGAATCGGTCTCGGTCCGAGGGTAGCATTGTCAAAGGTTATGCAGCGGAAGAGGTTGTTGAGTTCTGCGTCGATTACATGGCCGAGGTAGAAGCAATTGGAGTTCCTGTGTCTCGTCACTAGGGAGGCTTGATGGTGTTGGAACTATTGGACGGAGAGCCATCACTCCTGATTTCGATATGTACACGAAAGCTCATTTTTGGGTCTTGCAACACATGACGGAGGTGTCTCCGTACATCGACGAGCACAAGGAGATACTACGACAAGACAATCCTCACCGATCCGAGGTTTGGATCACGGGAGAACATAACAGTCAATTCAACGCGTGGATGAAAGTGCGAATCACCGGAGAGTCCTCAAGTGAGAACCTTAAATGGTTGGCAAAAGGGCCCACGTTTACTGTAAAGACATGGTAGGGATACGACATCAATGGGTACACATTTTACACGAAAGCTCAAGATCGAAAGAGCACTGTGCAAAATAGTGGAGTGAGCGTAGAAGCTTTTCATGAGGAGTTCAACGAGACAGGCCCAACAAGGGTAGTACGTGGATTGACTCGTACTACGGGTTCATTGAAGAAATTTTGGAGCTCGATTACGTACTGTTCAAGATTCCCCTGTTTCGATGTCGATGGGTCTAAATCCCACAGGGTGTGAAGGTTGACAGTTACGGTTTCACTTCTGTGGATCTCGATCGAGTTGCTCATAAAGATGAGCCATTCATACTTGCAAAGCAAGCCATTCAGGTCATTTATGTCACTGAACCGGCCAATAAGAAGTGGCACGTCGTCCTTCATGGCAAGAGAAGGATTGTTGGAGTTGAAAATGTCATAGACGAGGAGGAATACAATCAATTTGATGAGATGCCTCCATTTGGAGATGGCGTACAGGTCGATACTGAAGACACCGACGAAACCAGTTACGTGCGTATGGATCACCAGGAAGAGTTATACTTTAAAGGTAATCAACCGTCCTTATCTCTCTGTTTCCATCGGTATAGCTTATATATCTCCTCTAATTCTCGTCTTTGCAGGGCCGCGGCAAGTGGAAAGTTGAGGATAACATGGCTGTGTATGTGAAA
Source organism: Pharus latifolius (assembly GCA_019359835.1). Lineage (NCBI taxonomy): Eukaryota > Viridiplantae > Streptophyta > Magnoliopsida > Poales > Poaceae > Pharus > Pharus latifolius. Next base: position 41,306,841 of record CM033323.1, on the reverse strand, counting down.
ATTGTCGGTCAAAGTCCCCATTTGTATGTAACATTTATTTGAGCATGCTCCACATTGTATGTTAAATTTATTTGAGCATGCTCTACATTGTAATCAATTTTCGAATCTACATTGTAACCAATTTACGGAGCATTTGGACTCCATTTGAAATATCTGAGTGTTCATTTAAAACAAGTTTTTGAGTATTTAGAGTTGCAGAGCTACAGAGTTTCTGGTTGTAAAACTCTACATATTGCGTAGAAGACGTTTAGAGTTAAGGTTTTGAAGTTACGTGCATTCGTGCAGTCACAGTCAGTTCTAAAGTCAAAACAGTCTGTGATATTCTCTCTAGAGATTATCACTAGGGAGATTATCACAGACGGTTATGAAGTTAGAACCGATTGTGATATTCCCAACAGTGTCTGACGCTTCGAGTTCTTAACATGCATTCATGCAGTCACAGTCGGTTCTCAAGTCAAAACCGTCTGTGATAACCTCTCTAGAGATTATCACTAGAGAGATTATCACAGACGGTTTTGACTTGAGAACCGACTGTGATAATATTATCACAGACGGTTATGAAGTTAGGACCGACTGTGATAATCTCTCTACATGGTACATAGTTCAAGGTGGGCTTTTTCCAGCTCATTTCCAGACTTCGCGACTGTTTGCCCAAGCTCTCTCCGCCCTCGCATCATCCGGTGCGATCACCTCCATCGCCTTTCCACCATCAGGCGCGATCACCTCCATTGCCCTCCCACCTTCCGGCGCAATCACCTCCGTCGCCTCCCCACCGTTTCTACCATTCTTGGTTAATTTTAAGTATATGGGTTTTGTTATAGAATTATTAGTTTCAGATTTACTTAAACTGTTCTCTCTTTCACTTATGTTAGGAACTAATATGTCTGGTGACGAAATGAACCACTCGGGGAGTCAGAGTGACCTCGCTGGCAATGAGACGCCTGGGCCGGAGGTCGCCATGTCCACCGTGACCCAGTCGCAAAAGAGAAAGGGGTGAGGCCAGACGACATGCGCGTGTCTCGACAAGCGGGAAAGGCAGCACGTACAGTTCAACGACAATGGTGTGCCGGAAGATCTGGACAAACTTATCGGTCAGTACCGCTCACTATGCGGCAAAGTGGCAATGGAGCGGGTGCCCATCACCACCTCCGACTGGGGTCAAGTGCCCCAGAGTACAAGGATGCGCTGTGGGAAGAAGTGCAGGAGGTGTTTCACATTCCCGAGAATCGCTAGTTCACCGTCCGCCGGACGACACTGATGTCAATAAACAAGGAGTGGAGGAACTTCAAGAGCCACCTTGTCAGGCACTATGTGAAGGAGTCAAAGACCCCCTTCAATGACTACCCTTTCATGACTCCCGAGGCAAGGCAGCAGTTCGTGGAGATGAAGGGCAAGCCTGAGTTCCAGAAGCTTAGTGTGAAGGGCCTGGCTAACCAGGCCAAGAATACCCACCCACACAGACTAGGCACCGGTGGGTATGTGGGGAAGAAAAGGTTGTGGTGGAAGCCGGACAAGGAGGCTTCCCAGTCTTCGGCCAACGCTCCTTATGCGAGCATAACAGACGTGTGCGCCCGCAATTGGTGCCGAGGAAGATCAATGATGACCTCCTCCAGAAGCATCTCTGTGAATAACCCTGCGGACAGGGAAGTGATCGACCGGCTGATAAGATTGTACGATCACGTACTTTTCTCGTAACACGCATGCAATGGGTTGTATTGCTAAGTTCTCCTGTTGCAGGTGACGCTGAGTGCGCAGGCGGCATCTGGATAGTTCAACCCAAGGAGGGACAGGGATATCCTCACGGCGGCGCTAGGAAACAAAGAGCATGTAGGCCACGTGCGCAGCCTCGGTGCCACTGTGCCTTGGAGGGATGGTTTCCCTGATGATGCGGAGGCGGCTAAGAGGGGAAAGAGATCCTACAAAGCCCGCGATGAACGGCTCAAGGAGGAGAGGCGATCGGAGTTCACTGCTCGGGACAAAGCACTCCTGCAGCAGTTGTCGGAGATGCGGGCCATGTATGATGAGCTAAAACAGGCGACCCAGGGCACCCCCCTTGTAGCAATGGAATTACCGACCCCCAATCTTGGCCATCGTAGTTGCTGCGCGTCCGCGCCGGGGTCTTCGCAGACAGAGCCCTCTCCAAAGTATCTGGTGGACTTTCTTCAGGTAATGACCATTTTTCTATATTATACATTCGAAAGTGAAAAGCGGTGAAATTCAATAGGTTAATGTGCACTATTTGTAGGAACCCGCCTCCTGCAAGCTTATGGTGCTGGCCGGTCTCTTCCCGATCGAGGCTGGCCGTGGGATGGTGCAACCATGTACGGCGAGGGCCACAATCCATGGTGTCCCTCTATCTGAGGGTTTTGCACGGGTCCAGGTGGACAGTCTCTCCGACCATTGCAAAGGTTTTCCGTTGGACAAGCCGCCGAATGACGAGATTACCACTCTTGGGGATGCGGTACACACGTTCGTGCAATGGCCCAAGAAAGATATCGTCTTGGATAAGGTAATTCCCCCACTAGTTTCATAATTCGTGCTGTAATAATAGCCCTCGGAGATAGTGTCCATTACTATACGTAAGTTCTTACATCACAGACGGACACCGACACTCAGCCTACTAGCCAACCGACCCCTCCGAGAAGCCAACCAACGGGTCCGATGATGAAGCTGACTCCGACTAGGAGGCAACCATTCAAGAAGCTGTCTAGTAGGGGAAATGCAAAGAAGAGCTCGGTGAAGGAGAGTGAGAAGAGTGTGCCAGCTCTCATGCCGTTCACTCTGGGGATGCCCATGGCCTCCGATGCCACAATTTCTAGCATGGGGTTAGCATGCCAGAGCCTGCATGGATAGTACATGAAGGGGACAAACAAGACCAGGACGCAGCGTCCGACGCACATCATGGTCAAGTACACCATGGCAGAGTTCCATAACAACGTCGGGACCTACTTGGTGACCTTCGAAGACCTGCACAATTTACTCAACAAAGATGCGCTCGACTTGTCAATCCTACGTTCTTGGGTGCTGTAAGTATCCTACTATCCTACGCCTATTCGTGCATATACGGATATATGTCAATTATTAATTGGTTACATCCGTGCAGCTGCATGACCAGATATGCCAAAGCTAAGGGCAAACCTGTCGGTTTCTTGGACTCCCAAATGGTCATCGAGGTGATGTTTAGGACCGACGCGGATTTCGTTGTCGACTACATCAAAAGAGGGTTGGTTGCTCAGGTCGACAAGGAGTACATACTTGTACCCTACAACCAGAGGTGAGTGCTTTCATCAGTACTTCACCCGTAGATTAGTGTCTCAATATGCACACCCCCAAACTTAGATTAAATTACTAATTCTTTACGTGTAACATGTAGCTACCACTAGATCCTGTTAGTACTTATTCTGAAAAGGAACAAGGTGTTCTACCTTGATTCATTTCAGAGGAAAGGGTATGAGTATTGCGACGCACGAGATGTATTCGAAAGGTTGTGATATTCGTGTGGACCTATCTTGCATCTATATTTACTATCCTCAAATTTTCAATTTCGACTATTCTCAAACTGTCAATTTTGACTATTTGCAGGGCTTTCATGAACTACTTTGCCGAGGGAGGGCGACAACCCGAGCGACGAGCCGATAAGTTTCAGTGGTTACAATTTTTGGTACAAATTTCAACTGGCATCTATTTTACTTTATAACGTGTCCCGAGCTAACTCTCGGTCTATAAATTGGCAGTGCCATCAGCAGCCGGACGACAATACACGTGGGTTCTACGTGATGAGCCACATGTATGACCTGATCATTACCCCTCACCAGCCATATTTCCCCGAGGTATACAACTGCTCCCCTTTGTATCGATTTGGCAAAATTTTCAACTAAATTGAGCAAATTTTTTCTGTACCAACTCTTGCTGCAGGGGGTCGACTTCCCTTAAGAAAGCTTTGACCCTCGGCAGATTGGTATGGTCCGAGGGATGCTCGCTCAGTTTTTCCTTGCGGAGGTCATATCAACCAAGGGGAAGTTTAGGGACCTGTAAGGTTCGTATTAGTGCGGCCTTACTAATTGAGATTATCTGAAGGGCATCTAACTGAGAAATAGGTACATATAGTATAGTATATCTAACATACTAACTTTAATTATCGATTACATTTATTTGTTCAATCTCAATTGTACATATTTGAGTTTTGTGCTGTATATATGAAATGCAACTATTGTACATGTTTCTAAGTTGTGTGCATGTATGAGATGAACTGTATATATTTGAGTACTGTGCATGTATGAAATGAACTATATATATGAAATGCTATTGTACAGAGGTCATGGCTAGCATGATTCCTGAGGCTAGCCACAAAAAAAAGAATTTATTAAAAAAATATTAATATGCACAGACGGTTTTGATCTTATAAACCGTCTGTGATAGATCGAACTATGTATGTATCACAGAGTATCACAGAGCATTCTGAGGTAATAACCGTCTTCGATAATGAAACTGTTCCAGATGGTTTTGACATAGTATCACATACGATTTTCAGGTCAAAACGATCTGTGATACTCATACTATCACAGACGGTTCTGAGATTATAACCGTCGCCGATAATGACACTATCCCAGATGGTTTTGACCTCAAAACCGTCTGGGATACCCATACTATCACAGAAGGTTCTAGGATTATAACTGTCGCCGATAATGACAATATCTCAGATGGTTTTGACCTCAAAACCGTCTGCGATACTCATAGTATTACTGATGGTTCTGAGATTACAACCGTCTGTGGTAATATGAGTATCACAGACGATTTTGATCTTATAACAGTCTGTGTAGTAAGAGTATCACAGACGACTTTGACCTCAAAACCGTCTGTGATACTCATACTATCACAGATGGTTTCTGAGATTATAACTGTCGCTGATAATGACACTATCCCAGATGGTTTTGACCTCAAAATCATCTGCGATACTCATACTATCACTGACGGTTCTCACATTATAACCGTATGTGATAGTATGAGTATCATAGATGGCTTTGATCTTATAACAGTTTGTGTAGTAAGAGTATCACAGATGGTTTTGATGTTATAACAGTCTGTGTAGTATGAGTATCACAGATGGTTTTGATCTTATAACAGTCTGTGAAGGGAAAATCACAGAAGGTTCAAAACCGTCAGTGATAGTACTCGATTATCACTGACTCGAATATCCCTGATGGGTCAGAACCGTCTGTGATGACTGTTTTGACCCGACTGTGATAATGAATTCTGTAGTAGTGGACGCTTTGCTGTTGATCGGCAAAAAGCTATCCACGTGGAGTTAGTGTGAGACCCCCACTTGAGGGTCACCTTGGCAACCGCCCAGGTAGATTGCGCACAGAAAGGTACATCACAAGCTCACAACAACAGAATTCACTCTAAATAATAAAGCTGGTAGATAAAGCAAGTACAAGGTCACGAGGACCACTATTACAATATCATAATGCCACTGGTGGCACTACTTAAAGTTGATACAAAAGTAGAGAGTTTTTCAAAATCAAGAATCGGTATTGAAGTACCGAACACAGAAAAACAACACAAAAAGCAACCATAAGGGTCTTCATTTTCTTCTGCAGCGGCTCTGGAAGGGCTTCCTCCACATCGGACTCAACTTGGCTCATGACCCTCCTAGAAGCTCAAATCGTCTGGAAAGACTCTTTCCTCTTCTTGGTGCTCAAGGCCAGGGGAATCGGAATTCTCAAAGTCTTCTTCTGAATTTGTTTGCAAAGGCAAGGGTGAGCATGTTTTTACACAATGCTCAGCAAGTCTCATTACAAAAATGTAGGTATATAGATGAGGGGTGATCAAGAAAAGGGTTTAAGACTTATAATTATAAATAGTATAGATTTCAATTCTTTGATCTCTCAAATGAGGGTTTTGTTTTCAACAACGGGGTTTTGTAAATCTTAAGTTATACTTTAGAAATCGTTATGTGTGATGGTCTCCCATGAGTCATCACTTTTATCAACCGTATTATGAAAACATTCCAAATCATTACTTGTGCTATAACCCATGGATAACATCCACTACGAAAAGACTCCTGAACCTGGGAGTACAGAGTATCTGATACTTCTTTTACACTTTGCAAAGGTGTACCTCTTTTTAAATCCACCAGTTCACTCGGCTTTCAAGTCGGGCCAACTCCATGTGACTTATACACATGTGACAAGGCCGAGATCACACAACGCTTTTGCAGTTCAGTATTAACAGTATCCCCGCCCGGTAAATAGATAGTTAAGTCTCAAGTACCGTTGTGGGTCTTCCCCACTGCCTTACTTCCTAGCCTCTCTGGTCTATGTTCCCGCAGGACACATAGCCTTGGTCTATGTCCACGCGAGACATACGACCATTTAAGATTACAGCCGCTCACGGCTTAATCAGGTCTAGGGCGCCTTCCTTCTTTTACGCCTTTTCCTCTCATTATTTTTCTGAACTCACATCACTCATGGCCGAACCTTGGCCTTCCAGTTTCCACGCGAGAAACCAGATCGTCAAACCATGCAGGGAACTGCTAATACCAAAAAGCTACTGAGTTGTGCCTGTCCCATACCAGGCAAGTGGTTGGTACGTTTACAATTCGTATAGAGACACAGCACAAGGTTCTTGTCCTTATGAACCAATAGTGAGGAACATTCACATTCCCTGGTGCGCACCACACCCTCTCCATACAATCCAATCCTCACTACTGATCCCTTTTATCAGTTTTCTTGACAACACGGTTTTCATTATAACTTCTCATGTATTTGACCATTTCAAGTTTAATGTGGATATTCAGTATATGAGTCCTAGGGTGACAAAAGCATATACAAGAAGGTTCAATAACAAAAAGGGGTTTCATGATTCATTAGGGAATATCTACTCATGTCATTCAAACATAACTTGTATTTCAACTAAGCATGCATAGTAAGAAACAGTGAATATACTTCATATGAAAATATTGGGTGAGACATGATCAAGGGGATGAGGCTTGCCTTGCACTGCTAGGTCTAATTACTCGGACGAATCTTCAAAGACTTCTTCCGCTCCTTCAGCTTCGGGCACTGCGGCGGACACAAGCAATACAATACACACACTACATAAGCATACATAAAATAGTTTCCATAGAAAATATTGAGTAAATAAGACATGCATGCAGGGGAAAAGGTTAGGGCAAGGTCACAAGGGTTCTGGTCGAAGAAACGGCTAAAAAGGATTGAACATCGAAGGGTCGACATTCAGTTCACGGCTTTGGCATAGCTTCAAGCTGGTATTAGGATGGTTTTCTGGAGAAGTGATAGAAGGGAAAGATGTAGAACACAACTCCAGGAATCTAGGGGACAAAGTGACATTTCCATTGCTCAACCAGAAGGGGTCAAACAAGGCTAATGCCAGTGGCTGACATGCACTGACATAGTGCAGACATTGCCAAAATCTAGGGCTTGACATAACTTTTGATACAGGGCTCCAATTGATGCACAACTTTGTCTGGGAGGTAGGCATTGATAACAGGAACAAAATACTTAACAGGATCAAGGGCTGAAAGTGGCTGGAAGGTGATGAAATTCAGTGATGAACTGTGGTGACTTGGACATGAACTAGGCTTCTGGACAGTGATCTTGGCATTGGAATAACTTTTGATTCAGGTCGATTCAGGGATCGAGCTAGTGGACAATAATGCTCAGGAGGCTAAGGCACATCTAAATGACAAGGTGATTTGGGCTGAAACGGCCGGGAACACTTTTCCGGTCATCGGTGCCGGAGAAGAAGCACTGCCAGCTGTGGGTTTCTGCTACAGGCCGAAAGAACTCTAATCCAAGCTTGGAGAGCATCTAGGAGGTATAAGGAAGCTGTTGGCACGGTTAGTTTGGTCAGATAATCACCGGAGAAGCCTGGCGACGATCGCCGGCGACTGGTGAAATCCGGATTTGGGGAAACCATCAATTTAAGCTCAATCTGGAAATCTAAGTACATAGGCTTGCTTGAAATAACTCACTAATCATTTCTCTTCACAGGCTCGAGGGCTAATTCGAGGTAGATTGGCCAGCATTGCCGGAACAGGGCAAACGGCCGTTTACGGCGATCACCGGCGATGGGGTTCAATCTGGTGCAATTAACTGGTATGACACAGAGAGGGAGGTAAGGGACGCTTACTGGTGGCCTTGGATTGGAGATTGGGGCTGTGGAGAGCTCTGGCGACGGTGGCCTCAAAAACAGCTCGCCGGGGAAGAAGCTGTTCGCGGCGGCGCTGGAGAGTTGGTGGTTTTCTGGTACTGGAAACTGAAGCAATGCACTGTGGAGGTATTTATAGCTGCTGAAGCCATCTGTTGGTCGACAATTCAGGGAACAGCGGTGACGAAATCGACCGCGAAGCGACCGGACACAGCGGGAACTTGTGCCGGCGATGATGGCGAGGCACTGGCGTGCAGCGGTGCAGGATTTTGGCAGTGGATGGCACTGGCGCAAGCGACGAGGGAACGGTGAAGTGAAAGCTCCATCGACGCGTGGCCGAGACGTGTCGAACGGGCGAAGCTGGGCTTGCTGGTTCGCGGGCTTGCGCGCGGGGAAGAAATTGGTTGTGCTGGTGCGGCCGAGGTGGCGTCCACGGCGGTGCCACGAATGCGCACGGGTGTCAGGTACGTGGCAAAGGTGGTGGCAGCTCTGGAAGTTCACCGGCGGCGAAGAACGCGGCGAAGCTTTGCGGCGGTTTCTGTTGAAACACGGCCAGGGGCCTAATTGCAATAAAAAGGACTGATCTGCAAGGAAAGTTTGAAATAGAATTGGGCTTGATTGCAAATCTGGAGATCTAAGGGTCCGATCTGAAATCTGATTTCGCAGATAAGTTGCATAAGATTATTAGAACTCATCTGGCCAAAGTTTGACAAGATCGGGCAAGATCTGAAGGGTTTCGACAAAAGTTGGGGGAAAACGACTTTAGGGTAAAACAGGGTAATTAGGGTTTCAAAAACGGCGAGGGTCGAAACTCAGGTTTAGGGCGGGATTTGGAAATTCTTCCAGAAGGGAAAAATGTTCAGAATAGTGAAAGGAAGGTGTTCACTGAATCAGATCAAAGTTTGGAGATGGTCTGAGACTTTTAGTCTTTTTGGGCTTCTGACAATTTCTGAGAAGGGCTGCTTTGTGAAAAGGTAAGAATGACAAGAGTTTGATTGCCAACTTTTTGGGGTAAGCTGCTGGCACAACAGGGATCTCATTCTGAAATAGAAAGGGACAAGACAGGCCAGGATTTGGAAAAATCGGGGTGTTACAAATCTAACCTCCTTAAAAACAATCTCGTCCTCGAGATTCTGATAGGTCTGAAAATTGATAAGGAAATCTTGATGCAGTCCTTCTTCCCTTTTTCCATATCGACTCATCTTCTGGGTGGTTGTTCCATTGAATTCTGCAGAATCAAATGGTCCTTGATTTCATTCTCCTGACCTCAAATATCTTGATGGGGTATTCTTGGTAGAACGAGTCTGATTGAACCTCTACTTCCTTGGGAGATGTCTGCTCTGTCGGTTATCAGCATAACTCTTCTTGTCTGGACTGTGCAGTTTTTGACCTCTTCTTAATGATCCGTACCTGAGCTTCTATATCTTGCTCTATTTCTGAGCTGATTAGTTGCCTTTCTTCAATTTCTGACTAATGTAAAGGCATTCTGCACTTGCGGCTGTATAGAGCTTCAAGTGGGAACATCTGTAAACTAGTATGGTAGCTACTACTGTGGGTGAATTCTGTGTATGGCAGTATAACTCTCCTGAAATTCCATATTTGAGCACACATGTTTGCAACTTATCCTCCGGTATTTGATTCACTAGTTCTATCCATTCTTAGTCTTCGGAAGTCCTGTGATAAAGTTTATTCCATCTTCTTCTCATTTCCATTCCAGTATGGCTAGTGGCTGTAACAATCCTGCTAGTCTTCGATGCTTGCTCTTCATCCTCTTGACATGTGTCACACTTTACCGCTTACTCGGCAATCTCTATCCATGTGACTTCACCAAAATTGATTCTTCAAGTCCTAACACATCCGAGTGCTTCTGGGGTGAATATAGTATGGAGTGTTATGAGCTTCTTTCAAAATTAGTGTCTTGATCTCCTTAACCTCTGGAACACACATCCTCTTATCTTGCCAAATTGCACCTTGCTCATCTTCCCGAAATTTCACTATCTTTCTGATCCTCATATCCTCTTTTATCCTCCGAGTTCCTTCATCACTTCCTTGTGATTTTCGAATCTCTTCTTCTAAAGTAGGTGTAACTGACAACATACATAGTCACAGAACCTTGATCTACTGATTTAATCATCTGCCGATGCAGTCCTCCATTAACTTTGGTGTAACAATGGTGCTGCAGTAAACCTTTCTGCTCAAGGCGTCTGCAATGACATTAGCTTTACCAAAATGGTAACGCATGTCTAGGCCATGGTTCTTTATTAACTCTAGCCATCGATGTTGCCTCATGTTCAAATTCTGCTAGGCAAGACATACTTCAAGTTCTTGTGGTCTAAGTGGATTGCACATCGATTCCTTAGTAGATAATGTCTCCAAATCTTGAGTGCGTGAATCATTGGTGCTAACTTCACGTCACAGTTCGGGTAATTCTTCTCATGAGACTGCAGTTATCTCGATGCAGATGCGACTGTTCTTCTTCCTTGCATTAAGACACAACTCAGTTCATGCCTAGATGCATTACGCTACATCTCAAAATTCTTCCTATTGTCAGGGAGTACTAGAATTGGTATGGTTGTTAGCCTTCGTTTCAACTCTTCGAAGCTCTTCTGACAATCTTCTGTCCACTCAAATTGGACATCCTTTTTCAACAAACTAGTGGGCGGCTTAGCTAGCTTGGAAAAATCTTTCAATGAATCGGTGACAGTGCTCAGCTAATCCAAGAAAACTTTTGACCTCAGTCACTGATTCTGGTTGTTACCACTCTTTCACGGTCTCGACTTTTAACTCGATTCACTTGCACTCCTTCGGCTGTCGTCAGGTGACCTAAAAACGAAATTTCCTGTGTCCAAATTCATACTTATCCGGCTTAGCATTAAATTGTTGCTCCCTTAGTTTATCCAAGACTTTTCGTAGCTGGTCAGGATACTCCTCTTGGTCCTTGAATGACATCTGATATGGCATTTTTGATACGGTGCCGTCCTAGGTTTCAATTCAACATTGAGTTCAAAACCTTAATCAGGGCACTTCTGGTAACTCTTTTGGAAACACGTTTGGGTATCTTCCAACTTCAGGGATCTGGTTCACCTCTTTCTTCGAACTGTGCTGATTTTGGGCTGGGTGTTCTACTGACATCCTCTCAGGGTTGGAACAAAACTTCTTTTCTATTAGGACTAGTAAGGGCAACGGCCTTACACTCACAATCCATTTGTCCTTCATGCTCCGACAACCAGTCCATTCTAGGTGTAACATCTCAATCCTTGTAGTTCTAGTGCCAGTAGTTTAGCAGAAAACTCCTTTCCACTTATATTAAATTTTACTCCTTTGCACACTGACTTTACTGGCATCCTAGAGTCGGGAAACTGAGTAGTGATAGGGTACTCTAGATACGTCATATTCAGTCCACTTTAAATAGCAAAGATTTTTGTCTGATGATCCTCCTTCTTCTTCTGATGTGACATAGTTGAGTCTGCCTTGAGTTGGTACCGGGTTTTCCTCTACTTCTTCCATGGTTAGTTGGAAATCTTTCTCTTGCAGCTGGAGCTTCTTATCCATACTGTTGTATCGGGGCAGGCATTGGGATTAGTGTCTGAACTGCAGGCTGTTATTGACCTTCACTTCTTCTCTTGGCTATTGGATTTGACAGATTCCTCTAGGGGATTTCTCTTGACAATGACCAAATTGTCCACAATGCTAGCAGTGTGGGGACAATCACGCTGATAGTGGCTTCTGTGACATGCCGGGTACTTGGCTGTCATGGCTCTTGTGTACTGTAGATTTGACTGATATTGTGGTGCTGCTTGAGTCTTTGATGAATGCATGAATATTCCTTCACTTGATATAATGTGGTCTAAGAAATAATCTTTTTCAACCGGAGAGTACACTTATCAATCTTGGCGTACAATTGGTGATCTGCTAACCTCCTTAGCACTAAACTTAGATACTGATTATGCTCTTCTTCGTTCTCGGGGAAAAGATGGGAATATCGTCCACAAACACGATAATGTACTTGCATATTCCATGAGAACTTTTTCCATTAAGTTCATGAACATTGCCGGTGCATCCATTTGTCCGGATGACATCACTGTAAACTCACATAATCCATATGTTGTCATGAATACAGTCTTTGGGATATTCCTTTCTTTGATCTCTTCAACATTGTTCAAGCTGTCCATATGGTCAATTAGTAGAGATCTTTCTTTTCTTTTCTTCTTCTCTTCTTTTCTGTTCTGTTTTGCTCTGTTCTTTTCTGTTCTGCTCTTTTCTTTTCCATTCTGCACAGAACGTGACTTGTTCTCCTTCGACGTTGGTTAGAATGACGGTCTTCTTCTTACAATCTATCTGACCTTTGTGTTTTTGGCTAGCCGGTTCATTCCAGGAATGATGTCTAACTCTTGAAGATTCAGAACTAGCAAATCTGTTAGGAATCCTAGGTTGCCGATACAAAAAGGCAATATTTCTACAGCTGGATTTGATTGGGATTCTCACTGCATCCATATTAACATATCCTTGATATTTCCTCCTTATGACATGGGGGTTGGTGATCCGGGTTGATCTTAATTGGTACGGGCTCTTCTTTCAGATGTGTTCCTCATGTCACTGGTATCTTCCTCGGGTTCTATTCCATGAGATCTTCCTCTTGAGTTAACCCATCTACTCCAACAGGCGGTCAAAGAAAAGATTGCTGATTCAGAGGGACACACAGATAGTGTACAAGCGGAAAGCTGGGATCAATCCGTGAGACAAGGATTGGAAAGTGCAAGATGTTTTTCATAAATTAGGTTTTTATGCAATACATAGTTTTGCCTCTACGGCTTATAGGAATACTTAGCAACCAACACACATCAAAACAAGCAACTACTACACAAGAGATCTAACGTCCGCTGTGGTTAGGCACAAAAGGTTAAACCAGGGGAAAGTCTGGGATCACACGTCGGTATTGGAAGAACCGTGAGGCTCTACCTCTTCTGAGTCCTCCTGATCTTCATCTGCGCCCATCAGGTTCAATTCCAAGTTCTGGGATTTCGTAGACTACAACTGAAGCACGAAAGCTATCTAAGGGGACATAACACAAAAACACCTAAAAGTTGGAAATAAAGTTTAAAGATTTTTCAAATAATCAAAAGGATAACTACATAATATATTTTTCTTAGACAAATTAGATTTTCGTAATTAGATTTTAGTCAAATAAACTAACGATTTTCTTTCTAGGGACGCCAATGTCTATAGAAGGGTCACGACCTACAGTCGAGCCTTTGCTCTGATACCATTCGCTGTGAGACCCCCACTTGAGGGTCACCTTGGCAACCGCCCAGGTAGATTGCGCACAGAAAGGTACATCACAAGCTCACAACAACAGAATTCACTCTAAATAATAAAGCTGGTAGATAAAGCAAGTACAAGGTCACGAGGACCACTATTACAATATCATAATGCCACTGGTGGCACTACTTAAAGTTGATACAAAAGTAGAGAGTTTTTCAAAATCAAGAATCGGTATTGAAGTACCGAACACAGAAAAACAACACAAAAAGCAACCATAAGGGTCTTCATTTTCTTCTGCAGCGGCTCTGGAAGGGCTTCCTCCACATCGGACTCAACTTGGCTCATGACCCTCCTAGAAGCTCAAATCGTCTGGAAAGACTCTTTCCTCTTCTTGGTGCTCAAGGCCAGGGGAATCGGAATTCTCAAAGTCTTCTTCTGAATTTGTTTGCAAAGGCAAGGGTGAGCATGTTTTTACACAATGCTCAGCAAGTCTCATTACAAAAATGTAGGTATATAGATGAGGGGTGATCAAGAAAAGGGTTTAAGACTTATAATTATAAATAGTATAGATTTCAATTCTTTGATCTCTCAAATGAGGGTTTTGTTTTCAACAACGGGGTTTTGTAAATCTTAAGTTATACTTTAGAAATCGTTATGTGTGATGGTCTCCCATGAGTCATCACTTTTATCAACCGTATTATGAAAACATTCCAAATCATTACTTGTGCTATAACCCATGGATAACATCCACTACGAAAAGACTCCTGAACCTGGGAGTACAGAGTATCTGATACTTCTTTTACACTTTGCAAAGGTGTACCTCTTTTTAAATCCACCAGTTCACTCGGCTTTCAAGTCGGGCCAACTCCATGTGACTTATACACATGTGACAAGGCCGAGATCACACAACGCTTTTGCAGTTCAGTATTAACAGTATCCCCGCCCGGTAAATAGATAGTTAAGTCTCAAGTACCGTTGTGGGTCTTCCCCACTGCCTTACTTCCTAGCCTCTCTGGTCTATGTTCCCGCAGGACACATAGCCTTGGTCTATGTCCACGCGAGACATACGACCATTTAAGATTACAGCCGCTCACGGCTTAATCAGGTCTAGGGCGCCTTCCTTCTTTTACGCCTTTTCCTCTCATTATTTTTCTGAACTCACATCACTCATGGCCGAACCTTGGCCTTCCAGTTTCCACGCGAGAAACCAGATCGTCAAACCATGCAGGGAACTGCTAATACCAAAAAGCTACTGAGTTGTGCCTGTCCCATACCAGGCAAGTGGTTGGTACGTTTACAATTCGTATAGAGACACAGCACAAGGTTCTTGTCCTTATGAACCAATAGTGAGGAACATTCACATTCCCTGGTGCGCACCACACCCTCTCCATACAATCCAATCCTCACTACTGATCCCTTTTATCAGTTTTCTTGACAACACGGTTTTCATTATAACTTCTCATGTATTTGACCATTTCAAGTTTAATGTGGATATTCAGTATATGAGTCCTAGGGTGACAAAAGCATATACAAGAAGGTTCAATAACAAAAAGGGGTTTCATGATTCATTAGGGAATATCTACTCATGTCATTCAAACATAACTTGTATTTCAACTAAGCATGCATAGTAAGAAACAGTGAATATACTTCATATGAAAATATTGGGTGAGACATGATCAAGGGGATGAGGCTTGCCTTGCACTGCTAGGTCTAATTACTCGGACGAATCTTCAAAGACTTCTTCCGCTCCTTCAGCTTCGGGCACTGCGGCGGACACAAGCAATACAATACACACACTACATAAGCATACATAAAATAGTTTCCATAGAAAATATTGAGTAAATAAGACATGCATGCAGGGGAAAAGGTTAGGGCAAGGTCACAAGGGTTCTGGTCGAAGAAACGGCTAAAAAGGATTGAACATCGAAGGGTCGACATTCAGTTCACGGCTTTGGCATAGCTTCAAGCTGGTATTAGGATGGTTTTCTGGAGAAGTGATAGAAGGGAAAGATGTAGAACACAACTCCAGGAATCTAGGGGACAAAGTGACATTTCCATTGCTCAACCAGAAGGGGTCAAACAAGGCTAATGCCAGTGGCTGACATGCACTGACATAGTGCAGACATTGCCAAAATCTAGGGCTTGACATAACTTTTGATACAGGGCTCCAATTGATGCACAACTTTGTCTGGGAGGTAGGCATTGATAACAGGAACAAAATACTTAACAGGATCAAGGGCTGAAAGTGGCTGGAAGGTGATGAAATTCAGTGATGAACTGTGGTGACTTGGACATGAACTAGGCTTCTGGACAGTGATCTTGGCATTGGAATAACTTTTGATTCAGGTCGATTCAGGGATCGAGCTAGTGGACAATAATGCTCAGGAGGCTAAGGCACATCTAAATGACAAGGTGATTTGGGCTGAAACGGCCGGGAACACTTTTCCGGTCATCGGTGCCGGAGAAGAAGCACTGCCAGCTGTGGGTTTCTGCTACAGGCCGAAAGAACTCTAATCCAAGCTTGGAGAGCATCTAGGAGGTATAAGGAAGCTGTTGGCACGGTTAGTTTGGTCAGATAATCACCGGAGAAGCCTGGCGACGATCGCCGGCGACTGGTGAAATCCGGATTTGGGGAAACCATCAATTTAAGCTCAATCTGGAAATCTAAGTACATAGGCTTGCTTGAAATAACTCACTAATCATTTCTCTTCACAGGCTCGAGGGCTAATTCGAGGTAGATTGGCCAGCATTGCCGGAACAGGGCAAACGGCCGTTTACGGCGATCACCGGCGATGGGGTTCAATCTGGTGCAATTAACTGGTATGACACAGAGAGGGAGGTAAGGGACGCTTACTGGTGGCCTTGGATTGGAGATTGGGGCTGTGGAGAGCTCTGGCGACGGTGGCCTCAAAAACAGCTCGCCGGGGAAGAAGCTGTTCGCGGCGGCGCTGGAGAGTTGGTGGTTTTCTGGTACTGGAAACTGAAGCAATGCACTGTGGAGGTATTTATAGCTGCTGAAGCCATCTGTTGGTCGACAATTCAGGGAACAGCGGTGACGAAATCGACCGCGAAGCGACCGGACACAGCGGGAACTTGTGCCGGCGATGATGGCGAGGCACTGGCGTGCAGCGGTGCAGGATTTTGGCAGTGGATGGCACTGGCGCAAGCGACGAGGGAACGGTGAAGTGAAAGCTCCATCGACGCGTGGCCGAGACGTGTCGAACGGGCGAAGCTGGGCTTGCTGGTTCGCGGGCTTGCGCGCGGGGAAGAAATTGGTTGTGCTGGTGCGGCCGAGGTGGCGTCCACGGCGGTGCCACGAATGCGCACGGGTGTCAGGTACGTGGCAAAGGTGGTGGCAGCTCTGGAAGTTCACCGGCGGCGAAGAACGCGGCGAAGCTTTGCGGCGGTTTCTGTTGAAACACGGCCAGGGGCCTAATTGCAATAAAAAGGACTGATCTGCAAGGAAAGTTTGAAATAGAATTGGGCTTGATTGCAAATCTGGAGATCTAAGGGTCCGATCTGAAATCTGATTTCGCAGATAAGTTGCATAAGATTATTAGAACTCATCTGGCCAAAGTTTGACAAGATCGGGCAAGATCTGAAGGGTTTCGACAAAAGTTGGGGGAAAACGACTTTAGGGTAAAACAGGGTAATTAGGGTTTCAAAAACGGCGAGGGTCGAAACTCAGGTTTAGGGCGGGATTTGGAAATTCTTCCAGAAGGGAAAAATGTTCAGAATAGTGAAAGGAAGGTGTTCACTGAATCAGATCAAAGTTTGGAGATGGTCTGAGACTTTTAGTCTTTTTGGGCTTCTGACAATTTCTGAGAAGGGCTGCTTTGTGAAAAGGTAAGAATGACAAGAGTTTGATTGCCAACTTTTTGGGGTAAGCTGCTGGCACAACAGGGATCTCATTCTGAAATAGAAAGGGACAAGACAGGCCAGGATTTGGAAAAATCGGGGTGTTACAAATCTAACCTCCTTAAAAACAATCTCGTCCTCGAGATTCTGATAGGTCTGAAAATTGATAAGGAAATCTTGATGCAGTCCTTCTTCCCTTTTTCCATATCGACTCATCTTCTGGGTGGTTGTTCCATTGAATTCTGCAGAATCAAATGGTCCTTGATTTCATTCTCCTGACCTCAAATATCTTGATGGGGTATTCTTGGTAGAACGAGTCTGATTGAACCTCTACTTCCTTGGGAGATGTCTGCTCTGTCGGTTATCAGCATAACTCTTCTTGTCTGGACTGTGCAGTTTTTGACCTCTTCTTAATGATCCGTACCTGAGCTTCTATATCTTGCTCTATTTCTGAGCTGATTAGTTGCCTTTCTTCAATTTCTGACTAATGTAAAGGCATTCTGCACTTGCGGCTGTATAGAGCTTCAAGTGGGAACATCTGTAAACTAGTATGGTAGCTACTACTGTGGGTGAATTCTGTGTATGGCAGTATAACTCTCCTGAAATTCCATATTTGAGCACACATGTTTGCAACTTATCCTCCGGTATTTGATTCACTAGTTCTATCCATTCTTAGTCTTCGGAAGTCCTGTGATAAAGTTTATTCCATCTTCTTCTCATTTCCATTCCAGTATGGCTAGTGGCTGTAACAATCCTGCTAGTCTTCGATGCTTGCTCTTCATCCTCTTGACATGTGTCACACTTTACCGCTTACTCGGCAATCTCTATCCATGTGACTTCACCAAAATTGATTCTTCAAGTCCTAACACATCCGAGTGCTTCTGGGGTGAATATAGTATGGAGTGTTATGAGCTTCTTTCAAAATTAGTGTCTTGATCTCCTTAACCTCTGGAACACACATCCTCTTATCTTGCCAAATTGCACCTTGCTCATCTTCCCGAAATTTCACTATCTTTCTGATCCTCATATCCTCTTTTATCCTCCGAGTTCCTTCATCACTTCCTTGTGATTTTCGAATCTCTTCTTCTAAAGTAGGTGTAACTGACAACATACATAGTCACAGAACCTTGATCTACTGATTTAATCATCTGCCGATGCAGTCCTCCATTAACTTTGGTGTAACAATGGTGCTGCAGTAAACCTTTCTGCTCAAGGCGTCTGCAATGACATTAGCTTTACCAAAATGGTAACGCATGTCTAGGCCATGGTTCTTTATTAACTCTAGCCATCGATGTTGCCTCATGTTCAAATTCTGCTAGGCAAGACATACTTCAAGTTCTTGTGGTCTAAGTGGATTGCACATCGATTCCTTAGTAGATAATGTCTCCAAATCTTGAGTGCGTGAATCATTGGTGCTAACTTCACGTCACAGTTCGGGTAATTCTTCTCATGAGACTGCAGTTATCTCGATGCAGATGCGACTGTTCTTCTTCCTTGCATTAAGACACAACTCAGTTCATGCCTAGATGCATTACGCTACATCTCAAAATTCTTCCTATTGTCAGGGAGTACTAGAATTGGTATGGTTGTTAGCCTTCGTTTCAACTCTTCGAAGCTCTTCTGACAATCTTCTGTCCACTCAAATTGGACATCCTTTTTCAACAAACTAGTGGGCGGCTTAGCTAGCTTGGAAAAATCTTTCAATGAATCGGTGACAGTGCTCAGCTAATCCAAGAAAACTTTTGACCTCAGTCACTGATTCTGGTTGTTACCACTCTTTCACGGTCTCGACTTTTAACTCGATTCACTTGCACTCCTTCGGCTGTCGTCAGGTGACCTAAAAACGAAATTTCCTGTGTCCAAATTCATACTTATCCGGCTTAGCATTAAATTGTTGCTCCCTTAGTTTATCCAAGACTTTTCGTAGCTGGTCAGGATACTCCTCTTGGTCCTTGAATGACATCTGATATGGCATTTTTGATACGGTGCCGTCCTAGGTTTCAATTCAACATTGAGTTCAAAACCTTAATCAGGGCACTTCTGGTAACTCTTTTGGAAACACGTTTGGGTATCTTCCAACTTCAGGGATCTGGTTCACCTCTTTCTTCGAACTGTGCGGATTTTGGGCTGGGTGTTCTACTGACATCCTCTCAGGGTTGGAACAAAACTTCTTTTCTATTAGGACTAGTAAGGGCAACGGCCTTACACTCACAATCCATTTGTCCTTCATGCTCCGACAACCAGTCCATTCTAGGTGTAACATCTCAATCCTTGTAGTTCTAGTGCCAGTAGTTTAGCAGAAAACTCCTTTCCACTTATATTAAATTTTACTCCTTTGCACACTGACTTTACTGGCATCCTAGAGTCGGGAAACTGAGTAGTGATAGGGTACTCTAGATACGTCATATTCAGTCCACTTTAAATAGCAAAGATTTTTGTCTGATGATCCTCCTTCTTCTTCTGATGTGACATAGTTGAGTCTGCCTTGAGTTGGTACCGGGTTTTCCTCTACTTCTTCCATGGTTAGTTGGAAATCTTTCTCTTGCAGCTGGAGCTTCTTATCCATACTGTTGTATCGGGGCAGGCATTGGGATTAGTGTCTGAACTGCAGGCTGTTATTGACCTTCACTTCTTCTCTTGGCTATTGGATTTGACAGATTCCTCTAGGGGATTTCTCTTGACAATGACCAAATTGTCCACAATGCTAGCAGTGTGGGGACAATCACGCTGATAGTGGCTTCTGTGACATGCCGGGTACTTGGCTGTCATGGCTCTTGTGTACTGTAGATTTGACTGATATTGTGGTGCTGCTTGAGTCTTTGATGAATGCATGAATATTCCTTCACTTGATATAATGTGGTCTAAGAAATAATCTTTTTCAACCGGAGAGTACACTTATCAATCTTGGCGTACAATTGGTGATCTGCTAACCTCCTTAGCACTAAACTTAGATACTGATTATGCTCTTCTTCGTTCTCGGGGAAAAGATGGGAATATCGTCCACAAACACGATAATGTACTTGCATATTCCATGAGAACTTTTTCCATTAAGTTCATGAACATTGCCGGTGCATCCATTTGTCCGGATGACATCACTGTAAACTCACATAATCCATATGTTGTCATGAATACAGTCTTTGGGATATTCCTTTCTTTGATCTCTTCAACATTGTTCAAGCTGTCCATATGGTCAATTAGTAGAGATCTTTCTTTTCTTTTCTTCTTCTCTTCTTTTCTGTTCTGTTTTGCTCTGTTCTTTTCTGTTCTGCTCTTTTCTTTTCCATTCTGCACAGAACGTGACTTGTTCTCCTTCGACGTTGGTTAGAATGACGGTCTTCTTCTTACAATCTATCTGACCTTTGTGTTTTTGGCTAGCCGGTTCATTCCAGGAATGATGTCTAACTCTTGAAGATTCAGAACTAGCAAATCTGTTAGGAATCCTAGGTTGCCGATACAAAAAGGCAATATTTCTACAGCTGGATTTGATTGGGATTCTCACTGCATCCATATTAACATATCCTTGATATTTCCTCCTTATGACATGGGGGTTGGTGATCCGGGTTGATCTTAATTGGTACGGGCTCTTCTTTCAGATGTGTTCCTCATGTCACTGGTATCTTCCTCGGGTTCTATTCCATGAGATCTTCCTCTTGAGTTAACCCATCTACTCCAACAGGCGGTCAAAGAAAAGATTGCTGATTCAGAGGGACACACAGATAGTGTACAAGCGGAAAGCTGGGATCAATCCGTGAGACAAGGATTGGAAAGTGCAAGATGTTTTTCATAAATTAGGTTTTTATGCAATACATAGTTTTGCCTCTACGGCTTATAGGAATACTTAGCAACCAACACACATCAAAACAAGCAACTACTACACAAGAGATCTAACGTCCGCTGTGGTTAGGCACAAAAGGTTAAACCAGGGGAAAGTCTGGGATCACACGTCGGTATTGGAAGAACCGTGAGGCTCTACCTCTTCTGAGTCCTCCTGATCTTCATCTGCGCCCATCAGGTTCAATTCCAAGTTCTGGGATTTCGTAGACTACAACTGAAGCACGAAAGCTATCTAAGGGGACATAACACAAAAACACCTAAAAGTTGGAAATAAAGTTTAAAGATTTTTCAAATAATCAAAAGGATAACTACATAATATATTTTTCTTAGACAAATTAGATTTTCGTAATTAGATTTTAGTCAAATAAACTAACGATTTTCTTTCTAGGGACGCCAATGTCTATAGAAGGGTCACGACCTACAGTCGAGCCTTTGCTCTGATACCATTCGCTGTGAGACCCCCACTTGAGGGTCACCTTGGCAACCGCCCAGGTAGATTGCGCACAGAAAGGTACATCACAAGCTCACAACAACAGAATTCACTCTAAATAATAAAGCTGGTAGATAAAGCAAGTACAAGGTCACGAGGACCACTATTACAATATCATAATGCCACTGGTGGCACTACTTAAAGTTGATACAAAAGTAGAGAGTTTTTCAAAATCAAGAATCGGTATTGAAGTACCGAACACAGAAAAACAACACAAAAAGCAACCATAAGGGTCTTCATTTTCTTCTGCAGCGGCTCTGGAAGGGCTTCCTCCACATCGGACTCAACTTGGCTCATGACCCTCCTAGAAGCTCAAATCGTCTGGAAAGACTCTTTCCTCTTCTTGGTGCTCAAGGCCAGGGGAATCGGAATTCTCAAAGTCTTCTTCTGAATTTGTTTGCAAAGGCAAGGGTGAGCATGTTTTTACACAATGCTCAGCAAGTCTCATTACAAAAATGTAGGTATATAGATGAGGGGTGATCAAGAAAAGGGTTTAAGACTTATAATTATAAATAGTATAGATTTCAATTCTTTGATCTCTCAAATGAGGGTTTTGTTTTCAACAACGGGGTTTTGTAAATCTTAAGTTATACTTTAGAAATCGTTATGTGTGATGGTCTCCCATGAGTCATCACTTTTATCAACCGTATTATGAAAACATTCCAAATCATTACTTGTGCTATAACCCATGGATAACATCCACTACGAAAAGACTCCTGAACCTGGGAGTACAGAGTATCTGATACTTCTTTTACACTTTGCAAAGGTGTACCTCTTTTTAAATCCACCAGTTCACTCGGCTTTCAAGTCGGGCCAACTCCATGTGACTTATACACATGTGACAAGGCCGAGATCACACAACGCTTTTGCAGTTCAGTATTAACAGTATCCCCGCCCGGTAAATAGACAGTTAAGTCTCAAGTACCGTTGTGGGTCTTCCCCACTGCCTTACTTCCTAGCCTCTCTGGTCTATGTTCCCGCAGGACACATAGCCTTGGTCTATGTCCACGCGAGACATACGACCATTTAAGATTACAGCCGCTCACGGCTTAATCAGGTCTAGGGCGCCTTCCTTCTTTTACGCCTTTTCCTCTCATTATTTTTCTGAACTCACATCACTCATGGCCGAACCTTGGCCTTCCAGTTTCCACGCGAGAAACCAGATCGTCAAACCATGCAGGGAACTGCTAATACCAAAAAGCTACTGAGTTGTGCCTGTCCCATACCAGGCAAGTGGTTGGTACGTTTACAATTCGTATAGAGACACAGCACAAGGTTCTTGTCCTTATGAACCAATAGTGAGGAACATTCACATTCCCTGGTGCGCACCGCACCCTCTCCATACAATCCAATCCTCACTACTGATCTCTTTTATCAGTTTTCTTGACAACACGGTTTTCATTATAACTTCTCATGTATTTGACCATTTCAAGTTTAATGTGGATATTCAGTATATGAGTCCTAGGGTGACAAAAGCATATACAAGAAGGTTCAATAACAAAAAGGGGTTTCATGATTCATTAGGGAATATCTACTCATGTCATTCAAACATAACTTGTATTTCAACTAAGCATGCATAGTAAGAAACAGTGAATATACTTCATATGAAAATATTGGGTGAGACATGATCAAGGGGATGAGGCTTGCCTTGCACTGCTAGGTCTAATTACTCGGACGAATCTTCAAAGACTTCTTCCGCTCCTTCAGCTTCGGGCACTGCGGCGGACACAAGCAATACAATACACACACTACATAAGCATACATAAAATAGTTTCCATAGAAAATATTGAGTAAATAAGACATGCATGCAGGGGAAAAGGTTAGGGCAAGGTCACAAGGGTTCTGGTCGAAGAAACGGCTAAAAAGGATTGAACATCGAAGGGTCGACATTCAGTTCACGGCTTTGGCATAGCTTCAAGCTGGTATTAGGATGGTTTTCTGGAGAAGTGATAGAAGGGAAAGATGTAGAACACAACTCCAGGAATCTAGGGGACAAAGTGACATTTCCATTGCTCAACCAGAAGGGGTCAAACAAGGCTAATGCCAGTGGCTGACATGCACTGACATAGTGCAGACATTGCCAAAATCTAGGGCTTGACATAACTTTTGATACAGGGCTCCAATTGATGCACAACTTTGTCTGGGAGGTAGGCATTGATAACAGGAACAAAATACTTAACAGGATCAAGGGCTGAAAGTGGCTGGAAGGTGATGAAATTCAGTGATGAACTGTGGTGACTTGGACATGAACTAGGCTTCTGGACAGTGATCTTGGCATTGGAATAACTTTTGATTCAGGTCGATTCAGGGATCGAGCTAGTGGACAATAATGCTCAGGAGGCTAAGGCACATCTAAATGACAAGGTGATTTGGGCTGAAACGGCCGGGAACACTTTTCCGGTCATCGGTGCCGGAGAAGAAGCACTGCCAGCTGTGGGTTTCTGCTACAGGCCGAAAGAACTCTAATCCAAGCTTGGAGAGCATCTAGGAGGTATAAGGAAGCTGTTGGCACGGTTAGTTTGGTCAGATAATCACCGGAGAAGCCTGGCGACGATCGCCGGCGACTGGTGAAATCCGGATTTGGGGAAACCATCAATTTAAGCTCAATCTGGAAATCTAAGTACGTAGGCTTGCTTGAAATAACTCACTAATCATTTCTCTTCACAGGCTCGAGGGCTAATTCGAGGTAGATTGGCCAGCATTGCCGGAACAGGGCAAACGGCCGTTTACGGCGATCACCGGCGATGGGGTTCAATCTGGTGCAATTAACTGGTATGACACAGAGAGGGAGGTAAGGGACGCTTACTGGTGGCCTTGGATTGGAGATTGGGGCTGTGGAGAGCTCTGGCGACGGTGGCCTCAAAAACAGCTCGCCGGGGAAGAAGCTGTTCGCGGCGGCGCTGGAGAGTTGGTGGTTTTCTGGTACTGGAAACTGAAGCAATGCACTGTGGAGGTATTTATAGCTGCTGAAGCCATCTGTTGGTCGACAATTCAGGGAACAGCGGTGACGAAATCGACCGCGAAGCGACCGGACACAGCGGGAACTTGTGCCGGCGATGATGGCGAGGCACTGGCGTGCAGCGGTGCAGGATTTTGGCAGTGGATGGCACTGGCGCAAGCGACGAGGGAACGGTGAAGTGAAAGCTCCATCGACGCGTGGCCGAGACGTGTCGAACGGGCGAAGCTGGGCTTGCTGGTTCGCGGGCTTGCGCGCGGGGAAGAAATTGGTTGTGCTGGTGCGGCCGAGGTGGCGTCCACGGCGGTGCCACGAATGCGCACGGGTGTCAGGTACGTGGCAAAGGTGGTGGCAGCTCTGGAAGTTCACCGGCGGCGAAGAACGCGGCGAAGCTTTGCGGCGGTTTCTGTTGAAACACGGCCAGGGGCCTAATTGCAATAAAAAGGACTGATCTGCAAGGAAAGTTTGAAATAGAATTGGGCTTGATTGCAAATCTGGAGATCTAAGGGTCCGATCTGAAATCTGATTTCGCAGATAAGTTGCATAAGATTATTAGAACTCATCTGGCCAAAGTTTGACAAGATCGGGCAAGATCTGAAGGGTTTCGACAAAAGTTGGGGGAAAACGACTTTAGGGTAAAACAGGGTAATTAGGGTTTCAAAAACGGCGAGGGTCGAAACTCAGGTTTAGGGCGGGATTTGGAAATTCTTCCAGAAGGGAAAAATGTTCAGAATAGTGAAAGGAAGGTGTTCACTGAATCAGATCAAAGTTTGGAGATGGTCTGAGACTTTTAGTCTTTTTGGGCTTCTGACAATTTCTGAGAAGGGCTGCTTTGTGAAAAGGTAAGAATGACAAGAGTTTGATTGCCAACTTTTTGGGGTAAGCTGCTGGCACAACAGGGATCTCATTCTGAAATAGAAAGGGACAAGACAGGCCAGGATTTGGAAAAATCGGGGTGTTACAGTTAGATAAACTTGGTCTCAAGAACGCTGGTTCCACGCACCAGCGCTTGATGCAAAAGACCTTTCCTTCCCAGTTGGGGCATAATCTTGAAGCTTACGTAGATGACTTGGTTGCAAAAAGCATAAAAAGCTTGACTCATTTAGATTTTTACAGCAGCTCATGTAACAAAATAATTCTTTCTGGTCGGAAGTAGACTTACAAGAAAGCTTTCACTACGCTTCGCAAAGTTCCCTCTCTAGAGAAGAACATCTCGCGGCTGCAGCTTCTTCTTGATTCTCCCGATCAGCCATGGTCTTGTTCAAAATGGCATTTTCTTTGTAACAAGAAAGACGATCAGCTACGCTTAAATACGGATTCAAGTTGGCACGAATAAAGAGCACCACACTTACTATTGGACGATCAGCTACGCTTAAAATTGGATATTCCTAAATTTCTGCGAGCTCGAAAGTAATAAAAAGAGTTTTTTGCGTACCTCTGTGTAATCGTTGAATGAGCTGCTCTCAAATTCAGTGTGAGGTCGAGCGTCAAGACTTGTTATGTCCACGGCAGGGGCAGTAGATGATCTTTCCTGCTGATTCCCCTCTGTGGCCGGGACTGCGGTTTCCATCCTTTGGGATTGGATCTCCGCTGCCATTCCCTCCACGATGGCCTGAAGAACTTCTTCGACTATGGGAGTAGAACTTGGCTCTCCTGCGACCTCTACTATTGGTGTTGTGCCAAGGCTTGTCGAGGTCGCCAGAGTACTGGGCGCAGCATCCCTGCGCCTAAAAAAAAACAAACAGATTGTGAGGTAAAATGCCTCCTGTCGATCATCCCTAGATGGCGATAGGGGAAATTCTTACTTTATTCGAAACCTCACCCATGGTTTGGGTATCGGTGATGAGCTCCCGAGAGAAAGAAGCCCACTGGGTGCTCCTGGGAACGAATCGTCCTCTGTCCTTGTTTTCCTTTTCTTAAACAGGATAGTATCCACTTCTGCCTGTATGTACACAATCCTATGGGTATATGCAGAAGGATGACAAAATACAAGACTGTGAGGATTCTTACCACGGTCGCTCCCTCGATCAGTAAGGGAGGAGTTATCAGTCCTGGGGCTTCACAAGCCTCAGGCGCAGGGGTTTCACCCGTAACCACAGGATTGTCAGTGGTCGCGGGGCCTATTGTAGCCGTCCCTGTCCTTGCAGTCAGGGACAAGACTTCGTCGATTTGAGGGGAGGGTGACCTCTCTGGGATACTAGTCTCCAGAAGGTCAGTCACCTTCCTCTTGCGACGAATTAGAGGAATGTCGTCTTCCTCGTCCTCACTCCCCTCACCCTGTACGACTAAGAAGGAATTTGTATTTGCACTTGAGGGTACATGGGGGAAAGAGAATCTTACCGCGGTCTTCTTCGCGGTTGTGGTTTTCTTCTTCAAAGAAGCCCTTCCTAAGACCTTCTTAGGTTTTACGAGAGCAGGCTCCTTCATCTTGCGCTTCGAGGGGGTTCTCTTCGCCTTCTTCGTGGCTGATCCCCCTGAAGGACCAGCATCCTTGCTTGGGCGTTTTGCCTCAGCGAATTTTCCCAGTAGCTGTATTATTTAAAATGCTTTGGTAACTCTTGGTGATTTGGAATAGAGCTTGTTGGGAAAGATCATACCTTTCAGCGCTCTTATTTAAGATCATTGCCGGCATTAATTAAGCTCTGGGGGCGAGGCGACCCTTTAGCTCCCTCCGCCGCGGCATTATACGCCCGTAGGAGGTAATTTGTCCTTTTTTCGATTTCAGACAAGACAGCACCGCGTCACAAACAGGCATATTACTTGATACGACATCTTCCATCAGTAAAAAATACGTATTTCATTGACCAGAAGACATACTGGTGTTATAATCTAAGGTGTTGTTTGCTATGGACTCCACCACCCAAGCCGGATGTGCCCTCTCGTGCAGGGGGCTCATCCTATTCTTCACAATGTCGCGGATGATGTCACGCGCGGTCAAGCCCTGCTAGACTAAGTGAAGGATGG
The DNA here is from genome assembly GCA_019359835.1 of Pharus latifolius. Taxonomy (NCBI): domain Eukaryota; kingdom Viridiplantae; phylum Streptophyta; class Magnoliopsida; order Poales; family Poaceae; genus Pharus; species Pharus latifolius. Next base: position 41,279,305 of record CM033323.1, on the reverse strand, counting down.
ATTGAGCTTGCTTCTTTACTTTCGCGCTTAGAGAAGGAATGGAGTCTAACTCACTGTCCTTCTCCGGTCAGGCGTTCACAAACCACAATTCGCTCTCCGACGGAGGGGTGCAGTAGAACCATTTGTGGTGCCACCCGTGCACAGAATCCCGCAGAGGTGGGAATGGGTACTCTTTCTTCTCCCTTATGCGAAAGTAGATGCACCCAGTGGCATTGGCACTCTTTCACCATGCCGAGAAGAAGAAGCGTCAGAAAAGCTCCACGCTTGAAAGCACTCCGACGAAAACTTCACACAAATGCCGAAAAATCGCCAGGATGAGAACCGCATTTGGGTGGAGATTCACCAACTCCAACCCGTAATGGTCCAAGATTCCCCGCAAGAACTCTCTCTCTGGGAATCGGAACCCGCAGCACAATTACTCCTCAAAAATCACCAATTCACCCTCGTGAACAGCTGGGGTTTCTTTGTTTCTCCCCGCTGGCTGCCAGTTGATCAGCAACCGTGGGGGGAGAATCTCTTCTTTCTCTTGTGCCACCAGACTCTCCTCTGTGTGATGGACAGATCGGCTCCAGGACGCCATTATTGCAGAGGATTGAGGAAAGAGGTGATGGCTTTGGAGACGACGAAGACGAGGTGTGCAAAAGAGGGTTTTGTGTGGCGAAAATGCCTAAGGCAATGAAGGGTTTTTGGTTGTGGAACTTCTCCAGTAAGCTACCTTTTCCTTTTATATGCCCGAGACAACCCTTTATCCATACCCAGTGATGAATCCGAAATGAAATGTATCATTATCATTTTATTTCACATTCGGGGGCTATGGTACAGATAAAAATATTAGATATTCTTAAAAGTTTATTAAGGAAATAATCCCTTATGACTTTGAGTAAACTTATGCCCTGTATACTGATCGCAATGCAATTCTGTGATCGCTGCAATAAATGTGATCACAACAGTTGTGGTCGCCGTTGGTCAAGATACTGTTCTGTGATCGTTAGTCTAGTTCTGATCACAGTCTACGATCTCAATGCTATTCTGAGACCGAAGAACTGTCCTGAGCCAGTTTCGGACAGAAACCTACTTGTGTATTTTTGGTCGTAGAGGCATTCTGGTGTAAATATTTCTTTGCACAGAATATAAAGAACCTTAATTCGGCTTATAAGTTTTACATAATCCTTTTAAGAGATCAAGCATGTAAGGAAAAAAATTCTTTATTTCTGACAATCTTTACATACAAAAGGGACACAGGCGACCAAAGCGTCAACCTAGTCCAATAGACGTTTACAAAGTTCTCCCAGGGACATGTTAACATCAGTGGGATCAACACTGACCCCCCGCCCCCCCCAAGGGAACTGGCTATGGCTCTAAGCCTATGTACATCATCCCGAAGCAAAGAAGCGCTATTATTCCTTATCGTATCGGAGAGTTCTCGCTGCTGCCGAGCATAGTCCCTCTCCAAGCGGAATTGGCACGCCTCTTCACGGGAATTGTCATAACATTCTACCAGATGCAGAATGGCCAAAGAAATCTCATCGGTCTTCTTCTCCAAAGCCTCTTTTTGTTTTTGGAGAGTTCTCTCGAGGGACACACTCTCACCAAAAAGAGCCTAGACTTTAGTAGGCTGGTCGCTGGGGGCTCCAAAGATTTTCATCTCCTGCACATGCATGCGTTAGTTTTAAAGATAAAATGATCAGAAAAAAGAAAATGAAGATGATTACCAATCCTCATAGTAAAGTTGGACGGGAGGATGTGGTACTTCCCCTAGGAAGTAGATCACTCGACAAAAGTCGAGGACCATCAGGTCGCGGGAGTGCAATCTTCCCACCAGAAAATTGATCACCCAACAAAAGCTGAGGATCGTCTGATCGCAGAGGTGTGAGACTTTCCCCAGAAGCAGATGGAAGCTTTGAAGGATTGTTATGAAACTCCAAAGGTGGAGATGAGGATTCAACCTGACGAGTTGCATGGACAGGGGGAACTACATGGGACAAGGAAAGAGAGCGTAAGGATGCATCCCCAACCTTTGCACCTGTGAATGAAGCTCCACTAGAGGATCCTTTGTCAACCTTCGACTTCTTTGGAGGAATCAGTTCCTCAGTCAACTGTAAGTTCCCAAAATGCATTTGGAAACGATCAGGGTGTAAAACGACGACTTGAACCAGAGTTCCAGAAAAGTCTTACCTTCTGGAAGTCGTGGTCGAGTTCAGGTATCACTTCTTCATCACACTCAATCTCGATAATCTTCTTGGGGTCTTGATCTGCCATCGAGACAAGAATAGAGGATTAGAGGGAGTAACCGGAGAGGAGAGGTGGCTCTAAAAGACTTAGTTGAGATGTAAAACTCGTGAGTTCAAAGAACCTAAAAGCTCTTCTATTTATAGAGCTAAAAGGCGTCGGTTCATTTCCACACACGTCTCGGGTTCTTAAAACACGCTTACAGTTGCCATCATGATCGGTCAATTAAGTCATTATTACCTGACAAAAAAAACTCAAGGTTTTTCTTGGGCTTTGAATCGTCACACGGCGGGACAGTTTCAATTGAAGTTGAAGCATCGGTTTCATAATTTTGATGCAGTATTAAAATTTGAAGTAAATACGTCTCTTCATTTTTCTTCAAATTTGGGGGCTAGCTGATGAGGATTATCACCCGAGCTAGTTCAAAATAATATACATTTGGTTTAAAGATAGAATCAGATTAGACGTGTGCCTATAGGTCCGTCGTTATGGTCTCAGACGACCTAAAGGGCGCGGAGACAAAGATGATTTATGATGGCAGCCCTTGCGCGATCGTGAGGCCCCAGACAGTGTGTGGTCAGAAGACCGCAGATGGTGTGCGGTCAGAAGGTCGTTCACTATTTGAGACCAGAATAACTCGAGAATGCCTAACCCTTTGAACAGGCATATCCCAAGGATCATGAGGATTTCTCCACGTATGAAGACAACTACCATGAGGTTAACATGTGCGGTTATCCCTTGATTGCACATGTTAAGCCAGCGTGGAAGTTAAGTGTGGTTAACAAAACTGCATCGTAGAAACCGTCCAAGGCCATTTCGTGTTGGCGCCCTTTTGTTCAGTATAAAGAGGTGGTCAATGCACGATCTAAGGGACGGTTGAGCATACAAGCATTACCAGGAGTCAGAATAGCCTGAAGACTTAGACATAGTTAGATAGACACTAACATAGGAGAGATCTTCGCCTGTGATAATCTCTTCCTCCCTCTTGTAAACATCTTTTCTCATATAGTGAAATCATAACAGGACATAGGGCTATTACTCCCACCATCGAGGGCCCAAACTTGTATAAATTATCTTGTGCCCATATAGATATTACTCATCGTACCTTCCTGGAGAAGCGCCCTGGAAGGCCTCGCAACTCACAAATTTGCATAAGATCAAGTAAGGACCCCGAGGCCAAATCGTTGACAGAACTTGATCAATAAAGCCATGTTTTGAACTCTGAAGTTTATCACCCCTAATCCTCCTTGCTTTTTTGGCCTACAAATCTTTGACCAAGCAACTTGACAATTACCTCCACTACAAGAAGCTTGTCCTTTCCAAAAGAAAGCCCATCTTATTTTATCAATTCGCTTAATAATGTTCTCCGGCAACTTCGAAGTACTCATGAAGAACATCGGCAAGGATGATAATACCGAATTAAGTAAAGTTAACCTTCCTCCAAGAGAAAGAAAAGAAAGATGCAATCCAGTAAGTCTTTTCTCTATTCTATTGACTAGTCCTTCGAAATCAGCCATTTTTGGCCTTTTGGTTCCCAGAGAAAGCCCTAAATACGTAAAAGGGAATGGTCCCACTTTACATCCAAGGATCCCGGCCAAATATTCCACAGTATCAAAGTCACAGAAAATGGGGACAATAAAAGATTTATCAAAATTCACTTTTAGTCTAGTTGAAAGAGCAAAAGTTTGCAGAAGTGCTTTAATCAAGAAAATTTCTTGAGAAGAAGCCTTCAGAATAATAAGAGTGTCGTCTGCGTATGGAATAATAGGAAAATCTTGACAATCGAAATTATTAATCGGGAGTCCCAACAATCCCTTCCTCTTAGCTGCATTCAAAATACTTTGGAGTAAATCTGTAGCCATCACAAAGAGTAGTGGGGAAAGAGGATCTCCTTGCCTGACCCCTCTTTTGCAATCAATAATTTTTCCAGGAACATTATTAAGAAGAATGTTGGAGAATCCAGAACTCAGCAAGGAAGAAATCCAAGATAACAATTTATTGCCAAATCCTCTGACACGCATTACATCCATAATTGAGTTATGCTCAATGGTATCAAAAGCCTTCTCAAAGCCAAGTTTGAATAGCACAGTTGGGATCTTTTTTGCTTTACAAATATGAATATATTCATAACACCAAGCCAGAAAATCCTCAATAGAATAGTTTTGGATGAAACCATACTGATTTTTATGATCTGTATGTACAATCACTTCCTGAAGCCTAGAAGCTAAGATCTTCCTTATTAGTTTAATGGAACTATTCACTAAAGAAATTGGTCAAAAATTTTTAACATACGAAGCACCTTCTTTTTTAGGTAAAAGAATAATCCAAGAGGAATTAAGCCTTTTTAAATCCACCATTCCTTCAAGGAAACCTCAAAATAATTTATAAAAGTCTATCTTAATAATTTCCCAACAGGATTTATAAAATAACCCATTAAATCCATTAGGGCCAGGGCTTTTATTAGCAACCATATGAAAAATGACCTTATCAATTTCTTTTGGAAGAAAAGCACTTTCAAGCTGCGAGAAGTCCCCCTTAAATCATTAGGAAAATCTTCAAGATCAAAAGCACAAGAAAGATAATTAGACGTCCCAATCTTATCCTTGAAAGACAACCAAAGGAGCTCTACCATTTCATGATTGTCATGGTATTGCGAATACCTCGGCAAGTTTCGTGGACGATTCTAGCAAAGAAAATACGACGCGAGCTGACCGGGTGACCGGTCCTCTCCTGTCGGACAAGCACAACAAATGACACGAGGGTTTATATAGGTTCGGGTCCCGGTGGGGGCCCTAGTCCTGTCAGCGTGCCCCCAACCGGAGTTGGCTAGGGGAGCCCTCTCGGGGGAGAGATGGCTCCGGAGCACACCTGTGAGATTGTCTATTCCAAGTAATAATGAGCAATTGTCCCTTACATGAGGTGTACAAGGGCTTATATAGCCCCAAAAGAAGCAAAAAGACTAAACTACCCCGCCTGCCACCGTTGGATCGAGGGGTAGCAACAACCTTGTTCCGGCCAGGGCCCTCGGATGCTTGACAGGTGTCCGCTGATTCCGGAGGTGCTTCTCGCGTGATTCTCACGTGACCTGGGATCGGAGACCTCTACCTCCGGAAGGACGGCAAAGCCCGAGACTAGCCACCGAAGGCCTTGTCCAAAAGGCGGTGCCCGGGACAGGCACTGGGGGCCTTGTCCCCAGGCAAAAGGCGGCGCCCGGGACAAGCACTGGGGGCCTTGTCCTCGGGCAAAAGGCGGCGCCCGGGACAGGCATCGGGGGCCTTGTTCCCGGGCAAATGGCGCCGCCCAGGATAGGCACCGGGGGCCTTGTCCCAGGGCAAAAGGCGGCGCCCGGGACAAGCACTGGGGTGCTTTGTCCCAGGGCAAACGGCGACGCCCGGGACAGCCAGCGGGGGGCTTTGTCCCCAGGCAAATGGCTCAGCCCCTTACCTGGACTTAGTCTCGTGGAGTTTTCCCCCAACAACAACCCCCCCATGCTCTCCGGGGACGATATCTCGAGTCGTCGGAGGGGATGGTTCGTGTCACCGGGAAAATCTCCGGGACAAGCTACCAGAGCCGTGATGCTTCGGTTCCCGCGCCGTGCGTTCATTACTGCACCGTCGTTCGTTAATGTTGTCTCGATGGGAGTGCGCTGTTCGGCCATAATGGCCTCCCGCGGTTCGAACCGGCAACGCCTCATTTCGCGCGCCCGTCCCTTCGTTTCCCGCGCGCTATTTGAATTGAACGGCGAATATGTAGCACGAAGGGCCACGTGGAACCCATCGGGGCCGCGTTTGGCCCCTATAAATAGGGCCTCGGAGGGCCCGGATAGCTCATTCCAACTTTCAAACCTTCAAATTATAAGCGCCCTTAGCTCTCCCGGTAGCTCTCCCGGAAGCCTAGCCCCGGAAACTTTGGCCCCTTTTTCCTTAAGCCTTAGCCACCGGAACAATTAGATGGGACCCAAGGGCCGTGCCAAAGCAGTGGTGGTGCCACCGGAGGAAGTCACTGCGGACTTCCTCTGGGCCTCCGAGTTTATGTCCGGGGACCTGGAGTCCCTGGTCGACCGGGGGGTGGTCGCGGAAGGGGACATTTGGATCCCCGCGAAGAAGGACGGAGCCCCCCGCCCAAGGCCGGGGGAAGTGGTGGCCTTCGAGGCATTCCTCGAGGCCGGGCTCTGGCTCCCGGTGCATCCATTGCTCCGGGAGTTCTTTAAGGAGTACGGGGTGGCCTTGAATCACCTGACTCCGAACGCATTCGTACGGATAGGGCTGTTCATATTGCTGTTCGAGATAGCCACCGGATGGGAGGCGACGCTCCAGCTCTTCCGGTACTTCTACGAGCCGGCGGCGAGAAGCTCCCACCTGATGAAGGGAGGGCAGAAGTTGTCGTTTGTGACGAGGATTGACACCCGGGTCACTTCTAATGAACTTTTGGTTCAAGACAGGTTCGAACCAGACATGCATCTGGTGATGCGAACTCAAGCTATTCTGAGGGGCATCACCATGAGGTCGCAAGCTTTACGCGATTAGGTCGTAGCTTTACGCGGTCAGACCGTAAGCCTTGCGCGGTTAGAAGTTCGTAGGCTATACGCGAACTACACATTCGGGATATTGCGCGGTCAGCCAATATCCCGCGGTCAGAACATCTACCGATCAAGATACTTGAGATCTATTTATTCGGTTGCCCATACAACAGAATATTCTAAGTATCCCGAAGATTCCTACACGTGGAGAATCAACCGTCAGAAGGTTAACACATACAGTTATCCGTGAATAACACGTGTTTAACCTGCGTGGAGGTTAAGAGCAGTTCCAAAAAACCGCATCCAACCGTCCGTGCAACCGTTTGATGCAGTTTCCTCTACATGGCACCCTTTCAAACAGTATAAAAGGATGGCACGGAGCATCAAAAAGAAAAGGGGAAGAAAATCATCTAAGTTAGCCAAGTCTACGGCACACCTCATATAGCATTTTAATAAGCCTCCTTTGGTTTATCTTTGTATACTCTTACAGGAAAAATCCTCGCCTGTGAGGACTTTTTCCTCCATTTGTAAACCTTTTACCACACTTAGTGAAATCTTAACAGGACGTAGGGCTTTTACTCCCACCATCGAGGGCCCGAACCTGTCTAAACTCTCTGTGCTCCTGTTCACTATTGTTCAGCATACCTTCCCGAAGGGCGCATCTTGAAAGGTCTCACAGTTATAAATTCTGCATAAGTTCGGCTGAGGACTCCGAGTCCGAATCGTCGACAGCTGGCGCCCACCGTGGGGCCTTTCTCAAGGCGTCTTAATTGAAATTCGGAGGTTCGCCGAAACATGGCTGGAGCATATGATTCTGAGAATGATTTCGATCTCGAGGATTATGCCCATATACCAATGCCTTCTCCAAGCGATCCTGTTCCGATGGAAGAGGTCGAAGGCCAGAATCTTCCCCAGGCTGAATCATCTCCCCAAGTCATGTTAATCGACCAGGAGGTAACTGGCACAAGGTCAGAACCCACAGAGGTTCTTAATGTGCTAGGTGATAAGTCCGGCCCGTCCTACGATCCCGCTGAGGGAAAATATGATGGTGACCCTGAAATTAGCCCAGGAAGGTTCGACCCTGATAACCTCCACCGTCTCTTTGATTTCGAGTCCGACTCGGAACAAACCGAGATGTTCTCCCCATCGGCGACCTCTCTCCCTAGGCAGTTTGCTGCGTTGTCGGAAGAAACTCCCGATCAACAGGCTGCCAGGGAAGAACAAGATCGCAAACAGAAGGAGGAGCAAGATCTCGAGCAACAAAACAACGAACCACGCAGAACTGCCCTAGAGGCTCTTCAAGATGCGCAGGCTCGTTACGATGCTGCCCCGAGTTCTTCTCGACGGTCGCGTGGTCGTAGACGTGACCAAACTCCTTCTTTACCACCGGAGCATTTCCCAGTGGACGAAGAAACAATGACACCTGGTGCCCCTAGGAGAAGTACCCATGGTCGACTGCGATCTATCGCGGAAGTCATGCGCAATTTTCCTCCTACGGTCACGGATGCGCAGAGACTGGCCTTTTTCAGGATCCTGGCGGAAAGACTGGATGAGGTCGCATCCGAGGCGACCCCAACAGCCTCTTCCCGCTCAGTGACACATTCCCGTGAACGAGATGGTCCTCATTCTGGCTCTGGCCGACGGAATTACCCGCCGCCTATACCGTCCCGACAGGACAAATATCGGCGAATGCAGGACTCTCGTAGTAGGGATCGAGTTCCCGTTCACTCTCGTTTGGGACCCCGAGTAACCTCGCCATTAAGTGAGTTTGCTCGAAACCCGACCGAAAGTCGCAGGACGGTTCACGGTCCTTACGTTGGTTGCAAAGCTTTCTCGCCTGGCCTACGAGCAGTCGTTTGGCCCGATAAGTTTCGACCAGGGGCCATTGAGAGGTTTGATGGAACTCAGAACCCATCCGAGTTTCTTCAGATCTATATTACTGCCATCCAAGCAGCAGGGGGCGATGACAAGGTCATGGCCAACTACCTGCCAACAGTCCTCGTAGGACCGGCTAGAACCTGGTTGTTCAATCAGCCTGAGGGTTCTATCTATAATTGGGAAATGCTATGCGATGCCATCCTCAGCAATTTCCAAAACTGTTACCAAAAGCCGGGTAAGGAGGACGACTTGCATAGACTGTGGCAAACTTCGACCGAAACGCTTCGGCAGTTTGTCAAGAGGTTTGTCGGGGTAAGAAATACCATCCCGAACATATCTGATGGCTCCGTAATCAGGGCATTTAAGCATGCCGTTCGATACCGGAGATTCACTGAAGACTTGCTTATCCACCCTCCTCGATCAGTGGCCGATGTGTTCGATATGGCTGATCGATACTCCGATGCAGCCGAGGCAGTCGAATGGAACCGAATGGTTGACAAGGGGGACCTACCACCCCAACCAGGCTTCAAGGACGCCAAGAAAGAAGATTCAAGCAAAAAGCCGGAGTCTTCACCGGGTGGGAAGTCAAAAAAGTCGAAGAGGAACCGCTCTGGATAGTACCGTGAGGTCGCGGTCGCGGAGAAACCACCTTCGACCAAAGGTAATAAGTCTTCTTTTAAAAGTAAAACTGCTTCTGGTGGCCGGGATTCCGACCAGCCAGAAAAATCAACTAATCCGCAGGAGGGCAAAAGGTGGTGTCCACTCCACAATTCCGCAGGCCACGATCTCAAAAACTGCAGGAGTTGGTTGAAACAGCTGGATGATTTCTACCAAGGAGCAGGGCCAATGCCAACCTTACCGCCTAAAGAGCAGGCGTGCGGGGTTAGAGACGTCGACGGAGACGTAGAAATGGCTTACCAGGTACCTCAAAATCATGTTAATGTCATTTTCGGAGGTTCCTCCTCTTTCGTTTCCAAAAGGCAGTTTAAAACCTTTTGCCGAGAGGTTAACCAAACGGAGACATCCCTTGGCGAACCTCAATATCCCCGTTGGTCGGATATACCTTTGACGTTCGATCGCGCTGACTGTCCTGTGGGGCTAACTCGACCATTGAGGCTACCTCTGGTTATTACCCCAATCATCAGTAACCCGAGAGTCGAAAGGGTCCTGATTGACGGGGGAAGTTCCCTTGATCTTTTATTGGTCAAGACACTCGACGAGATGCAAATTCCTCGTTCGAAGATCAAGCCCATAATCCATCCGTTTTATGGGATAATCCCAGGCCCCTCGATGATGCCATTGGGACAAGTGGTCCTCCCAGTCACTCTGGGAGAACCAGATAATTTCCGAACAGAATTGGTTACTTTCGATGTAATCGATTGTGATTCAGCTTATAATGCAATCTTTGGCAGGCCGACTCTTGCTAAGTTCATGATGGCAACGCACTATGCTTATCAGTGCGGGAAATTGCCTGGCCCCAAAGGTGTCATTTCGGTCCGAGGTAGTCGCAACGTGGCGCTCACGTGCGACCGGCTATCTTTGGAGATGGTCGATCAACTTCCCCTCCGGGACGCTCAGGTCGCCACTGTCGCCACCGATGCGGTCAGGGCTGCTCCTCGACCAGATGAGAAACTCAAACAAGTTACCTTGTACCTAGATGACCCATCCAAGACAATTCGGGTTGGGTCAGCCCTGGATGACAAATAGGAACTCGACCTCGTTGCTTTCCTCCGGGCTAACGCAGATGTGTTTGCGTGGAAACCGTCCGACATGCCCGGTGTCCCAAGGGAAGTAATTGAGCACAGGTTAGCAATTCGACCTGGACAACGACCAATAAAGCAAAAGCTCAGGCGTTTTGCCACCGACCGACAGGAAGCCATCCGAGGAGAGTTAGACAAACTCTTACAAGCCGGGTTTATCCGCGAAGTGAATCACCCGGACTGGCTCGCCAATCCGGTCATGGTCCGCAAGTCAAATGGCAAGTGGCGCATGTGCGTCGACAATACTAGCCTCAACAGTGCCTGTCCGAAGGATGACTTTCCCCTTCCCCGCATCGACCAGCTGGTTGACTCCACTGCGGGTTGCGAACTGATGAGTTTTCTGGATGCCTACTCAGGATATCACCAAATTAGCATGGCAGAAGGCGATGAAGAGAAAACTGCCTTCATCACCCCGTTCGGCACATACTGCTACGTCAGAATGCCGTTCGGTCTCAAGAACGCTGGTTCCACGTACCAGCGCTTGATGCAAAAGACCTTTCTTTCCCAGATAGGGCGTAATCTCGAAGCATATGTAGACGATTTGGTTGTAAAAAGCACCAAAAGATTGTCTCATTTGGACGATCTTGCTGAAACCTTCTGTAACTTGAATCGCTTTGGAATATAATTGAACCCGGAGAAATGTTCTTTCGGTGTTTCTTCAGGAAAGCTTCTTGGTTTCCTTGTGTATTCCAGGGGCATTGAGGTTAATCCTGAGAAAATCAGAGCTATTGAACAAATGAGGTCGCCCTCGACCATGAAGGATGTTCAACGCCTAGCTGGTCGCATGGTGGCTTTAAGTCGCTTCATATCGCGATTAGGCGAAAGGGGACTACCTTTCTTTAAAGCCTTGCGGAAACATCATAACTTCACGTGGTCCGACGAGGCCGAAAAAACGTTTCAGGAGGTAAAAACATATCTTTCCAGTCCGCCGGTATTGGTGTCTCCTGAAAAGGAAGAACCATTACTTCTGTATTTGGCGGCCACCCCACACGCGGTCAGCGCAGTTCTGATCGCGGAAAGGGAAGGAGTACACAGACCCGTCTACTATGTGAGCGAAGTACTTCATGGTCCTAAGGAGCGCTACCCTGAGGTCCAGAAGATACTTTACGCGCTACTGATGGCTTCCCGTAAGCTACGACATTACTTTCAAGCACACAAGATCACAGTACCCTCCTCTTTTCCTTTAGGGGATATTGTCCGAAATCCAGAAAAATCTGGTCGAATCGCCAAATGGGCGGTCGAGTTCGGTGCCTTCGAGATCCACTTCACCCCTCGCACGGCGGTTAAGTCTCAGGTTTTGGCCGACTTTGTGGTCGAATGGACCAACCCTGAGCCACCCGTGCAGTTGGCAAAGGAACTGGAGTGCCCCGATTATTGGACAATATACTTTGACGGCTCCCGTAGTTTTCAACACTCGGGGGCTGGAGTGGTCTTAGTTACGCCTCAGGGCGAACAGCTTAAGTATGTTATTCAACTACACTTTGTTGCCACCAACAATACAGCAGAGTATGAAGGTCTTCTTGCAGGGCTCCGGGCAGCAAAATTCCTTGGAGTCCGTCGATTAGTGGTGAGGGGGGACTCACAGCTGGTCGTAAACCAGGTAAACAAGGAGTACAGCACCTCCGATGAGACAATGGCTCATTACCTGGGGGAAGTGAGGAAATTGGAAAAACACTTTAGTCACTTCGAAGTCCAATACATCCCGCGAAAGGACAACATTCTCGCAGACCAATTATCCAAAATTGGATCCTCACGCTCATCCGCTCCGGCAGGAGTGTTCATTGAACACTTGGACCATCCTTCGATCATGACTTCGGTCGAGGATGATCCGGCAATAGCCTTCGTTGCCAACCTCGGTCAGGAACAAGATTGGACTCATCCATTGAGGGTCTATCTTGAACATGGGACCCTACCCGAGGACGAAACCAAAAGCGATCGGTTAATTCGAAAGGCGCGTCTGTACAAACTCATAGATGGGGTTATGTACAGAAAGGGTACTCAAGGAGTATTCATACGCTGCATATCTCAGGAGGAAGGCAAATCCCTCCTGAAAGAAATACATGACGGTGTATGCGGTGCACACGCGTCATACCGAACACTGGTCGGAAAAGTTTTTCGACAGGGATTCTACTGGCCTTCGGCACTCGATGATGCCAAGTTTATGGTCAAGATGTGTCCACAGTGTCAGTTTCATGCAAGACAGGTTCATCAACCTGCTTATGCATTGCAAACTATTCCTCTCGCATGGCCCTTCGCGATCTGGGGAATGGACATCGTCGGTCCTATGCCACAAGCGGTCAATGGGTACAAGTTTCTGTTCGTAGCCATTGACACGTTCACAAAGTGGATTGAGGCCGAACCAGTATGAAATATTACTGCATCAGCTGCACAAAAGTTCTTTCACAAGAACATTGTGGCACGATTTGGTGTTCCAAACCGCCTCATCACAGACAACGGTTCTCAGTTCGCTAGCGGTCTCTTCTTAGACTACTGCGATCAGATTGGGACTAAAGTGTGCTTTGCTTCCGTGGCACATCCACAAAGCAATGGTGCCGTAGAACGGGCCAATGGGCAAGTATTGCAAGGCATCAAAAAAAGTGTTTTTGATCTCCTCAAGACCCGCTCGGGGGCTTGGGCAGACGAGCTCTATACTGTTCTATGGGCACTACGGACTACCTCTAGTCGAGCCACCGGTGAGACACCCTTCCATTTGGTCTATGGGGCCGAGGCTGTGTTGCCTATGGAAGTCAGTATTGGATCTGTTCGCACGAATCAATTCGAACAGGTCAACCAATCCGAACAGCGATGGCAAGATCTCATCCTCCTGGAAGAACGGCGTGATCGCGCCCTGATCAAGTCCGCGGTATATTTGCAAGCTCTACGCAAGTATCACAGTAAAAAGGTGCGACCACGTGATCTCAACGTGGGCGACTTGGTTTTACGAAAAATTCAAGACCAGTCTAACCGCAATAAATTCTCCCCAAAGTGGGAAGGACCATACACTGTCGTCTCAGTGCCGCGGCCAGGGTCTGCGCGGTTAGCCATGGAGGATGGTTGGATTTTGTCCAATACTTGGAACATCGATCAACTTCGCAAGTTTTATGTGTAAGTATTCCAATCACTTTTTCCCTGTTCAATTAGCATCTTTTCATAAAAAACATGTCTTGTTTTCATACAATGAGTGTTTTCTTTAAGCCCAAATTATACAAATTCGACCTGGGGCTGATCGCCGGCGGTTAGGTTACTACCGCATTTTTTAACCGGATTCGCTGGTCGATCTCATGATCACTTCCAGATAAGTCGCTCCTAAATAAGCCGTTTCTCAACGCACACGGGACTATCTGGCTAGTCTTCGGTCATCTGGGTGGCTACCAGTTTGCAATAAGGTTAAAATGTTAATTTAATCTTGACCATCAGCTTGAAGCGCATATCCCTGGTCATCATACTTATGTTTTCCCCTCTGCTTAAAATACTAAGGCTCCAGTATTCACAAAACAGAGGCGAGGGCTAGAGGAATATACTTATAGTATGAAACTTATGATGTGAATATGCACTTTCTTTTGAAAAAATAGTTTTACATACATGGCATTGTAATTACAATTGTTTGGTTACAAAATATAAGGATCATTCGATCCTCAGCTCAGCCAAGAGTTTGTCAACGAAGGGCTTGACTTCTTCTATAACGGCGTCAAGCAGTTCTTCACTCTCGACCTCAACGGGTCCCACCAGCGCGCTCAGATTTGCATCTGGGCCATGGTGAAGTCGAACCCGGCTGAGTACGGCAGAAGCGGCTGATCGGACTCTCGTCCTGATTATCTCTTCACGTCGCCGTAAATCTCCAGGGAGATATTCAAGCAGTGATTCTGCTTGAGTTGTGAGCAGTGATGACCAATCGCTGACACTTGGGTCGTCCTTCTTCAACTCTACCACGTTGGTATTCAAAAGGTTGGCCACGGCCTTCAGTTTTTCGAAGACCAGTAGGCTCAATTCTTTGACCGCTCGGTCGGTGTGGTTGATCGAGGACTCGAGAATCATCTTGTCTTGGCCGAGCTGTATAATGCGACCTACTTGCGCTGTACAGAGAAAAGAGGTTATTAACAAGGCATGGTTTTAAGTCTTCTCAAGTTGAGAATCGTCTTACCAGCATTGTCAGACTGAAGTTTATTGATTTCAGTCCATAGTTTCTTGAACTCTGTAACTGAGTTCAGCCTCATCTTGGCTAACTCTTTCTTCAAGAATGTAACCTCTCTGCAGCAAAATCAAGTCAGTCACAGATAAAGCCTACTTATATTAACAGAAGAGTGACGATCCTCACTTGCGCAAGCCGTCACGATCTTTTTGAACAGCCGCCATGCTAGCCATTGCAGCATGCGACTGGCTCGTCACCCATGATAAGCCCTGTGATACAAAGCAAGAGAGTTAAATATACTCTAAAGGCGGTCCAAGCGCCGAAACAGGGGTGATCATACCTTCATAAACTTATTTAAAGCGGCATCATCCATGCTAGCAGGAATCCTTGCTAGCGCACCGGAAGTGCCTGCGACAGGGATAGTTGGGGGAAGTGTCGTCTGAACACCACCCCCAGAGGCCACTGGTTGTGACCCGGTCCCTGTACTTGTTTCACCTCCCGCGGTCCGGATGACTTCCTGAACCACGGGAGCAGAGCGCTCTTCATTAGAGGCTCCCTCATCAGCCCTAATTTCAACCTCCCCAGTGGCGGTTGAAGGGTTAGGCGCTGTCTTCTTTTGCCTAACAGGAAGAATGGGTCAGGCAGCTTTTATCTAAGATTACTGTCAAGTAAGAGCTCTTACCTTATTTGAAATCCCATTCGTTCCTGGGACTTCTGGGAAAATTCCCCTGGCGAAGGAGAGCCATCTCCGGTTCTCGCCTTCCTTATGGTAAACAAGGCAGCACCCCCCTGGAAATGTCATGTTATAAACATATTCTTAGGGAACAGGTAAAAACGCAGAAAGGTCTTTACCTCGGCCACCGGACTAACTGGTGGGACTGCATCCGAAGGCCTTGGCGACTCCAGAGTTGCTGGGACCGTCACAGCCGGCCTTTGTTCATCTACCTCCTCCTCTGTCCGCAGAGGAGGAGGATTTTCCTCCCTGGAACCCCCAGTGGTCCCAGCGGGAAGCTCTCCTCCCTGTATGTACATTAACTTATCAAATGTGCAGAAAGAGTCATAGAAGGAATGGTCGAAAAGATTCCTTACCTTAGTCGTTCCTTCGACCAGGGAAGCAGAGATAATTGATCCTGAAACCTCGGGGGCTTCAGGAATTGGAAGGTCACCCGCGACCACAAGATCTTCGGTGGTCGCAGGGTCAGCCACAGCCACCTCTTCGGTAGCTGTGGTCCCTACAGGACAGCTTGAGGCGTCACCAGCAGGGGATTCCCCGGTCCTCTTCCTTCTGATAACTAGAGGCACATCATCGTCCTCTTCCTCCTCGCTCCCCTCTCCCTGTACGACGAAGAAGTGATTCCATGTCGCGCCTGAAAAAGAAGAAGGAATGCGATATCTTACCGCAGTCTTTCTTGCGGGACGAGGAATGCTTCGTGAAGACCCCTCCCCAGGGTTCAGCTTGGTCTTCTTGGGGGCAGGACTCTTTGTCCTGGGTCTCTGAGAGACCTTCTTCACATTCTTCACCATCGGCTTCCGCAGAGAGCCGACATTTTCGCTTGGGAACGTTGCATCAGCAAACTTCCCTAGGAGCTGGTTCACAGTCCATTAAAATGGATTAGCGCTGGACACACACAAGACCTGCAGAACCAAAGCCGGACAAGGAAATTACCTTTCGGCGCTCCTGTCTAAGGTCATCACCGGCATGAATCAAGCTCTGCGGGCGAGGTGATCCCTTAGGGCCCTCTACATCAGCATTGTAGGTCCTAAGGAGGGAATTAGTTCGCCTCTCAATTTCGGCTGAGGGCAGAACTGTTCCCAAATTCAAGTCAGAAAACATAAATTTCAGAAATGACAAAGCACAGTGCTAAAAGGTTGAGTACCTTCATTGTAGTCCAGGGTTCCATCCGCCATGGACTTGATTTCCCAAGCAGGATGAGCCCTTTCGCGCAGAGGGCTCACTCGATTCTTCACAAAGTCTCGGATGACATCCCTCGCTGTCAACCCTTGACCCATCAAGTGAAGAATCACTTCGGCGTGCTTCAAGTGCTCCGCGCCCAGCGCCGGGGGAGCATCCAACTCGCTTGACTTCTCTGGTCGCGAGTTCTCAAACCATAAACTACTCTCGGACGGCGGAGAGCAGTAAAACCACCTCTGGTGCCACCCGTGCACCGAATCTCGTAGAGGTGGGGAGGGATATTCTTTCTTGTCCCTCAGCCGGAAGTAGATGCATCCGGCGGCATTGGTGCTCTTCGACCATGCCGAGAAATAGAACCGTCGGAAGAGGTCCACGCTAGGATATACTCCGACGAAGGCCTCGCAAAGATGCTGAAACACTGCCAGAATCAGCATCGCATTTGGGTGGAGGTTGATCAGTTCCCACCCATAATGTTCGAGGATATCTTTTAGGAACCGACTCTCAGGGAATCGGAACCCGCAACGCAGATACTCCTCGAAGATCACCAACTCGCCCTCTCGAACGGTTGGGGTTTCTTGGTCCTTCTCCGCAGGCCGCCAATTGATCAGCAGCCGCGATGGAAGGATCTCCTCTTTCTCCAATGCCACCAGAGTCTCCTCAGAATGGTGGTTGGATCTGCTCCAAGATGCCATTTTTTGAGAAAGATCGGTCGAAAAAGTCGATGATTTTGTGGAAGATGAAGGCGAGAAGATGAGGGTTTTGTGCGGCGGGAACTCTAAGGGTTTTTCGTGGCTGAATGGCTTCCTCAAGAAGCTACCTACTGCTTTTATAGACTCGAGGAGTCACGCCTCTGTGAGTAGCATTCCACTCAAGCGTCCTCTTAAATATTTTATTCATTTCCCATAATGGATATTCTATGAGGAACCCTTTAAGGCGTTTCGGGTATCGGATCTGAAATAAAAAGACTTCTTTATTTCGGAAGCTGAAAGGGCTAAAACTCGAGAAGTCTGCTAAGGCTTTTTTGAGGGTTATTTACTTTTCTTTTTACCTGAACATTTTTGTGAAAAATATCATGTAACTCAAATTTTGACGTACGGATATATTCTAACTGGGTTATGGTTTGGTTAAAGCCATGTTATTTAACTTCGTTTCTAATCGAAGTAATAGTCTAACCGAACGTTCAACTCTGGTCGCAATTCAGTTCTAACCGCGGCCTTAAGTCTGATCGCGGCATCAGGGCAGGTCATGGTGATCTTTTAAAGCGCGATTCTAATCGCAGAACTGAAATTTCCTGTGTATGAATGGTCGCGGACTAAGCTTTTGGCCATAATTTCACACAGAGGGTATGAAGAATGTTCATATGAATAAAAGAAACTTTATTTATTACATTCTTTACATACAAAAGGGATACGGTCGATAAAAGCATCGACTTGTTCCGAAAGAAGTTTACAAAGTTCCCCAAGGGACATGTTGTTGTCAGTAGGATCTACACTGACAACCCCCAGGGAACTAGCAATTACCCTAAGTCTATCTATATCGTCCCTAACAACAGACGCACTATTGTCCCTAATCAAGTCAGAGAGTTCTCGCTGTTGCTGAGCGAAGTCCCTCTCTCGACGGAAATGGTGCGCCTC
The DNA here is from genome assembly GCA_019359835.1 of Pharus latifolius. Taxonomy (NCBI): domain Eukaryota; kingdom Viridiplantae; phylum Streptophyta; class Magnoliopsida; order Poales; family Poaceae; genus Pharus; species Pharus latifolius. The sequence goes on along the minus strand of CM033323.1, from coordinate 41,261,244 downwards.
TTCTCGGGATCGATCAAGACATTCTGCTAAACGCAGAATCTTCGAGGCCATCTCCTCGGTCTTCTTCTCCAGGGCATTCTTCTCTTCCAGAAGGGTTAGTCCGGAAGGAAGAGATGGAGCAGCAGAAGGCTGATCGCTGGAGCCTCCTACCTCCTGCATTTTGCAAAAGTTAGTCATACTAACTAAAATTATCAGCAAAAAGGGAGAAGAATTGTTACTTGTCCCGGTGCATAACCCGTTGGTACACCCATCTTTGGAGGAAGATCATCATATGGTGGAAGGGCAACCTTCCCATCAGAAGATTGCTTCGCCAACCCAATATGGCAATCATATGATCGAGGGATAGTCACCGCTTGCTGACCAGGATGTTGATCACCCAAAAGGATGGGAGAATTGAATGTAATGGGATCTTTCTCTAAGGATAAAGGCCTAACTTTCCGGGAGGCATGAACGGGGAGGGTCAAAAGAACTGAAGGAAGAAAGAAACTTGCTACGTTCTTCACCTTTGTTCCACTGGAAGATCCTTCGTCAACCTTGGGTTTCTTCCTTAAGGGAGACATGACTTCATTCGTTTGAGACACTTGTTCGACAACTTCCTCTTCATCACTCTCAATCTCGATGATATCGTGATCTGCCATTGGGAGGAGTATGTGAAAAGGAAGAAGGCAGGATAACAAGAAAAAGACTTGGACGTAAGAGGGAAATTGTAGATCTTTACATGTCCAGGGGTCTGGTATTTATAGCCACCGGGGCGACGGTTCGCCTCCCAGACACCTCGGGTTTCGTTAAGACATTTACAATTTTACCTCGAGATAAAAATATTTCTACGGCGCCATCATTGCCCGTCACGTAATGTCAGAACCCGTCTTGAAAAACCAACCGTTTTCACTTAGTGCGCCACTAAGTGGAGAAGTTAAAGGGCCGGGTTAAAAATCCAATGCACGGTTTTTTAAATTCGAAATAAACACGTCTCTTCGTTTTCTTCGAATTTGGGGGCTAGCTGACGAGGATTGACACCCGGGTCACTTCTAATGAACTTTTGGTTCAACACAGGTTCGAACCAGACATGCATCTGGTGATGCGAACTCAAGCTATTCTGAGGGGCATCACCATGAGGTCGCAAGCTTTACGCGATCAGGTCGCAGCTTTACGCGGTCAGACCGTTAGCCTTGCGCGGTCAGAAGTTCGTAGGCTATACGCGAACTACACATTCGGGATATTGCGCGGTCAGCCAATATCCCGCGGTCAGAACATCTACCGATCAAGATACTTGAGATCTATTTATTCGGTTGCCCATACAATAGAATATTCTAAGTATCCCGAAGATTCCTACACGTGGAGAATCAACCGTCAGAAAGTTAACACATACAGTTATCTGTGAATAACACGTGTTTAACCTGCGTGGAGGTTAAGAGCAGTTCCAAAAAACCGCATCCAACCGTCCGTGCAACCGTTTGATGCAGTTTCCTCTACATGGCACCCTTTCAAACAGTATAAAAGGATGGCACGGAGCATCAAAAAGAAAAGGGGAAGAAAATCATCTAAGTTAGCCAAGTCTACGGCACACCTCATATAGCATTTTAATAAGCCTCCTTTGGTTTATCTTTGTATACTCTTACAGGAAAAATCCTCGCCTGTGAGGACTTTTTCCTCCATTTGTAAACCTTTTACCACACTTAGTGAAATCTCAACAGGACGTAGGGCTTTTACTCCCACCATCGAGGGCCCGAACCTGTCTAAACTCTCTGTGCTCCTGTTCACTATTGTTCAGCATACCTTCCCGAAGGGCGCATCTTGAAAGGTCTCACAGTTATAAATTCTGCATAAGTTCGGCTGAGGACTCCGAGTCCGAATCGTCGACAGTTTGGCTCGGTGATAGTCCAACTCCTACCATCCCGGGTAGCGGAGTACCCGGTGGCAGCCTCCCGGGACCACAGGGGGGATTGGATCCGGAGGTGGTTCTACCTCCGGGTCTGGGATGACAAGGTGGCGTACTCGCCGGAGCCTCCTTCCTAGAGCCGGTCGTCCGCCCCCAAGCCCCAAGTGGACCGAGGAGGAGCTGAAGCTCCTCAGTAAGGTCGTTGGCACCCGGGGCGTCCGCTGCATGAGGGACGCCGCCGAGGAGCTAACGCTATTGAAGATTTCCCCCCTCGCGCACGGGAGGAGGGGAATCGGGATGTGCCCGGCCCAGTGGCCCCCGCAGAAGCCGTTGACCCGACGTAAGCTCCCGGTTACCTCGCTCGTTTTCTTTCGAGAAGTTTTCTAACTCCTTACCTCTTGTAGTCCGACTGTATCTGGCTGCCCGGGAGAAGGCGGAGAACCTCCTCTGGAGGTACTACGCCGACGAGCACGAGCGCATCGTGCGCGTCATGGGGGAGGGCCCCCCTGGAACCTGGTGGCCGAGGCCTTCGGGCTGAGGCTACTGGTGAGAACTCCCCTCCCCACCCCCGGTTCCCACAAGAGGGGAAGGAGGCCACCGGGGGCTCTGAGCCAAAACGGGCCAAGGCTCAGAAAGCCCTCGATCCATCGACGACACCGGGCTCCACGCCCGTGAAGGTTCGGGACGCAGCCTCCGGGTCGGGGCGCGCGCAGGCATCGCCCTGGAAAGACGTGACGCCCCTTCCCCCGGAGAGCCCTAGAGAGGCTCGGGGGAAGGGACTAGCTAACGACGGGGGGGCGTCCAATTCTGCGGACTACGCCCCCTCGCCACCTTCGGCGATAGCTCTCCCGGTTGCTCCGGCACTACCGGAGCCGGAGAGGCCCGAGGTTCGATTCGCGGAGGCTTCCCCTCCGCGTGTCGAGTGGCCGGTGGACGAGGGGGGAAACCCCTCGGTCTACGATGCTCCCCCGGTGACTGAGGTCCCCGGGGCCCTGCAGCCTGGAAAAGGGAAGGGGTTCCTGATCCCCCCCCGGGGAGGGACCCCCTCCGAAAGTTCTTTGGCCACCTCCTCTTCGGCGGCCACTTCCTCGGTGGTGAAGATGCCAGCCACCGCCACCCCGTTCCACATCACCCCGGTGACTCATGCACAGGGACCCGTCGTCGGTCGCGACGAGTTTGGCACCTGGAGGGAGACCCCCCTGCTGTCCACAGGGGAGGTCGACCGATACACGGAGAGCCTGCAGACCCAGAAGGTCCAGGACGACGTCTCACAAGGGATGTTCCGCGAGCGCTTCAGGGAGCTTTAATCTCTCCAGATCCAGGTACTTCCCCGGGCCGGTGGTAGGTTTCATTCGGCGCCTCCAACCATGAAGTTTTTCTAACTCTCGCACTTGTAGGGGGCGGCCATCACCTGGGGGATTGAGGTGCACTTCGGCCGGGCGCTAAAGGAATTGGAGGACAAAGCCGCCGCCTACTTGGAGGAGCGGGACGGCGCCCTCCAGGAGTTGGCCAGGGTCCGGGCCCAGCACCACGCCTCCCAGACCGTCAACGAGCAGCTCCAGAGGGAGGCCAAGGTGAAGGATGACGCCCTCCGGGAACTCGATGGCTCGAGTGTCTGGGCGGTGATGGACGCGGGCTGCTCCGTTCACTCTCCATTGCCATCTTTCTTCTTGGTGAAGAGCACTGGGGCTCCCCAAGGTGAAGAACTTGCTCTAATGAATCCTTTTTCTTCCAATTCTTTCACTTGCTTTCTCAGCTCTTCCTATTCTTGGCTCGTCATACATGCAAGTTCCCTTGTGTATGGGCTGATCGAGGTTTCAGCTCGATGGCAAACTCTGTATTTCGGTCTGGTGGCATTCCATGGAATTCTTCAGGAAAAACTTTCGGGTACTCGTTGACTACTGGGACCTTCTTGAATTTGATCTTTTCAACATTATTCAAGCTGTCCATACGGTTGGTCAGTGGAGATCTTTCCTTTCTTCTCTTTTCTGCGCAGAATGTGACTTGTTCTCCTTCGGCGTTGGTTAGAGTGACGGTCTTCTTCTTACAATCTATTTGACCTTTGTGCTTCACTAGCTAGTCCATCCCAAGAATGATGTCTTAACTCTTGAAGATTCAAAACTAGCAAATCTGCTAGGAATTCTAGGTTGCTGATACAAAAGGCCATATTTCTACAGATGGATTTGATTGGCATTCTCGCTCCATCCATATCAACATATCATTGATATTTTATTTCCTCCTTGTGGCATGGAAGTTGGTGATCTGGGTTGATCTTAGTTGGTACGGGCTCTTCTTCCTGATGTGTTTCTCATGTCACTGGTATCTTCCTCGGGTTCTATTCCTTGAGATCTTCCTCTAGTGTTAACCAATCTACTCTAACAGGCGGTCAAAGAAATGATTGTTGACTCAGAGGGAAACACAGACAGGGTACAAGCGGAAAGCTGAGATCAATCCGTGAGACAAGGATTAGAAAGTGCAAGATGTTTTTCATAAATTAAATTTTCGTAAAATACATAGTTTTGCCTCTACGGCTTACATGAATATTTAGCAACCAACACACATCAAGACAAGCAACTACTACACAAAAGATCTAACGTCTACTGTGGTTAGGCACAAAAGGTTAAACCAAGGAAAGTCTGGGATCACACATCGGCATTGGAAGAACCGTAAGGCTCTACCTCTTCTGAGTCCTCCTCCTGATCTTCATCTGCGTCCATCAGATCCAATTCCACGTTCTGGGATTTCGTAGACTACCACTGAAGCACGAAAGCTGTCTAAGGGGACATAACGCAAAACACCAAAAAGTTGGAAATAATGTTTAAAGGTTTTTCAAATAATCAAAAAGGATAACTACATAATATATTTTGTTTAGACAAATTAGATTTTTGTAATTAGATTTTAGTCAAATAAACTAGCGATTTTCTCTTCTAGGGACGCCAATGTCTACAGAAGGGTCACGACCTACAGTCGAGCCTTTGCTCTGATACCATCTTCTGTGGGACCCTCATTTGAGGAATCCGGTGGCAACCGCCCAGGTGGGTTGCACTTAGAAAGGTACATCACAAGCTTACAACAACAGGATTTACTTTAAACAATAAAACTGGTAGATAAAACAAGTACAAGGTCACGAGGACCACTATTACAATATCATAATGCCAAGGATGGCATTAATTAAAGTTGATACAAAAGTAAAGAGTTTTTCAAAATAAAGAATCGGTATCGAATTGAAGTACCGAACATAGAAAAATAACACAAAAAGCAACCACAAAGGTCTTCAATTCCTTCTGCAGCGGCTCTGGAAGGGCTTCCACCACATCGGACTCAACTTGGCTCATGACCCTCCTAGAAACTCGAATCGCCTGGAGAGGTTCCTTCCTCTTCTTGGTGCTCAAGGCCAAGGGATCAGGATCCTCGAATCCTTTCTTTTGAATTTGTGTGCAAAGGCAAGGGTGAGCATGTTTTTACACGATGCTCAGCAAGTCTCATTATGAGAATCCAGGTATATAGATGAGGGGTTCTCAAGGAATGAGGTCATGGTTTCATATGTAAGAATAGAATAGATTTTCACTCTAAAGTTATAAAGAAAGCTTTTAGTTTCAAAACCAATACTTTGAAATCTTAAGTTATACTTTAGAAATCGTTATGTGTGATGGTCTCCCATGAGTCATCACTTTTATCAACCCACATTATGAAAACATTCCAAATATTACTTGTGCTGAACCACATGGATAAATCCACCGCGAACATACTCCAGGACCTGGGAGTACAGAGTATCTGATACTTTTCTGTCGTGGTATTGCGAATACCCCAGCAGGTTTCGTAGACAATCCTAGCGAAGAAAACGCGACGCGGGCTGACCGGGTGACCGGTCCTCCCCCGCCGGACAAACACAAGAAATGACACGAGGATTTATACAGGTTCGGGTCCCGGTGGGGGCCCTAGTCCTGTCGGCGTGCTCCCGACCGGAGTCGGTTGGGGAGGCTCTCTTGGGGGAGAAGCTTCCGGAGCACACCTGTGAGTTTGGCTATTCCAACAATAATGAATCACTTGTCCTACAACAGGGGGTACAAGGGCTATTTATAGCCCCAAAAAGAAGCAAAAAGACTAAACTATCCCGGTCGCTACCGTCGGATCGAGGGGTAGCAACTTCCTTCTCCCGGTCAGGCGCCTTGGATGCTTGATAGGAGGTCGCTGATTCCCGAGGCGCTCCTCGCGTGACCTGCACGTCATCAACAACCAAAGACTTTACCTTCTAGAAGGCGACGAGGCCCGGGACGTGCCTCGGAGGCGAGGTCCCCGGGTCAAAGGTGGCACCCGGGGCAGGCATCAGAGGCCACGTCCCCGGGCAAATGGCGGCGCCTGGGGTAGGCACCGGAGGCCACGTCCCCGGGAGCCAAAAGGTGGCACCAGGGACCGGCTCCGGAGGCTAGGTCCCGGAAACCAAAAGGCGGCGCTGTAGCTTCTAGGCCCCTATAGAATGTTTTAATAATTAATGACAACTTCAAATACTATACTAACGTTACCTGCCTAGTTGTGTCAAGAAGATACTTAAAAGACAGGTTAATGAAAGGCGAAGAAAGAGCCTCATGATGAAGAAAGAGCATTGATCAAAAGGGCAAAGGTATGAAATAGGGTCTTTTCCATTTTTACCGGTCTAAGGTGATTAGAGAAGAATTTTGACCAGATTTTAGGATAGTTGCCGTACTATTAAGAGGAGCATGTGGTGTATCACAAAATACTTCATCTATGTGCCACAAATCATAAAATCAACTTGCATTGCATACTAGAAGGTCATATACTTTGAATATGCTTGTTTTAGCTCATTTCTGCTCAGCAATGTCTCAGTCGGTCTAACCGTATGTTGGACCGGTCTGACCAAATTCACGGACTGACCGATTAGAATTCTCGGACTGACCGACGTTATGTCTTAGTATAGTATATACCTTTATAAGGTCGGTCTGTCCGTAGTTAAAACCTAGGTCAGTCTCCTGGAACCTCATGAACTATCTTTCTGTTGTTTTGAGCTATTACGGTCTGACCGTTTTATTAGACCGGTCTGACCGCGAAATCGGTCTGACCGTGTTTTTGTACTACGGTCTGACCGTATGGCCGGTCTGTCCGTTTTTATCGGCCTGACCGTATAAGATGTCCAGAAACTAGGTCGTCTCTGGACATCTTCACGGTCTGACCGAAATAGGCTCCGGTCTGACCGTGTGTCTGCCTGACAAGGGCAGTTGAGCATTTATTGCGCCTGTTTAATGCCGTTTCAATTGCGGCGGTCTGACCGAGCTTATACCTGCGGTCGGACCGCCAAGTGAGCTTTTTCTCCCAACGGCCTGTAACGGCTATATTTATTGTGGGGGGTATATATACTCCCATGCACGACCCTGTTAAAGATGCTTGGCATAATTTGAGCATTGTCATCATCCTTGAGAGCTTTAGCACATTTCATACACTCTAGGGTTCAAATTCTCGAATTTGTGAGAGTGTGCATTTGAGATCTTCTAGTGCATTGCATCTAGATCATTAAATCATCCTCGTGGCACTAGAAGAAGGCTAAGTGATCACCACCGGCTTGTTAATCTTGGAGTTTGCCGGCTCCTAGACGGCTAGGAGAAGGGTTTTTGAGAGCTCTTCAAGGAAGATTGTGAAGAAGCCTCAAAACGTCTTGTGAAAGGGTTGAGCACACCTTGCCGGAGCGGTAAAGTGCATCCTTAGTGAAATCGAGGTTTGGATAACTCATCACACTAATCCGGCTCAAGATCTAGGTCACTTCTCGAGAGAAGGTTGACTAGATAGAGGAGCGGTTAGAGATTTGAGTTTGCCTCAACGTGGATTAGGGGTGATCGGCAAATCACCGAGACCACGGGATATATCCTTGTGTTGGAATTGTGTTTTGTTCATATTGTGTTATTTATTTGCTCTCATTATCTATAAATTGTTTGATTAATTGCTAAATTGTTAAAATCACCTATTCACCCCCCTCTAGTCGATATCCTAGATCCCTTTCAATTGGTATCAGAGCAAGGACTCCTTTTTAGTGGATTTAACCATCCCAGAGTAGGATAAAGATGGCTAGTGAGGGTCGGATCAATATTGGCAAACCACCACTCTTTGATGGATCTAACTATACTTATTGGAAAACTAGAATGATGGTTTATCTTAAAGCCATGGGTGGAAAGATTTGGAAAGTGGTGGATGAGGGTTTTGCAATTCTTGATGATGATGATATGACCAACGTAGATAGAGATAATGCCTTAGCTAATGCTCAAGCCATGAATGTTCTTTATAGTGCTCTAAATCTAGGTGAATTTAATAGAATTTGTAAACTTGAAACGGCCCATGATATTTGGAGAAATCTTATGGATATTCATGAAGGAACCTCGATGGTCAAGGATGCTAAATTATTTATCCATAAGGGCCAATTTGAAAAGTTTGCTATGTTGCCCAATGAAGATGTATCGGAGATGTTTAACTGTTTAAATAACATTGTAAATGAGTTAAAAGGGCTTGGTATGGATGTCACAAATGTGGAATTTTGTCATAAGTTTCTTAGAGCTTTACCTTCAAAATATGACACAATTGTAACCTTACTTGTGCGTTCAAACTTGAAGAGTGTGACTCCGTTGGAAGTCTTAAGTGAGATTCTCACTCATGACATATTCAAGAAATCTCAAGAAGAAGTGAAAGATGAGGCTTCCGACTCCAAGAAGAAGAACATAGCACTAAAAGCTCAAGCTTCCAAAAGGGAAGACAATGAAGAAGAAAGCGATGAGAGAGACACCGATGAGGAAATGGCTCTCTTTGTGAGAAGGTTCAAGCAGTTCATGAAGAAGAGATATCAAGGAAAGTCCCTCAAGAAAGGACAATCATCCAAGAGGAACCCATTTGAAGAGAGAAGATGCTTTGATTGCGGTGAAAAGGGTCACATCTCCACACAATGCAAAAACAAGGAAGAAGAAAAATCAATGAAGAAGAAGAAGTACGAAAAAGAAGGAGAAAGCAAGAAGAAGGTTTTCAAGAAATACTATAAGAAGAAGAAGGATCGACAAGCTTGCTTCATTGAATGGGATTCGGATGCTTCAAGTTCCGATTCCAGTGATGAAGATGAAGCATCACCCAAAGGACTCGCCGGGGTAGCTATCAAGGAAGCTCCATCTCTATTCTCCACTCCTCATTGCCTCATGGCTAAAGGAGAATCGAAGGTATCATGTGACGAAGATGAATACACTTATGATGACCTAGTTGAGATGATCACCGGTTTTGATGACTATATGAGTAAAGAGAAAGAAAAATTCAAGGAATTGAAGAAGAGATATAAAACTCTTCAAAATTCCTATGAGGAGCTAAACACATCTCATGAGATGCTTAAGGAAGCTCATGACTCACTACTTACTCATAAAGCCAACAAAACGGGAAATGAAATAGGCATCACTTGCAATATTTTGAATGACTTGCCCATGATGTCTACTTCTAGCATATCTACTTCTTGTGAAGATTTAATTGAATTCCCATCTAGACCTAAAATTGATGATAATGTGCTTAGTCTTGAAAACAATGAACTTAAGGACAAAATTGAAAAACTAACCAATGACCTAGCTAAATGCTATGTAGGAGAATGAAAATTAAGACATCTTCTAGATAGTCAAAGGTTTTCCTTAAGAAAAGAAGGACTAGCCTACATTCCTAAAAAGGGAAAACATGCTTTTGTCCCATCTAAAACCGTTTTTGTAAAAGAAAAGGGATATTGCAACAAATGTAAAAGTTTAGGTCACATTGAAAAGAATTGCCATGCTAGCAAAATTAATTCATCTCTTATATTCAATTCTTGCTATGTTTTAAAGAAAATGAACAATGGCCATGTTAAAGCCAAATTTGTTGGAACCCCGATCATTGGTGCCAAAAAGAAAGTCATTTGGGTCCCAAAATCCTTGGTAACTAACCTCCAAGGACCCAAAAAGATTTGGGTACCTAAAAGGACCTAACCTTGTTTTGTAGGTAAATTACAAGGCCGGAGGACAACATTGGGTGCTCGATAGTGGATGCACTCAACATATGACCGGTAATCACAACATGTTCTCCTCTCTAAATAACGAAGGTGCGGAATATGACAAGATTACGTTTGGAGACAATAGCATAGGAAAGGTAAAAGGTTTAGGTAAAATTGCCATCTCAAATGACCTCTCCATATCTAATGTATTGCTTGTTGAATCTCTAAATTTCAACCTCTTATCCGTAGCTTAACTTTGTGATCTTGGATTTATATGTGCATTTTATCCAAAAGAAGTGATTATCACTAGTATTGATGATAATAGATTGATTTTCAAAGGTTTTAGACATGGCAACCTCTATTTAGTTGATTTCAATTCAAATGATGCTAATCTTGGTACATGCTTGTTTACTAAATCTTCTAAAGGTTGGCTATGGCATAGAAGGCTTGGGCATGTTGGAATGAAACAATTAAATAGACTAGTTAAACATGATTTAGTTGTTGGATTAAAAGATGTAAAGTTTGAAAAAGATAAATTATGTAGTGCTTGTCAAGCCAGAAAACAAGTTGCAAACTCACATCCAACTAAAAGCACCATGTCAACTTCTAGTCCACTTGAATTATTGCATATGGATTTATTTGGACCAACTACTTTTGTGAGCATTGGTGACAATAGTTATTGTCTTGTCGTTGTAGATGATTTTTCTAGATATACATGGATATTCGTTTTACATGATAAGTCAATTGTGTTTAACACTTTCAAAAGCTTTGCTCAAAGGGCCGAAAATGAATTTAGCTTCAAGATCAAGAAAGTGAGAAGTGACAATGGCTCCGAATTCAAGAATACTAAGGTTGAAAATTGGTGTGATGATAAAGGTATCAAACATGAGTTTTCGGCCAAGTATACACCGGAGCAAAATGGAGTAGTCGAACGAAAGAACCGGACATTGATAGACATGGCAAGGTCTATGCTTTCGGAGTACAATGTTTCGGACACCTTTTGGGCCGAAGCAATCAACACCGCGTGCCATGCATCAAATCGTCTTTATTGTCATCGACTACTGTTGTGGTATTAAGAATACCCCGGCAGGTTTTGAAGACGATCCTAGCGGAGATTACGTAGCGCGGGTTGACCGGGCGACCGGTCCTCCCCCGCCGGACAAACACAAGAAAAGACACGAGGATTTATACAGGTTCGGGTCCCAGTGGGGGCCCTAGTCCTGTCGACGCGCTCCCGACCGGAGTCGGCTGGGGAGGCTCTCTCCGGGGGAGAGGCTTCCGTAGCACGTCTGTGAGATTAGCTATTCCAAATAATAATGAATTGATCCTTTACAACAGAGGGGTACAAGGGCTATTTATAGCCTCAAAAAGAAGCAAAAAACCTAAACTACCCCGGAAGCCACCGTCGGATTGAAGGGTAGGACCGTCCTTCTTCCGGTCAAACGTCTTGGATGCTTGACAGGTGGTCGCTGATTCCCGAGGCGTCCGTCGCGTGACCTGCACGTGATAAACAAACAGGGATTTTACCTTTTAGGAGGGCGATGACGTCCGGGACCCCTTCCGGAGAGCAGGGTCCCGGGAGCCAAAAAGGCGGCACCCGGGGCAGGCACCGGAGGCCACCGTCCCGGGCCAATGGCGGCGCCCGGGACCCGCCTGGTGGGCACGGTCCTGGGGGCCAAATGGCGGCGCCCGGGGCAGGCACCGGAGGCCACCGTCCCGGGCCAATGGTGGCGCCCGGGACCCGCCCGGGGGGCACGGTCCCGGGGGCCAAATGGCGGCGCCCGGGGCAGGCACCGGAGGCCACCGTCCCGGGCCAATGGCGGCGCCCGGGACCCGCCCGGGGGGCACGGTCCCGGGGGCCAAATGGCGGCGCCCGGGACCCGCCCGGGGGGCACGGTCCCGGGGGCCAAATGGCGGCGCCCGGGACCCGCCGGGGGGCACGGTCCCGGGCCAAATGGCGGCTCCCGGGACCCGCCCGGGGGGCACGATCCCGGGGGCCAAATGGCGGCGCCCGGGGCAGGCACCGGAGGCCACTCTCCCCGGGCAATCATGAACTTACCTGGACTTGACCGCGTGGAGATTTCCCCCAACAGCAGCCGCCATGCCCTCCGGGGACGAAGCTTGAGCCCCCGGAGGGAATGGTTATGGTACCGGGAAAATCTCCGGGCGAAACCTCCGGACTAAAATCATCGGACGCCCCGCGACGCTTCGGTTTCTGTGCCGGGCGCTTTATGGCCGCGCCGTTGTCGCAATAAATGCACGCGCGGTTCAAACCGGTGTCTCGATTTGCGCGCCTGTCCCTTCGTTTCCCGCGCACGGTTTGAATTTCAGTGGTCCAGATTGCTCCGAGGGGGCCACGTGGCACGCATCTAGATCTCGGCCAGCCTCTATAAATAGGGCCTTAGGGGGCCCCGGAAGCTCATTCCAAATCTTCAACTCCAGCTTCAGCTCTCCCGGTAGCGCTCTTCCGGTAGCTTCTCCGGTAGCCTTCTCCGGTAGCGATCGTCCGGGAGTTGTTGACTTAGCCACCTGAAAACTTAGCCACCCAAAGAAGAAAGAACTGACCTAATGGCGCCCAAAGGTCGAGCGAAGACCACGGAGGTGCCCCGGGAGGAAATCCCCGTGGATTTCCTCTGGGCCTCCGAGTTCTCGGCCTCGGACGCGGAGTCCCTGGTCAAGAAGGGCGTCGTCGAAGAGGGGGACATCCGGGTCCCCCTAAAGAAGGACGGAGCCCCCCGCCCCAGGCCCGGAGAGGTTGTGGCCTTTGAGGCCTTCCTCGAGGCAGGGCTCCGGCTCCCGGTGCACCCGATGCTCCGGGAGTTCCTAAAGGAGTACGGGGTGGCGCTCAACCACCTCACCCCCAACGCCCTCGTCCGGATGGGTCTCTTCATCTGGCTGTACGAGACGGCGAGCGGGTGGATCCCACCCTCCGAGTCTTCCGGTACTTTTACGAGCCGGCAGCGCGGAGCTTCCACCTGGTGAAGGGAGGACCGAAGTCCCCCTTCGGCTCGGTGATGGTCCAGATGCTGCCCTCCCGGGTGGCGGACTACCCGGCGGCGGCCTCCCCGGACCACTGGGGGGACTGGCTCTGGAGGTGGTTCTACCTCCGGGTCCGGGACGAGGCGGTGGTCTACGCCCCGGAGCCTCCCACCTACAGCCGGTCATCCGCACCGAAGCCGCCGGTGTGGACGGACGAGGAGTTCGAGCTCCTCGGGAAGGTGGTGCTGGCGAAGAAGGCCCGCTCGATGCGGGACGCCGCGGAGGAGGTGGCGCTCCTGCGGCTTTCCCCCTTCTCACGCGGGGGAAGGGGGATCGGCATGGGCCCGGAGCAGCGGACTCCGGTCAAGCCGGTGACACGGCGTAAGTCCCCTGTATTTTTGTACTTGCAGTTTTTTACGGGAAATTGACTAACTTTTTACCTCTTACAGTGCGCCCGTACCCGGCGGCGAGGGACAAGGCGGAGCACCTCCTGGGGAGGTACTTCGCCGACGAACACGAGCGCATCGTGCGCCTCGTGGGGGAGGGGCCTCCCCGGAACTTGGTGGCCGAGGCCTACGGGCTCAGGCTTCCGGAGAGGAAGCCCCTTCCCACCCCCGGGTCTCATAAACGGGGGAAGGATGCTGCCGGGGGCTCGGAGCCCAAAAAGCCCCGGGTCCAAAAGACCCCAGCTCCGACGACGGCGCCGGCGACGACGCCGGTGAGGGCCCGGAACGCGGCTCCCGGAGCCGAACATGCCCAGGCGGCGCCCCGGGCAGAGGCGACGCCTCTGCCCCCGGAGGCCCCCGTCGAGGCCCGGGGGAAGGAGGTTGTTGTCGACGGGGCGGGTTCGGATTCGGCGGACTACGCCCCGTCGCCAATTCGCGTGACGCTCCTCTCGCCTCTCCCGGCGGCATTGGCGCCGGAGAGGCTAGAGGTGAGGTTTTCAGGGGTGGCGCCCCCGCGCCTCTGGCCGGTTGATGAAGAGGGGGGGAGCCCCTCAGTCTTCGAGGTCCCCCCGGAGCAGGAGGCTCCGAGGGCCCTCCAGCCTGGGGCGGGGAAAGGCCCGATGATCCCCCCCGGGCGGAGATCCCCGCCCAATCTTCGTCTTCATCTTCGGAGGAAACTTCGTCGACGAAGACGCCGGCGACGCCGGCCGTGCTCCCGGATTCAGAGGTCCGGGGGCCCTCTCCCGGCCGCGACAGGAGGGCCGGGCAAGACACCTCCCTACTTCCCGCGGGCGAGGTGGCCCGCTACGCGGAGGGCCTGCACAACCGGAAGGTGCAGGCCTTCGTAGCAGGAGGAACGCTCCACGAGCGTTTTGAGGGGCTCGAGTCCCTCGGAGCCCAGGTAACTCGAGCTCTCAACACTTCGGCTTTTTTCTTGCACTTAAGATTTTTCTAACTCTTTATGCATTTTGTAGGTAGCGACTGTTACCGGGGGCCTTGAGCAGCGGGTCACCCGGCTGCTCAAGGAGGCGGAGAGCCGGGCCGCGGCCTGCGTCGAGCAGCGGGAGGCGGCCCTCCGGGAGCGGGACGAAGCTCTTGATGAGCTGTCCTGGGCCCGGGCGCAGGTGCACCTTTCGGAGGGCGCCTACATCCGCCTCCGAGAGGAGGCCAAGGTGCGGGAGAAGGTGCTCCGGGAGCTCGAGAGCTCCAGTGTCCGGGCGCTGTCAGACGCGGGCCGCTCCGTCCGCTCGGCCTTGGAAAGCCTTGGCGTTAGCCTAGGCTCCGGGAGCGGCCCGGAGGTGCCCCCGGCGACCCCCGCGGAGGCTGTGCGTTTTCTTAACGGACAAGTCTCCGCCATCCCGGAGGCTGCGGACGTCCGTGCACGGGGCCGGGCGATCCCCGTCATTGCGGCCGCCGCGGGGCTCGTTGACTACCGTGGGGTCGGCGCCCGGGCGATCGGGGGGCGCATCCCCCGGGGCTTCCCGGAGGCCTTCGAGCCAACGCGCCGGGAGGTGGAGCTGCTGGCGGAGGGGTTCTACGACCGGATCATCTGGACGTGGTTCCCGACACCGGCGCCTCCGGCCGCGGATGTCCCTGCCCCGGCCACGGAGGAAGCTCCCCGGGGGAAGGACCCCAATGCCAAAGTATGAGCCTCCCCCGGGTCTTTAGCTAGGACCCCTTTTTATTTTGTTAGACATTTTGATTCCGGTAGCTTCTTAGGAGAAGCCCCGGGCACTTGTACAAAAACATTTTGCAATGAAATATATTAGAAATTTTTCTAAGTCTTTGCAATGAAATGTTACGAGGGTTCCCGGGGGGTTGCTCCCGAGCAACGGTCCGGGAGAGGCTCTCCGGGGGACGCCCAAGCGGCTTTGATTTTGCTGAGCCTTGTCTCCGGGAGGCGCGACGGCGGTAGTGCCCGGGAGCCTGTCCGGTTGAGGTGGCGCCCGGAATGGCACTTGGATAATTTTGACAACAGCCGTGCTGAATTAACTCCCCCGCGCCCGAAGACCCAGATGATACCTCCTCTTCGGATACTTCCGCCGGCTGGGTACGAGTTTTGGCCCGAGGACGTACTTCGGGACTCTCAGCGTCGCGTCCGGGCGCTGTACCGGGACTTGGCCCGGGAGCTGAGGGAGCGCCTCCGGGAGCTTTAGGCGTAGGGGCCTTAGGCTCGTAGAAAATTGTAACGCCCTGAGTTAGGGGTGAAAATTTCCTTTTTCATCAATAGCAAGCATGCATGTATCTGTAGTAATAGCCAGATCAGTATCTATCTCAAGCCCTAAAATCTCCAAAATCTATCCTGTGACCTCAAATTAAGATCAGATTGTTCAGATGTGATCTATCAGTTACTTTGAACTTAAAAGTCTTCAGAACCTAGATCCAATTCTATCTCTAAATTCCAGATTTATCAGCTCCTTCTGTTTTCGAAAACAGAAATATCTTATATTACCCAAATACCCTAAGTTTCAGAAATACAGATTTAATCAAAATCTTGACCAAGTTCAGACCAAATTATTCCTGGAATATGATCATGGGTATGTCAATACCTTAATATAAAAAGTTGACAGCCAGATTCTGCTATCTAAACCTTTTTCACAAATCAGTCCAAGACTTATCGCAAATTAGTCCTTATCTGATATCTGAAAACCTAAAAAGACTAAAATCTCCAGATTAACTCTAAATTCAGAATTTCTTCAGCAGATCTTTTCTAATTGCTATTTAACACAAGTTTCTCTTCTGTACAGATGTCAAAATCAAAACCTAAATACCAGAATTCGAAATCGACAAAACTCAAATCCTAATTTACCCTAAATTACCCTATTTTCAATTGTATCAAAAGCTATCCAAATGTGCCAAATTTTATCTTCAATCTCTGCCAAATCATCTGTTGAATAAATATTACCAAAACAGTAGAAGCAAATTTAGTTTAAACCTTCCAGAATTTCAGATTTACATTTCAGTCCAAAACTCAAAGAATTGAAATTACAATTGAATCCATTTTCGACCAGGTCAACAGCAGCATTCGACCAGGGACCGCCGTGCTTGTGCGCCGTGGTTGCTCATCGCCGGTGAGGCTTCGCCCGCGCTCGTGACCGTGCATGCCGGTGCGCACGTGTCCCCACTCCAGCTAGTGCCGTGGCAAGGCCGCTGCTACGTCGACGACCAGCGCTGCTCCCGCGCGCGATCAACGGCTTTTTGTCAGCAACTCCTCGCCACGTCGCTTTGCCGCGCCAGTGTTGTCGCCACCGCTTGCTACAACTTTGCCAGGTCCCGATGAGGTGACACTGTGATCAACTGCAAGCTTGTCGCCGTCGCATCACCGTTCTTCGCTGTGTCTTCGCCGCTGTTGCTCCAGCACGCAACCAGTCAAGTCACCGGCTGCCAATTACTTCGTTGTCTCCTTCTTGCTTGCTTCGCCTGGCCTATTTATACACCACTGTACCCCAGCAACTTCTTGTTTCACTGGAAATCAGCTAAGTCTCGAAACTCTCCTGTTTTCGTCTTCTTCTCCGGCAAGCCGTCGAGGAGGCTCACGGTGCCAGCTTCATCCGTTGTACCAAACTCCAAATTGAATCCATCAGTGAGTACCTCTCATCCTCCTGATTGTATTGTACTATTTAATTGCTCCCCGGTGACCCCTAACGCCGGCGATCACCGGAAATGGCTGAAAATCGAAGATTGCCCTGTTCCGGCAATGCAGCCCGATTCAATTCGAATTAGCCGTCGAACCTGTGAAGCAAATCAATCAGTGAGCCAAATCAAGCAAGCCTGTGACGTTGGATTTCGAATTTAAACAAGAATCGAAGCTTTTCCCTAAATCGAGCTTCACCAGAAACCGGCGATCGTTGCCAGGCTTCTCCGGTGATCCTCCGGTCAATTTGATGTTACCAGAAGCTTCCCTATACCTCCTAGATGCTCTCCAAGCAAGGAATTAAGTTCTCTTGGCCTGTAGCAGAAACCCCCAATCAGCAGTGTCTCTTCTCCGGCGCCGATGACCGGAAAAGTGTTCCACGCCATTTCAGCCCTCGAAACTTTGTCTAGTATGTGTGCTTTGATCTCCTGAACACTTTTGTCTTCTAGCCCGACACCTAGATCGGCCTAGATTGGAAGTTACAGCCATGCCAAGATCTTGTCCAGAACTGCTCCAGTGCAACCAGTTCATCTCTGTTCATCATCAGATTTCTTGCTTTCCAGCCATTTTCAGCCCTAGATCCTATTGAATGATTTATTCCTGTTATCAATGCCTACCTCCCAGACAAAGTGGTGCATCATTTGGGGCCCTAGATCAAAAGTTATGCTAAGCCCTAGTTTCTGGCCATGTCAAGATTAATGCCAGGCTATGTCAGTCAGTGGCATTAGCCCTTTTCACTGTCTTCCAGATGTGCATCTTGAGCATAACTTTGTCCCTTAGATTCCTGAAGTTGTGATCTACAATTTCTTCTTCTACCACAACTTGAGTTAAGCACTCTAGCTTTTCTTAAAGCTATGTCGATGCTTTGAACCGAATGTCGACCTAAAGACGTTCGCTGTTTTTGAGCGAACCAGTCGCAACCTTGATATCATTCTGATATTTTGAGACATTTGGAACCTTGTAAACCTTTGACAGCTAATCTTAACATTGGTTTCCTTAACTTAACCCTAATCAGCCTCTAAACCCAATCATTTCAGAATCATCAAGACTTCATCTTTGCATCATTACATATAGTATAATAATATATGGAAAAGATTATGATTATTGGTTGTTTGTTTGATTGGAGAGCAGATCAAGAGCCCGAGTTCGAGGACTTCACTGCGGATCCGACGTCAACTGCTGTATCTTACGACGCGGAAGGCAAGTCATATCCTTGGTCATCTTGAACCTATATTTTAAATGTTGCTAAAACATAACCTTGAATATAGGCAATATTGCATGTGAAAGATTGAGAATGGTTGATCTATGAATTGGCAGTACTAGACTGGTTATCTATGAAATGTGAAATAAACAAGTTTTGAGCCATGAACTATTATATGTATTTATATACTTATATTCATGAAATAAAACCCCTAGCCGTGACCAGAAAAATGGTATGGATGGCTGCAGCACTGGAGGTGCTAGACTGCAAAGGTATGCAGGCACTGAAGGTGCAGGGTTGTGGATGGTCTGGTCACTGGCATATAAGGACTAGAACCTTGTGTTGTGCGTCTAGTGGCATGAACAACGTGCTAACCGCAAGCCTGGTATGGGACAGGCCTGAACAAGTAATTATGTGGATCGCACATGAAACCCCTGCATGAGATGTGTAGTGATGCACGATAAACACGGAGCGTGGCTCCCACACATATCACTGAAGGTGATCAAGCACGCTGACCCAGTAATGGGAATAAGCAATGGGGTGGAGGTTTGGATACAACCTGCCACAACTGTGCCTCGCTGAGAGCCACAGGGTCGGGGGTGAATTGTGAGTAAAACATAACAAAAGTTCTTGTTATTACCACCTTGCCGCTCACAGTATGAAGTGAGTCAGGGGTCCAATCATTTTGTTATGATAGGAAAGGTTTGAAAGTGGAATATCTTGCGGGTAAATTGGTACCTCTCTGCAGAGTTAAAAACGTATTCGAATACTCCGAGCTCCCGGGTTTTATAGGAGTCTGCTGCGGTGGATTAAATCCACGGGGTGTGACACAAGTACTATTTTCTAAATAAAATATGTTTAAATCAAGATTACCCAAATGACATGTGTTGTCATGATAAGGAGTGCTGCCGTGGGCTGTCGTGTGTCGACGTGTCGCGGTAGTGCTATAATCTAGTGAACGTGAATGATGATGTTACTTTATGAAAAGTGCTGCCATAAGATGAGATGAGAAAGGAAAAGATTATTTTACAAATATCCATAATTCTTGACTAGTCTAGGTTCATATCATCACTACTATATGTATTTACTCTTACCTATGACTTGCTGAGTACGTAAGTGCTCACCCTTGCAACATTCAACTCAATAGATGGAGCCTACTTTGATCAAGATGATGGCATGGAGTACTACGTGGATCCAGAAGGAGGAGAATCAGTTCCGCCAGAACCCTGAAGTGTGTTGATCTGCCGTCAACTTCTTTTGTGGGAGGGTCACCTATCTTCTGCTGCGTAGTTAAATATTTTGTTAAACACTGAATGCCTCGTAGGCATTGTAATCCTTTTTATGTAATATTAAGGCCAGCAGGCCACACTGCTTAATATTTTGTGAGTACTCTGTTGCAATGTAATATACTCCTATGTTTGACTCATCCTGGGAAGTCAAAGGTTTGTGGTATGGGACTAGCTGCAGCGAGCTAGGTCTCTACAGGAGTAGTCGTTGTCCCAGTCTCGGGGCGCGACAAAAATCCCCCGGGTTATGACCCGGGTTGTATCATTTCCGAAGCCCACCGGAGGGGGAAGATGTCCTCCGGGTTTGCTGATCAATAAAGTGCATTGTTTCCTTTTATTGCGCCTCTTTATTTTCTTCTTCTTGGATGGTCTGGACAACTCATCTTAACAAGGATGAGCCAAGTTTCTTCGTGGGTGGTGCGGTCGACACCCGGGGGTTCCTTATCCCCCCCCCCCCCCCCGCCCACAGCGTGCCGGAGAATAGCTCCGCGCGCTGTGGGGGTAACAAGGCCCCCGGAAAGGAAGACACCTGTAGCATAGGAAATTTTCCAAGTTAGAAAATTTTAAAGTGAGGTTTTCAAGGAGAAGACCTTCCGGGAGATAATCATCCGGTTGCCGTGAGAACGGGGAGCCAGGAATAAGGCCTTAGGCGGAAGGAATGTCCAAGAGAACCCGATTGGATTTCCAGAGGCGAGCTTCCTGGGAGACTCTCGTCCGGTCGCCGTAAGAACGGGGAGCCGGGAATAGGGTCTTCGGGGGAGGAAACGCCCGAGAAATCCGACTCTCCGAGAGACAATCGTCCGGTCGCCGTGAGAACGGGGAGCCAGGAATAAGGCCTTAGGCGGAAGGAATGTTCAAGAGAACCCGATGGGATTTCCAGAGGCGAGCTTCCTGGGAGACTCTCTTCCGGTCGCCGTAAGAACGGGGAGCAGGGAATAGGGTCTTCGGGGGAGGAAACGCTTGAGAAATCCGACTCTCCGAGAGACAATCGTCCGGTCGCCGTGAGAACGGGGAGCCGGGAATAACGTCGACTCCCGGGGGAGGAAGATAGATCCAATCAAGCCGCAAGGGGCTGATCTTCCGGTCGCCGTGAGAACGGGGAGCCGGGAATAACGTCGACTCCCGGAGGAGGAAGATAATCCAGAAAGCCATTAGATGTCCCGCTGAGGAGAGCGTCTACTCCCGGAGGAGGAAGTGCCCGAAGACGGGACTTGAGTGTTTGGGTAGGGGACTAGTCTCCCAAAGTGACTCGTTACCACGGCCACTGTGACCGGGTTGCCGCTTACACCCTCAGTCCACGAGGGCTGATCGTAAGCCGCCCCACGGGAGTGCAGGCTCCGTTGTAGGGACTTGCTGGGGCTGGCCCACTTCCTCGCGGGGAGGGCATCCTCACAAGGAAGGCATCCTCGCGGGGAGGGCTTCCTCGCGGGGAGGGCATCGCCGCTAGGGGCGGTAATAAGAAAGACCTGCAATGAGACAGTTTGCAAAGCAAGACCTATGTATTGCTAATGAAATGAAGTACAGGGCCTCCCCCTGCGAAGTCGCGAAAGGGGAGGAAAATGCAGCGTCCCTCCTCCCCCTCCGGCGTGAACGCCCCGGGGGAGGGGACATGCCCGTAAGGCTAAACATAGAACTTGTGAAGTAAACGCAAAGTTCCACGTGTGCTTCAGCTCCTGCTCTTAAAGGTTGGGGAGCTTGCAAGCCCCCGAGCCCAAGACTGCAGAGATCTTGCAGGGGCCCTTCCACTTGGGGGAGAGCCTACCCTGGGCTTGGGGGGCCTAATGCGCTTGAGGACAGGGTCCCTAAGGCGAAAGGCCCTCAAGTAGCGACGACCGGGACCGGAAAGGGGGAAGCCCCTGTGGCGAAGACCGGAATCGAAGTGGAGGGGGCCCCAGTGGCCTCGACCGGAACCGGGAAGGGGGCAGGCCCTGTAACACCCGGAACCGGCGAGGGGGGAGCCCCGGTGGCGGCGTCCGGAACAGGGGAGCCCATGCGAGGGGAAGTCCGCTGCGGCACGGGGGCTGCTCTGTCGACCGCCCCCGGTGCGGTAAACGCAACGCGGGGGGCGGGACTGGCTCCCGGTGCAGGGTAAACCCCCGGCAAGAAGTGGGCTCCCGGCCCTGGGATCAGGCCGGGGACGGGGTACCCCCCTTGGTGCCATCGAAGTGCCTCTGCGTCTTTTGCATCTGCAAATAAAAGACTAGAATTTGCGTTACGACACAGGTAAGGCCCGTGGTTTTGGTGAAATATGGGCTGAGAATCTCCCTTCAGTTGGAGGCGTCGGATCCCCGGCGAACGCACGTGGTGCGACCTGAGGAGCAAAGCCTCGTACTTGGCGGCACTGCTGGCCCCGGGGACAGCAGGTCCTTCCGGAGGCCCCCTTCCGGACGCGGTTTGAGGGGGGCCCTCCCGGGGGATACTGCCGCGACGTCTGGTTCCAGGGGGGAGGCCTCCCCCCTGGGCGCCTCAATAATGTTGACGCTTCCGATCGTGGCGGCTGCGCGCTCATACAGAGCACGGGCCATGTCTTGGTCTCCCCGGACGTTGATCACGCCATGCGGCCCGGGGATCTTCATGCAGAGGTAGTTTTGATGGGTGGCAGCCCCCAGCCGGTTGATGGTGGTCCTCCCCATGATCACGTTGTAGGAGGAGGGGAGGTCTACTACGTCGAAGCGGACCAGCTCGGTCCGGTAGTTCTCCGGGGCGCCGAAGGTCACAGGAAGATCTACCTTGCCCACGGGGTGGATCGCCTTCCCCGGGACAAAACCTTGTAGGGGCCCGGCTGCGGGCTGCAGGAGCTTCTCATCCACCTGCATCTCTTTGAAAGCCTTCAGGAATAGGATGTCGGCGGAGCTCCCACTGTCCACAAGGATGCGTTCCAGGTGACAGTTGTAGATTGTCGCGGAGACAATGAGCGCGTCGTCGTGGGGGAAACGAACCCCCCGCGCGTCTTCTACCGTGAAGGTGAGGGGGACGTCCGACCACTTTGGTGGCGGGGACGTGTGTAGCACCCCCACAACCTTAACTTCACGCGTGTACTCCTTACGCTGGCGCTTGGAGTCCCGCCCAGAGGCAGACCCTCCCACGATGACGTTGATGCGGCGCTGGGAGGTCTGGAAGGGGAGAGCTTCTGAAGGCTCCCCCTCCTGTGCCTGCTCACCCCCCGTGGGAGCGGGAAGGGCCGGAACAGCTGGCCGAGGGAGCAAGGAGGCCGGAGTCTCCCCCCCTTGCCCGCGCTGGTCGAGGAATGCCGCGAAGTGCTGCAGTAGTTGGTCGCAGTCTCTGGTAGCGTGGGTACTGGACCCGTGGAAGCTGCACCACGGTCCTTCCCGCCTTCTCCCCGCGTGGCCTTCCCGGCCGTACGAAGACTGTCCTCCCCCATGGCCTTTCGGCTTGGGGAAGGGGCGGTTCCCCTCGGGGGGTCGCGCGAGCCGCCTCCGCCCTCGAGGACAAAAGTGTCCCGAGGCCGTGGCTCGTTATGCCCCCCCTGTCTGGGGCGTTGGGGGGATCCCTGGCCCCCGGGTCAACGGGGGCAGGAGCCCCCTGGGTCTTCTTCCAGATATCGTCTTCCTCCGCCCGAGCGTACTTTTCGAGCACGTTGAAGAGCTCGTCGGCGGAAGAGGGGCAGCTCCGGGAGAGCCTTCGGTGGAGCTCCCCCGGGAGGATGCCGCTTTTGCAGGCTTCGATGACTGTAGAGTCGGGGACGTGGGCCACTTTGCTCTTCACCTGGGCAAAGCGCTTGAAGAAGCTTCTGATGGTTTCCCCAGTCCTCTGCCGGACAGTATACAGCTGCGAGGAGTCCAGGGGACGCACGTAGTTCCCCTGGAAGTTGGCACAGAACTCCCACTTGAGCTGCGAGAAAGACTTGATGGAGCCGGCCTTCAGGTTGTAAAACCAGGAGCGGGCAATGCCGGAGAGGTAGAGGGGGAAGACGTTGCACTGTACTGTCTCGTCCCCCCCGGCCGCGGAGATGGCAGTGGAGTAGACCTGCACGAACTCGTAAGGGTCTGCCTCACCGTTATAGTGTTCGATGTGTGGCGGGCGATAGGGCCGCGGCCACTGGATACTGCGAAGCCTTCAGCACAGAGGCTGGTTAGCCCCCTGCACTTCCCGGGGAGAGCCCCGGTCGCTGTCTTCTTTCACGGGACCTTCGTTGTCTGAGTCTGGAAGCGGTCCGAGAGGTCCACCAGAATGGCGGTGGCGACGCTTTTCCTCCGGACTGGGACTGAGTTCCCGGACGTCTGGGCTCTCCGCCAGAGAGGTTGGCTCTTCAGCGGGTCTCTTCCCCCGGCCCGTGCGAGAGCGAGGCTCCCCGCGCCCGCGGCCGGGGGGAAGTTCTTCCCCGCGCTCTGGTGAACGCATTCGCTCGACCTCCCCTGGGGCGAAACAGACCTGTCCCGCCGAGGGAGGGAGCTCGTGCGCTGTAGCAGCCGGCCCGGAAGCGACCGGGGCCTGCTGGGGGGAGCCCCCTGCGACGGCCCCCGGGACCGGAAAGGGGGGAGCCCCTGCACCATCCAGAACCGGGGAGGGGGCGCCCGGGGCGGCGTTTGGATCCGAAGAGGGGGCCGCTGTGGCAACGACCGGGACCGGAAAGGGGGAAGCCCCTGCGGCATCCGGAACTAGTGCTGGGTGAGCCCCCTCGGTGACGTCCGGGGTTGGGGAGCCAATGCGGGGGGAAATTCGCTGAGGCACGGGAGCTGCTCTGTCGACCGGCCCTGGTGCGGTAAACGCAACGCGAGGGGCGGGACTGGCTCCCGGCGTAGGAATAACTCCCGGCATGAAATGACCCCCCAGCCCCGGAGGCGGGCCGGGGACGGGGTACCCCCCTGGTGCCACGAAGGGCCCGGGCATGAAATAGCCTCCCGGCACCGGGACGGGCCCGGGTGCCGAGAAGTGTCCGGAAGTATATCCCGCGGGGGGAGGGAACCCCCCAGCGGGATCATACGGGGTAGACAGCCCCCCTGACGCCGGAGGGGCCGCTGGGTATCCCATAAACGGGGGCATGATCCCCGGATACGGGTGCGACGGAAATGTGGGGGCCGGGGGCCGCGCCAACATGCTGAGGAGCTCGTCCATGGAGCGCTGGGCGCGGAGCTGGCCCTCCACGAGAGCTTCCAGCAAGGCATCCCGGGAAGCCGGGGGAGCCGTCGGGGGGAAACTCGTTCCGGCCGAGGTCCCCGCGGTCACCGGGAGCGACCCGGAGGTGGAGGCACCTAGATTGAGAGGAAAGGTGGGAGGCGGTACCTGGAAATGGTCGCCTCCGGACGGAAACGCCGGAACAGCAGTGTCCCGGACGGGCGGCGCCAGGTCACCGGGACCGGCGTCACCGGGAAGGGCGCGGGCCCTTGTTCTCGGAGGAGCCATGGCGATTTGTCACGGATCCCCACGGACGGCGCCAACTGTCGTGGTATTAAGAATACCCCGGCAGGTTTTGAAGACGATCCTAGCGGAGATTACGCAGCGCGGGTTGACCGGGCGACCGGTCCTCCCCCGCCGGACAAACACAAGAAAAGACACGAGGATTTATACAGGTTCGGGTCCCAGTGGGGGCCCTAGTCCTGTCGACGCGCTCCCGACCGGAGTCGGCTGGGGAGGCTCTCTCCGGGGGAGAGGCTTCCGTAGCACGTCTGTGAGATTAGCTATTCCAAATAATAATGAATTGATCCTTTACAACAGAGGGGTACAAGGGCTATTTATAGCCTCAAAAAGAAGCAAAAAACCTAAACTACCCCGGAAGCCACCGTCGGATTGAAGGGTAGGACCGTCCTTCTTCCGGTCAAACGTCTTGGATGCTTGACAGGTGGTCGCTGATTCCCGAGGTGTCCGTCGCGTGACCTGCACGTGATAAACAAACAGGGATTTTACCTTTTAGGAGGGCGATGACGTCCGGGACCCCTTCCGGAGAGCAGGGTCCCGGGAGCCAAAAAGGCGGCGCCCGGGGCAGGCACCGGAGGCCACCGTCCCGGGCCAATGGCGGCGCCCGGGACCCGCCCGGGGGGCACGGTCCCGGGGGCCAAATGGCGGCGCCCGGGGCAGGCACCGGAGGCCACCGTCCCGGGCCAATGGTGGCGCCCGGGACCCGCCCGGGACCCGCCCGGGACCCGCCCGGGGGGCACGGTTCCCGGGGCCAAATGGCGGCGCCCGGGGCAGGCACCGGAGGCCACCGTCCCGGGCCAATGGCGGCGCCCGGGACCCGCCCGGGGGGCACGGTCCAGGGGGCCAAATGGCGGCGCCCGGGACCCGTCCGGGGGGCACGGTCCCGGGCCAAATGGCGGCGCCCGGGACCCGCTTGGGGGGCACGGTCCCGGGGGCCAAATGGCGGCGCCCAGGGCAGGCACCGGAGGCCACCGTCCCGGGCCAATGGCGGCGCCCGGGACCCGCCCGGTGGGCACGGTCCCGGGGGCCAAATGGCGGTGCCCGGGACCCGCCCGGGGGGCACGGTCCCGGGGGCCAAATGGCGGCGCCCGGGGCAGGCACCGGAGGCCACTCTCCCCGGGCAATCATGAACTTACCTGGACTTGACCGCGTGGAGATTTCCCCCAACAACTACTAAAGAAAACTCCTTATGAGCTTCTCATTGGAAGGAAGCCAAACATTTCCTACTTCCGTGTGTTTGGATGTAAGTGCTATATCTTGCGAAAAGGTACACGCTTATCTAAATTTCAAAGTAAATGTGATGTAGGATTTCTATTAGGATACTCATCAAATAGCAAAGCATATCGTGTCTACAACCAAAACTCCGGTTTGGTTGAGGAGACACATGATGTTGAATTTGATGAGACTAACGGCTCTCAAGAGGAGCAAGACAATTTGGATGATGTAGGTAATGAAGGGTTGAGAGTGGCAATGAAGAACATGACTATTGTGGATATCAAGCCAAAAGAAGATAGTGATCAAGATGAAGATCCATCCACTCAAGCTATCCCCTCTTCATCAACTCCTCAACATGAAGATCAAATAATTGAAGTGGTCAATGTGGAAGACTCCTCTCAACAACAATCGGAAGTACCTTCTACCTCTATCCCACAAATCCCGGTTGATCATCCAAGAATTCATCACTCAATTTCCAAAGATCACCCCGTCGATCAAATTGTTGGTGACTTGCGTAAGGGTGTCCAAACTCGTTCTCGTCTTGCCTCATTTTGTGAAAATTACTCTTTTGTCTCCTCTTTTGAGCCCACACTTGTAGATGAAGCATTAAAAGATCCGGATTGGGTGAATGCTATGCACGAAGAATTAAACAACTTCACCCGCAACAATGTTTGGGAATTAGTAGAAGAACCAAATCCGGATGAGCATAATGTCATTGGAACCAAATGGATTTTCAAGAATAAACAAGATGCAAACAGAGTGGTAGTAAGAAACAAGGCAAGATTGGTGGCTCAAGGATAAACTCAAGTTGAAGGTTTGGACTTCGGTGAAACCTTTGCTCCCATAGCTAGACTTGAGGCTATTAGAATCTTGCTTGCTTTTGCTTCATCTCATAATATTAGACTTTATCAAATGGATGTCAAAAGTGCATTTTTAAATGGAAAAATTAATGAATTAGTATTTGTTAAACAACCTCCCGGTTTAGAAGATCCTACAAAGCCAAATCATGTGTATAAACTCTCCAAGGCTCTTTACGGTCTTAAACAAGCACCTCGTGCTTGGTATGAAAGACTTAGAGACTTTTTAATTTCAAAAGGCTTTAAAATTGGGAAAGTTGATACTACCTTATTTACTAAGAAAATTGGGAATGATTTCTTTGTATGTCAAATTTATGTTGATGACATCATATTTGGATCCACTAACCAAGATTTTTGTGAGGAATTTGGTAATATGATGTCTAGGGAATTTGAGATGTCTTTGATAGGTGAACTAAGTTTCTTTCTCGGACTACAAGTCAAACAACTCAAGGAAGGAACCTTCATCAGTCAAAGCAAGTATGTGAAGGACCTACTCAAGAAGTTCGGACTTGAAGAAGCAAAGCCAATCAAGACACCAATGGCTACAAACGGTCACCTTGTCTCTGACGAAGGAGGTAAACCGGTAGACTCAAAGCTTTATAGATCTATGATTGGTAGTCTATTGTATCTTACTGCTTCTAGCCCCGATATTATGTTTAGTGTTTGCATGTGTGCAAGATTTCAAGCCTCTCCTAAAGAAAGTCATTTAATGGCCGTTAAGCGCATTTTGAGGTATCTAAAATATTCATCTAGCATAGGGTTGTGGTATCCTAAAGGTGCAAAATTCGAATTAATTGGATATTCTGATTCCGATTATGCGGGATGTAAAGTGGATAGAAAAAGCACCTCTGGCAGTTGTCAACTGTTAGGAAGATCTTTAGTATCTTGGTCCTCTAAGAAACAAAACTCTGTAGCTTTATCAACCGCCGAAGCGGAATATGTTTCCGCGGGTAGTTGTTGTGCACAATTGCTTTGGATAAGGCAAACATTGTTGGATTATGGAATAAAATTTGAAAAAGTGCCTCTTTTGTGTGATAATGAGAGTGCGGTGAAAATAGCCACAAATCCAGTTCAACACTCTCGGACCAAGCATATAGATATCCGACACCACTTCCTTAGAGATCATGTTAGCAAAGGTGATGTGATGGTGGATAATGTGAGAACCGAAGATCAATTAGCGGATATATTCACTAAGCCCTTAGATGAAAGTCGTTTTTGCAAACTTCGAAATGAGCTTAACGTCATTGATATATCAAATGTGGCTTGAAATGTTGAACTCATATTGATTGTGCTTAAAGTTTCACTTGATTGCTTGAACTTCCTCTTTTAGAGCTTTTTGGGGCTCCTTTATCGGCAATTGAGTAAAATGAACCAAAAATATGTTAAGTTGTAAAATAAATACTTCCCCTTTGGTGATATTGCCTATATCTTACTTATAATTATCTTATATTTATATATCTCCCTATCCAAATCTCTTGAGCTTCAAATCATTCAAAATCCTCCAAGAATTTTAGTCCTTCCAGCGGTCTGACCGAACCTTTTGCGGTCTGACCGAATGCATCTCCAGAGAGCATCTTAAACTTTTGCTTCCAGCGGTCTGACCGGTATCTTTTCTACGGTCTGACTGAAATTTCATGACCAGAGACCTTTTTAACCCGAATCTCTTGTCCTTTTTCACTTTCTTCCCCACACCTGTCTCTTTCACGTGCGCCTCAAATCTTTGGATTCTTCCTCTTCGGTCAAACTCTCGCAAAGCTCGGACGAACCGTGGTTCAAGATCTCCTCCAAACCATGTCTTCTAGGTACACTTCTTGGATTCTTCTTCATTATCAAATTAGTCTCCTGTTCATCTTGAGGTTTAGGGCTATTATTGTGAATCTTATTTAAATTCTCTCTTTAACCTGTAATTGATTCATCCCCCTGATGCAATGAGTATTCTCTCTCATATATTTGTTCAGATTGCATCTTAATTTCCCTAAATCCCAGAAATCATGCCAAACCCTAACTCTATGGTTGCACCGGTCTGACCGCCTCTTTTTTTTCGGTCTGACCGACTACAACAGCAGAGCCAGAGTTTGCTAATCTGTTATCTTGTCAATTCAATCTCTCTTACCTTTGAGTATCTAATCTGCTGTATCTCTTGCAAATCTTCTAGTGGTCGTGGTACTCAAGGCATTGCCTCCATCCGGACAAACAAGAAGAAATTGGCGAAACGGCCAAAAAGGACTCTACCCTCGAGCAGTAGCGACAGTCACGATGACGATTGGGTACCCTCGGCCGGAGACTCAGAAACAAAACAGTCATCTCATCATGGTGGATCGTCTCATAGGGGCATGGACATCGAGAGTGAGGACGATGAAATAAACGTCCATGCTTATCAAGGCCCGAAGAGAAATTGGACTTCAAGCGACTATACAAAGGCTAGGACTATCTATGCCTACAATCACGAGAATGACGCCTCTACTCCTCATTTCCACACGATGACACAGCAGGATGCCTTCTACGGTCATTTGATCCACAAGAATATCTTCGAACACAAATGGATCGAATGGGCTTATGTTGTGAATCAGCCCATCATGGCTCCCTTAGTGCAGATCTTCAAAGATATAGGGTTGTATGACTTTGTGGAGCACAAGTGCCCATGGAACTCCACTGCCATCAGACAGTTCTATGCTACAGTTGAGATCAGATGGGCGGACCAGCAGATCATATGGATGACAGGTTCCAGGCGTTATGAGGCCACTTTTGAGGAGTTTGCTGCGGCAAACAAGCTAAACTATGAGGAGATGAAAGAGGGGATCGATATGGAGGATGAGGATTACCTCCATGAGGACGACTGGCTACAGTTTTATGAGCAGCCGGGAGGTGGACAGCGGATTGTACCTGGCACTGTTACAGGTCTCAAAGTTCTCCCTGCTATCGTCAACAAGATCGTACGAGCCACAATCCATCCAAAAAGTGGAAACCGAGAGGCGGTCCGGGATTACTACTGGAACTTCATCGACCACATCCTCAAGAGTCATCGGATCAACATTGTCTCTTTTATTTTGAAGACAATTGAGGATGTCTCGGCGACCACTCTGCCGAATCTCTATTATGCTCCTTTTATCATGTCCTTGCTGCTCCAGAAGACGAAGTTCCCTCGTGGTTCTTGTGATATCAGACATCTCGGCTATAAGCCGTTTAGTGTCAACCCGCGCGTCTTGGCTCGAGGCCACGGAGCACAGCATCAGCAACAGCAGCAGCAGGCTCAGCCTATGCCTCCTCCTCCTCCACCTCAGGCTCAGCAGGCAGCTCAGTCTAGCCAAGTCCCCCGCCTGGTTCACACAGTTCTAGCAGCAGTTCCATCAGCCGATGATGGATCAGTTTGCTACTCTTCTCCAGGGGCTTGTGCTCGCTCGCTCGGACTTGGCGGCATTGCATGATCAGTTCCAGACTTTCTCGTCGCACCAGGATCAGTTCGAGCAGCGCTTCGACACCTTCTCCTCTCACTTCTACACCCGATTCCCTCAGACTCCTCCTCACCATCCTCCCGATGATGATGCTCCAGCTGATTCTTAGCTTTTATGGCAATTGATGCCAAAGGGGGAGAGAAGAGAGTAGAAAAGAGTAGGAAAATGAAAAACTTTTGGTGTAAAGTTTTAAGTAACTTGTTTAGTTAAATATCTCTTTTATGTGGATGACATTTATGATTGGTTACTTCTTGATATATGAGATATGCTTATGTTATTTTCATATGACCTTGTGTTGATAATATCATGTTGTAGAATTGAATGTTGAATGTCTTATTTGTGATACTTCATGCTCTTATAATGGATGATTTGAGATAGCATCTGATACACATGCTTGAACTCCTCTAAAATTCTCTTATTCATACATTTAGGGGGAGTGTCTTATTCTTCGATGCTTATTGTAAAATTCCCTTTATGCTTAAAACTCTTTCATCTACTCTTTATGTTGTCATCAATTACCAAAAAGGGGGAGATTGTAGCTTCTAGGCCCCTATAGAATGTTTTAATAATTAATGACAACTTCAAATGCTATACTAACGTTACCTGCCTAGTTGTGTCAAAAAGATACTTAAAAGACAGGTTAATGAAAGGCGAAGAAAGAGCCTCATGATGAAGAAAGAGCATTGATCAAAAGGGCAAAGGTATGAAATAGGGTCTTTTCCATTTTTACCGGTCTAAGGTGATTAGAGAAGAATTTTGACCGGATTTTAGGATAGTTGCCGTACTATTAAGAGGAGCATGTGGTGTATCACAAAATACTTCATCTATGTGCCACAAATCATAAAATCAACTTGCATTGCATACTAGAAGGTCATATACTTTGAATATGCTTGTTTCAGCTCATTTCTGCTCAGCAATGTCTCAGTCGGTCTGACCGTATGTTGGACCGGTCTGACTGAATTCACGGACTGACCTATTAGAATTCTCGGACTGACCGACGTTATGTCTTAGTATAGCATATACCTTTATAAGGTCGGTCTGTCCGTAGTTAAAACCTAGGTCAGTCTCCTGGAACCTCATGAACTATCTTTCTGTTGTTTTGAGCTATTACGGTCTGACCGTTTTATTAGACCGGTCTGACAGCGAAATCGGTCTGACCGTGTTTTTGTACTATGGTCTGACCGTATGGCCGGTCTGTCCGTTTTTATTGGCCTGACAGTATAAGGTGTCCAGAAACTAGGTCGTCTCTGGACAGCTTCACGGTCTGACCGAAATAGGCTCCGGTCTGACCGTGTGTGTGCCTGACAAGGGCAGTTGAGCATTTATTGCGCCTGTTTAATGCCGTTGCAATTGCGGCGGTCTGACCGAGCTTATACCTGCGGTCTGACCGCCAAGTGAGCTTTTTCTCCCAACGGCCTGTAACAGCTATATTTATTGTGGGGGGTATATATATACTCCCATGCACGGCCCTGTTAAAGATTCTTGGCATAATTTGAGCATTGTCATCATCCTTGAGAGCTTTAGCACATTTCATACACTCTAGGGTTCAAATTCTCGAATTTGTGAGAGTGTGCATTTGAGATCTTCTAGTGCATTGCATCTAGATCATTAAATCATCCTCGTGGCACTAGAAGAAGGCTAAGTGATCATCACTGGCTTGTTACTCTTGGAGTTTGCCGGCTCCTAGACGGCTAGGAGAAGAGTTTTGGAAAGCTCTTCAAGGAAGATTGTGAAGAAGCCTCAAAACGTCTTGTGAAAGGGTTGAGCACACCTTGCCGGAGCGGTAAAGTGCATCCTTAGTGAAATCGAGGTTTGGATAACTCATCACACTAATCCGGCTCAAGATCTAGGTCACTTCTCGAGAGAAGGTTGACTAGATAGAGAAGCGGTTAGAGATTTGAGTTTGCCTCAACGTGGATTAGGGGTGATCGGCAAATCACCGAGACCACGGGATATCTCCTTGTGTTGGAATTGTGTTTTTTCATATTGTGTTATTTATTTGCTCTCATTATCTATAAATTGTTTGATTAATTGCTAAATTGTTAAAATCGCCTATTCACCCCCCTCTAGTCGATATCCTAGATCCCTTTCAGGCGCCCGGGGCAGGTACCGGAGGCCATGTCCCCGGGTGAATGGTGGTGCCCGGGACCAGCACCGGAGGCCAGGTCCCGAGAACCAAATGGCGGCTCCCGGGGCCGGCATCGGAGGCCACATACCCGAGAGCCAAAAGGTGGCGCCCGGGGCAGGCACCGGAGCCCACGTCCCCGGACGAATGGCGGCGCCCGGGACCGGCACTGGAGGCCAGGTCCCAGGAGCCAAAAGCCGGCGCCCGGGGCAGGCACCGGAGGCCACGTCCCCGGGAGCCAAAAGGCGGTGCCTGGGACCGGCATCGGGCGCCAGGTCCCCGGGACAATGGCAGCGCCCGGGACTGGCACCGAAGGCCAGGTCCCCGGGCAAATGGTGGCGCCTGGGACCGGCACTGGAGGCCAGGTCCCGGGAGCCAAAAGGCGGCGCCCGGGACCGGCTCCGGAGTCCAGGTCCCGGGAACCAAAAGGCGGCGCCCGGGGCAGGCACTGGGGGCCACGTCCCAGGGCGAATGGCGGTGCCCGGGACCGGCACCGGTGGCCAGGTCCCCGAGCCAATGTTACGCAACTTACCTAGACTTAGTCTCGCGGAGATTTCCCCCAACATTTTCTTACACTTTGCAATGGTGTACCTCTTTTTAAATCTACTTCTTCACTCGGCTTTCAAGTCGGATCAGCTCCATGCGACGTTTACGCATGTGACAAGGCCGAGATCACACAACACTTTTGCAGTCTAGTATTAACAGTGTCCCCGCCCGGTAAATAGACAGTTAAGTCTCAAGTACCGTTGTGGGTTCTCCCCATTGCCTTACTTCCTAGCCTTGGTCTGTGTCCACGCAAGACATATGACCTTATGATTACAGCCGCGGACGACTTAATCAGGCGTAGGGCGACTTCCTTCTTTCCACCTTTTCCTCTCATAATTTTTCTGATCTCACACCACTCATGGACGAATTGCGCCCCACCAGTTTCCACGCGAAAAACCAGACCGACAAACCATGCAGGGAATTGCTAATACCAAGAAAGCTACTAAGTCGTGCCTATCCAGGCAAGTGGTTGGTACGTTTTTCATGCCGCATAGAGGCACAACACAAGGTTCTTGTCCTTATGAATTAATATTGAGGAGAGATTCACATACCCAATGCGCACACAGCAGCCAACCAATCAAACCATCCTCACTATCAATTCTAATTCACATTTTCTTTCACAAAAAGGGTTTTCAAACATGTTTCTCATATAAGCGACCATTTGATATTTATCATAAGTCTTCAAGCATAAGCATAATCCTAAGCATATATCCTAGGGTGACAAGGGTGCATGGGTATTCAATCACAAGAGGGGCCTCACAATCATTTAGGTTATATCTAACCACATTATTTGAACATACTCTCATTTGAATTTAAGGCATGCATATACTTTGAAAACAACTAAGATACTTCATTTCAAAATATTAGGGGAGACATGATCAAGGGGTCGAGACTTGCCTTGCAATGCTGGGTCTAGTTACTCAGACGAAACTTCGAAGACTTCTTCCGCTCCTTCAATTTCGGGCTTTGCGGCGGACACAAGCAATACAACGCACGCGCCACATAAGCATACAAAAAATAGTTGGAATAGAAAATAATAAGTAGATATATCATGCACGCAAGGGGGAAGATTTGGACAAAGTCACTTGGGTGCTGATTGAAGAGATGGGCTCAAAAAGAGTTGAATGTCGCAAGGCGGACATTCGGTCCACGGCTAGACATAGCCTTAAGTTAGTCTTAGGTAGCTTTTCTAGAGAAGTGGCAGTAGAGAAAGTTGTAGAACACAACTCCAGGAATCTAGGGGACAAGGTGGCATTTCAATTGCTCAACCAGAAGATGATAAACAAGGCTAATGTCAGTGGCTGACATGCACTGACATTCGACTGACAATGTCAAAACTAGGGCAAAGCATTAGATTTGATTCTAGACTTCGAACACTTCGCCAATTATGTCTAGGAGATAGGCGAAGATGCCAGGAATACAATGCAAGTGGTTTCAAGGCAAAAGATGGCCGGACGGTGGAGAATTCCGACAATGAACTACGGTGGTGACACTGCACAAACATTGATCTGGACAGAAACTTGGCAAGGTCGTATCTTCCAATCTGGGCCGATCCAGATGTCGATATAGTGGAAGGAAATGCTCAGGGGGCTGAGGCCAAGCTTAGGGACAAAGTGGCCTTGGCCGGATCGGCCGGGAAGCAAACTCCGGTGAACTGCGTCTGAGACGAAGACATAGAAATTGGGCGTTTTTGATTTAAGTAAATGAGCTCAATCCCAAGCTTGTCAACGATCTCTAGGGCATAACAAAGCTACTGGAGGGGTTAATTTTGCTGGAGGATCGCCGGAGAAGCTCGGCGACGAGGTCTAGAGAACAGATGAAGTTCCAGATTGGGATTTCTTCGATTTGGGCAAAATTGAAGGTTTTGATCTCACAGACTTGCTCTACTAAGCTCACTGATCACTTTGCTCTACTAACACGAAGGCCAATTTGATTTAAATCCGTTGGCATTGGAGGAACAGGGATTTTGGGCGTTTCTGGTGATCACCGGCGTTAGGGATCGCCGGGATCCAATTAGGTGCTATGACAAAGAGAGGGAGGTAAGGGAAGCTTACTTGTGAAGTTGAATTGGAGGGAGGAGCTACGGTTTGCTCTGGTGACGGTGGCCTCAAAATCGGCTCACTGGATAAGAAGAAGAAAGTGGTTGTGCTGGGGACTTAGCCGATTTTCTGGAGGTTTGGAGTTTTCACAGCATAGGGGGTTTAAATAGGCTATGAGACGGAGCCAGCGAGGGAAACGACGAGGGAAATTGAGCCAGGGACAAGGATGGCCGGGCGCAGGCGCCACAACGGCGAACGGCGACGTGATGTGCGCAGGCTGTGCAGTAGCTTTGCCAGCGCTGTCGGGGGGGCGTTGGAACTGGGTTTGGAACGGCGCAGATGCAGAGGCAGGAATGCAGCTCCGGCGATGACACGTATGCGCATGCAACAGCAAATGCCACACCCGCGCGTGCGAAAATTGGCTCTGGAGTGCGGGCGTTTATCCGTTGGTTTCAATGGGGCTCTGGTTGCTGGCAGGTGCGCGCGGGGTGGCTTAACCGATCACGAGCACAGGTGACCGATGATGGCCGGCGGCGAATTTTGCAGTGAGGCAAGGTGGCGAGGCGTGGATGAATGGGGCCTGGTCGTGGTCGAAAATGGCACAGGGATTTGGACTGGTTCGCGAAGGTTTTGGACTGATCTGCAAGGAATTCTTTCGGGATCTTGGACCTATTTGCAAATCTGGAGATCTGGAGGGCTAATCTGAGATCTGATTTTGTAGATGAGTGTTACTAAATCACTTGGACTCATCTAGCAAGAAAAATGGTAAGATCTAATAAGATTTGGTGGTTTTGACAAAAATCTAAAATAGAGTAAACAGGGTAATTAGGGTGTTGGAAAGTGGCGAGGCTGAAAATTAGGGTTTAGGATAATATTTGGAAATTCTTCCAGAAGGAAAAATTGTTTAGAATAGTGAATGGGATATGTTCACTGAATCAGATCAAAGTTTGGAGATGGTCTGAGACTTTTAGTCTTTTTGGGCTTCTCACAAATCTAAAAAGGACTAATTTGTGATACTTTTGGGCTGATTTGCGAAAAAGATCTGAACGAAAGAATTTGATTGCCAACTTTTTGGGTAAGATACTGGCACAACTGGGATCTCATTTTGAAATAGAGAGAGACGAGGTGAGCCAGGATTTGAGAAAAATAGGGGTATCACATAATCCGGGCGCGATTCCCGGCGCCGGCGCCTCCGGGAGCGGATGCAGCGGCTTCGGCGGGAGCCCCCCGGGGGGAGGACGCCGACAAACAAGTATGAGCCTCCCCCCGGACCTTTAGATTGGACCCTTTTTTGTTTTTAGGTTTTTTGTTCCCGGTAGCTTCTTAGAGGAAGCGCCGAACACTTGTACAAAGACATTTTGATGCAATAGAAATTGAAATTTTTTCTAAGTCTGAATGAATGAAATGTACCAGGTTTCCTGGGAGGTTACTCCTGGGCGAAGGTCCCGGAGAGACTCCCCGGGGGCGAGGCCTCTGAGCCTCGGCGGGTGCCACCCGGGGGATGCCCAGGCCGCCTCAATTTTGTTAAGTCTTTTCTCCGGGGGACGCAGCGGTGGCATCCGGAGTGGCACTTGGACAACTTCGATAATCATCGTGCTGAACTACCCTACGACCGAGGTCCAGGATGGTTACCCCTCTTCGAATACTTCCACCGGCGGGCTATGAGTATTGGCCCGAGGACCTGCTCCGGGAAGCCCAATGTCGCATACGGGGCTTGTACCCGGACCTAGCCCGGGAGCTATCGGAAGGTCTCTGGGATTATTAGGCGTTCAAACTTTAGGGCGTAGAGACTTTCCGGGTTATACCCCGGGTTGTATCGTATCCAATGTAATGATGCCCACCAGAAGGGGAAGATGTCCTCCGGTTGAATGATCTTCAATAAAGCTGTTTCCTTGATAGAGCTAAGTTTTGCTCATGTTTCTTAGATGGTCCGGAACGGGGTGATTCCCAGGTGCTCCTTACCCCCCCCCCCCCACAGCGGGCTGGAAGGTAGCTCCATACGCTGTGGGGGTGACAAAGCTCCCGGGGTAAAGACCTGTTGCATAAGAATTTTTCCAAGTTTTCCCAAGGTAACAACAATTTCTGGGGGTAATTTTTCTGGGAGAATTCTCCGATCGCCGTGAAAATGGGGAGCCGGGAACGAGGTCCCCGGGAAAAATATCAGAGGATTCCGAAATTCCAAAGAATTCCCCCAGGGGTGGAAACCCTCCGGTCACCGTGGGAACGGGGAACCGGGTGTCTTCCAGGAGGCCCAATATCTCCGGGAATTTTACCGGGAGAGAACCCTCCGGTCACTGTGAAAACGGAGAGCCGGGAATAAGATCTCCGGGCGAAAAACATCCGAGAAAATCCAAGGCGAAATTCCCGGGGATAATTTTTCCGGGAGACAACCCTCCGGTCGCTGTGAAGACGGGGAGCCCAGAACAATATCTCCGAGAAAAAATATCCGAGAATTCCGTCTCACTGAGACAATCGACTCCCGGAGGAGGATGCGCCCGATGACGGGTCTGAGTGTTTGGGTAGGGGACTAGTCTCCCAAATTGACTCTTTACCGCGGTCCTTGAGGACCGGGTTGCCGTTTACACCCTCAGTCCACGAGGGGTGATCGTAAGCCGTCCTACGGGAGTGGGACTCCCGTTGTATGGACTTGTTGGGTCATGATAGCCCACTTCCTCATGGGGAGGGCATCGCCGTGAGGGGCGGTAATATAAAAACCTGCAGTGAGACAGATCTGGAGAAAAAAACCAGTTGTATTGATAATGAACCAAAGTACAACGCCTCCCCCCGTGAAATCGCGATGAGGGAGGGAACAGTAATTACAATGTCCCCCCCTCCGGCGTAATCGCTCCGGGGGAGGGGACGGTGAGTACAATGTCCCCCTCCCCCTCCGGCGCGATTGCTCCGGGGGAGGGGATGAGCCTGTAGGCTAGACATAGAACTTGCGAAGTAAACGCACGTTCCACATATGCTTCAGCTCTTGCTCTTGAAGGTTGGAGAGCTTGTAATCCCCCGAGCCCAAGACTGCCGAGATCCTGTAGGGGCCCTCCCACTTGGGGGAGAGCTTGCCCTGGGCTTGGGGGTTCGTGACGCGTTTGCGGACAAGGTCCCCGAGGCGAAAAGCCCTCTCGCGCACGCGGTAGTTGTATGCGCGAGCCATTTCACGCTTGTAGATGGCGTGGCGGAGGAGCGCTCGATTGTGTTCCTCCTCCGTGAGATCGACCTCCAGTCGTTGATTGGCCTCATTGGCTTGGTATGCCGCGGTCGTAGCTCCATCTAGGAGCTCGACTCACAGTGACCGAAAGCCAATCTCCGGGGGAGGACTGCCTCAGCCCCGTATACCAGAGAGAAGGGAGTACATCCTGTCGCTCGGCTGGGAGTCGTGCGCATGGAGCAGAGGATGCTAGGGAGCTCCTCTGCCCATGCACCCCGCTTGGAAGCGGTTTTCTCGAGTCGTCGGCGTAATCCTTGTAGGATTACTCCGTTGACCCTTTCGACGGCCCCTTTGCTCTAGGGATGGGCCACTGAAGTGAAATGGATGGCGAGCCCCAGGCCTTCGCAGAATTCCCGGAAATAAGCCGAGTCGAATTGGGTCCCATTATCGACAGTGATCTCTCGGGGGACGCCAAAACGACAAACGACATTTTTCCAAAAAAACCGTTGTACCGCCCGGGACATGATGCTGGCCAAAGGTTCAGCCTCTACCCACTTAGTAAAGTAGTCGATCGCAACACCGCATACTTGTAGCCCCCGGGTGCTGGGGGAAGGGTCCTAGGAGGTCCATCCCCCAGCGCGCGAAGGGCCAAGTGATCGGGATAGTCTGCAGTGCTGCGGGGGGGGGGGGGGAGGTTCAAACCCTTGGCCATCTTCTGGATGGCCTCGCACGTGGAGACAAGGTCTCGTGCGTCTCGCATCACCGTAGTCCAGTAAAAGCCCTGGCGGAGAGCCTGGGCCGCGATGGCGCGCGGGGCTAGATGAGACCCTCAGCTTACCGCGTGGATGTCTTCGAGAAGCCGGAGTCCTTCCGGTTGTGGGAGGCATCGAAGTAGGCGGTATGCGAGCCGCACGAGAGGCGCTTAGCCTCAAGCTTTGGCCCGGAGGCGCTTAGCCTCGGTCTCGTTGGGAGGGTCCCCCTCCCCCTTGATGGAGGAGATCAGGGGGTCCATCCAAGACGAAGTCCGAGTGATCTCGATGACTTCCGGGACGCGGGGCTCATCTCCCGCGTCCGGGGAGGTCACCGAGGGCTTCGCAATAATCTCCAAGAAGGCCCGTTTGGGGAGCGGTTCCCGGGCGCTGGCAGCCCGGGCCAGGGCGTCGACCCAGTCGTTGTCCCTTCGGGGGATGTGCTGGGCCTCTAGGCCATCGAAGTGCTTCTCCATCTTGTGCACTTCCTGCAAGTAAAGGTTCAAGTTTGCGTCATGCCACAAGTAGGACTTGTCCATTTGGCAAACTACGAGCTGGGAGTCTCCTTTCACTAGGAGGCGTCAAATACCCAGGGAGTGCGCGAGGTGCAACCTGAGGAGCAAAGCCTCGTATTCAGCGATGTTGTTTGTGGCAGGGAACTCGAGCCGCGCCGCGTACTCAAGTTCCCTCCCCTCGGGGCTCCGGAGGACTACTGCCGTACCAGCCCCGGCGAGACACAGGGAGCCATCGAACGTGAGTGTCCAATGGTCGCTGCGTTGGGGCAGCGCGGGGAGATCTTTGTCCCCGGACCCGGAGGCAGGAGTCCACTCCGCCACGAAGTCGGCGAGGACCTGTGACTTAATGGCGGAGTGCCCTGTGAGGGAAAGGGAAAAAGGGGCGAGTTCGGCCCCCCACTTCCCAATCCGGCCAGTGGCTTCTTTGTTACGAAGCACCTCCCCGAAGGGGAGGGATGACGGAATGGTGATGGGGTGCCCCAGGAAGTAATGACAAAGCTTACAGGACGCAATCAGGAGGGTGTAGAAGATCTTCTCCATTTCCGTGTACCGAGTTTTGGCCCCTTGGAGGGCCTCACTCACGTAGTACACGGGACGCTGCTGCCCCTCTTGCTCCTTTACCAACACAGCGCTTACGGCGACCGGGGTCGCGGCAAGGTAGAGGAGCAAGGGCTCTTCCGGAGAGGGACTCACGAGCATTGGGGGGCTCGTGAGGTACTTCTTCAAGTCGTCGAAGGCCTCCTAGGCCTCGGGGGTCCACCGGAACCCATCGAGCCCCCGGAGGATTTTGAAGAATTAGAGGCCGCGTTCCCCCGACCGCGAGACGAAGCGACTCAGCGCTGCCAGACGGCCGGTGAGTCACCGAACGTCTTTGACCGTGCGCGGCGGGGGCATGTCCAAGAATGCCCCGATCTTCTCGGGGTTTGCCTCTATGCCCCGTTGGGACACAAGGAAGCCCAGGAGCTTCCCCCCGCGTACGTCGAAGGTGCATTTCTCCGGGTTGAGCTTCAGCCCATATGCGCGGAGGTTATGGCAGGTCTCCGCCAAATCGTCGACGTGGGCAGTTGCGCAGGGACTTTTGACGACCGCGTCGTTGATGTAGACTTCGACATTGCGACCGATTTGGTCATTGAAGACCAACGTCATGAGCCACTGGAAGGTCGCTCCAGCGTTCTTCAGCCCGAAGGGCATGTGGACGTAGCAGAAGGTTCTGAGGGGAGTTATGAAACTCGTCTTTTCCTCGTCCCCTTTCGCCATCTGGGCTTGGTGATAGCCCGAGTACGCGTCCAGAAAGCTCACACTAGTACAGAAAAGCTTTCTTCTATCGGTAAAAAAAACCCTTATACTATCGGTTTTCGTACCGATAGAGATAGACACGATAGAACAAAACAGAACATTTTCTATCGGTAAATAACCGACAGAAAAAATTAACAATTCTATCGGCATATTAGGAGTATACCGATAGAAAACCCATCGTAGTCTGACGATTAACGGTGGGAAAAATACCCATATTCTAACGGTTAATTACATGATTACCGACAGGAAAATATTACTTTTCTATCGGCACCTTATGATTGTATCGGCACCTTATGATTGTACCGATAGAAAACCCGTCATCGTCTGACGTTTAGCGTTGGGAAAAATACCCATATTCTAACGGTTAATTATAAGTTTACCGACAGAAAAAAGTGTAGCACTCTGTCGGTTGGAAATGACATTATCGAAAGAAAAAATCTTAGTACTCTCTCGGTTGTGTATGAGTTCACCGGCAGGAAAAATCACTCTTCTAACGGTTAATTATAGGTTTTCCGATAGAAAAAACCACAGTAGTCTCTCGGTTGTGGATGAGTTCACCGGCAGGAAAAGTCACATTATTCTGACGGTTAATTTCAAGTTTACCGATAGAAACATGGGTAGTAGTCTCTCGGTTGT
Source organism: Pharus latifolius (assembly GCA_019359835.1). Classification (NCBI taxonomy): domain Eukaryota; kingdom Viridiplantae; phylum Streptophyta; class Magnoliopsida; order Poales; family Poaceae; genus Pharus; species Pharus latifolius. Next base: position 41,219,872 of record CM033323.1, on the reverse strand, counting down.
CGATGAGTTTACCGATAGAAAATTTGTAGTGGTCTGTTGGCTATGAATGAATTTACCGATAGAACATTCACATATACCGTACGTTTGCATTTACAATACAGTACATTCACATATACAGTACAGATGCAATACATTATAGATTGGATACACAATACAGTACATATGCAAAGAAGGGTAAATTCACAGAACAGATTGACACATTAGACAGTTATTCACATTTATTCACATATATATGGACAAATACAAATTGCAATCCAATGTGGACATTTATTGACATATATATTTATTCACAAGTATATAAACAGTCTATCCACAGAGTACACGAAAAAGAGAAAATTATCATGGCGGATGGTTGGGCGCAACTTCCTCCATGACATATTGAGCCCAGATTTGTCGAAGATCTCTAATCTTTGCATTTTCGTATGAATCTTTCGACATGGCGATCTGCAAGCATGTGTGAATACTTAGTAACTAACTTCCTAATTTAGAACGTGACACCCAATTTTCAAATTTGAGTTAGCTATCGATGCTTACCTGGGGGAATTGGGCAAAGTTTGTCTGCACTAGGTCGTACATGTAGCGCAACACATAAAACCCCCATTCCCACGATTGCGGCTGCTGATGGCACTGAGATAATTGCATATGCGAAGACATGTTAGCTATTGTTTCCATAAACTAATTAAGCATAAACAAAAAGTCTCGTGAGTACCTCATATTCTTTCCAAGCTAGTAGGGAGCCCTGCAGTGCGGCATGCCTCCCTCCAGCGGACGCATATTTATCAAAAGCCCTGCATTTCAGTTAGTATTGCCCGTTAATGTATTATCATTAGCTAGTGAGGTGAAAATTTAAATCAAACATATAAGTTACTTACGCCTCCATATTCCCCTTGACCACATATTCGATCGATAATCTGTCACGCATCGAATCGAGGTAGTACACCTCGTTCCTCGGCGAACAGATCACGATGAGGATCCAGTGGCCCCTGGATTGTACGTAAAAGAGGACTGCTAGCTCAAAGTATATCTCAGGTGTAACATACAAGATCGATTTAAATTAGTACGAAATGCACTAACCTTTGGTGGTACGGCACCAGAATGAACTCCCTGTCCTGCTGTGCCATCAGCGCCTTGGATATGTACAGCTCAGCGTGCGCGGCGTCGTGCTCTAGCATCGTGAGGCTTATTTTCTCTGGGTCGAGGAAACCCACCTTGTCACACGCAGCCTCCGATGCTAGCCTGTACATGCACCTGCATGCAAAGGACGACATTAGTATTGCACAGAAAGTTACTACATTTCAAATGAACTACAATAATGCAGAGTTAGCAAACAGAGTTAGAAAACAGCAATACATAGCATCAGCAAACTCACAGGACTCCAGTCCGTATGATGGACATATCGAGCTCCCGCCAGTTGTAGAGGTCGAACAGATCCCCGTGTGCCACGAATATAATCCCGGGCTCACGGTGGAACTGCCCAGGCCAGTAGGGAACTAAGAAGTTCAGATTGCGCCGAGCTCGGTGTAGGTACCACTCGTGGAGGTCTCTGGTTGATCGATCCAATTTGTGCAAAGCTGCCTCCGACATGAGTGGGAACCCGTTCTTGAACCTCTCCGGTTATCCCTGTCGCCCTTTTCCCTTGCCTTTGCCCTTGCCTTTTGCCGGGGACTGAGCGCGCACCTTCGAAGGCAAGGGCGAGGTGATGGCAGCTTTCTTCCGAGGTGAAGGCGTGGATGCGCTGGGTGGGGTCGAGGCCGTCTTTGATGTGTCCAGGGTAGCACGAGATCGGGCCTCATGCCCCGAGCTGGGGGCGCAGTCCCCTGGTAGCCCAGCGGCAGGCCACTTCAATTAATGAGCACGTATGTTAGATTATGCAAGTTGAGTGTACTGAGTAGGATGTAATCTAAAATGTGTAGGATTTACCGGTTGTATTACAAGACACTTCTTGGGCCACTGTACGTAGGAGCCCACTGCCTCAGCAAGTGTCTGCAGTTCCTCTGTTGGGACTGGCAACGGAGAATCGTTGTAGCCTGGCATGGCCATGTCCACCTGTACCTTTGCGAAACCCAACCGCAGAGGTACACAGTGGACCCGGACATCCGGCCCAGACGGATATACGAAGCCGTGTCCAACCACTTCCTGCCCGGCGCCTACGTGATTCTGTAGGATGCAGCCCTGCGGCCTCTGCAAATTTGTAACAATTAAAATAGGTTAGCGAAACAACTCTAACAGAATGGGAGTGGCATCAACTTAAGTGCACAGATGAAGGCTTGCAGTACCTCAAGTAGATCCACTGGATCTGCGAGTACCTTCGAAGCGCAACTGCTTATCTGACCCCGCGGGGTACCGTCGTCCTGGGGATCCGCATCTGCACTCTTGGCCAGCAATGCTTCTCTCAACCGTGCAAACTCTTCCCTCATTTGTGCGACCTCGGACTGCACCTCAGACTGTACCTCAGCCCGTATCTCAGCCCGCATCTCCGCCCGTATCTCCTCCCGTACCTCAGCCCGTATCTTATCGAAGAGGTCAACTTCCTTTTCCTTCCAGGAGCGGGCCTTCTTCCTCGGTGGAGCCGGATCTACGAAACCGGCCTTCCATGACACAATGGCTCCCACCGCCCGTGTCTGCCCGGGATGCTCCTTATTTCCTAGAGCCCGGGTGAGGATGTCGTTCTCCCTCTGTGGGGTAAACAATCCCTCCGCTGCCTCCTTCTCAAAAGAGATCTGTTACATTTAAAGGTACCTTGTGAGACAAATTGCCTTATATACACTTGTGCGCACACAGTTTACGAGGTTAGCCAACTTACCATTCGCCTCACAACGTCGGCGTCCCCAGGGGTTGCGAACTGCACAGACCCCGTGGACGACACGGACCCCCTCGCCCTCCACCATCGCTTGCATCTCTCATCCCGGATCTCGGAGAGCGGCAACTCAGGGGTGTCGATGACAGGATTTTGCTCGTCTTCCTTCTTCCACTGCTCCTCCTTCCCCGCATAGCCCCGGGATCCGAGCCGATGCGGGTGGTCATTCCTCTTCTGGATCGCCCTATTCTTCTCGCTAAGGGCCTTGAACTCCTCAGTCCCCTTCTGCTTGGTGAATTCCTCCCATACCTCCTCCGATATGAAGGGTACTTCTCGCAAGGAGATTTCCCCGCAGCGAGGAAGTTACTGACGAGCCAGCTCTTAAAGGTTTTCCATGTTCCGTTCATGTCCTTCAAGCAGGCAGTCCTAGGTGTATCGTCGGGGATGTTCCACTTAGCCTGTTTCCGAAAAATGCATACAATTAATCACGAGTTAGTTAAACTTTAGTATAAGCCAAGAGAACGTGATTACGAAAGAGTTCAGCGATTTCAGTTAATTTAACCTTCACTTCCGCCCACAACCTATCCCTCTCGTCCGCCGTCACGTCCTTCCAGCTCTGGACGGTGATCTTCACCCTTTCTTTCGCCAACAGCCCAACGTAGGCCGTGTACCTCCCAGCATTCTTTCCAATCGGCCTCCCAAATTGGTTGAACTCACAAGAAAGATCCGTGCGTTTGGCCAAACGCCCCAACGTCGTCGCGCCTCGGCCCACCCTCTTGCGCTGGGATGTAACAGCTGCATCTTCAGTAGTTACGATGGGGTTGGCCCTAGTTGAACCACTAGTACCATCCGATGAAGACGACGACATGTCTTCCCCTACAAAACCTTCAACAAACCATATATATGGCAATTAATTCGCCTTGGAGTTCCATAACTCAGCCCAGGACTGGAGACTAACTAGGGCGGCAAAAGGGAAAATAATACAAAAAGAAAGACATGCATAAATTACTTCCTGAACTCTTCAGAAATATTTTCTATCGGTAAACACATGAGCTGCCGATAGAATATGTGTAAGAACACCTCCAACATCTAATGTGCATTACATGGCAGTTGGATACAATTGATCACACATACAGCAGTATAGATAAGTTAAAATCTCAAAACAGGTTCATTACAGCACTGGAACATATTATGTAAACCCTAATTTAAATCAACATTGCGTGCGGAATGTACATAATCCAACACAATAGGGAACCCTAGTGTAATTGCAAAACTCGAAGAATTAGTACGTGCAAAACACTAGGATCAAATAAGGAAGATGCTGGAAATAGAACGATGAATTAGGATATTTACGGTGGTGATCAGTTCTGGTGATGGAGAGGCGGTGTAGAACGCAACGGCGGCCGGCGAAGGACGAAAATAAGAACCGGTGGCAGTGGCGAACCAGTGTCCAACCGGTGATCGTCGTGTGGGAGAGAGGAAGTGAGTGGTCACGGCGGAGGTTGTGGTTTTCTTCGCTCTCGAAGAGACGCAGTGCTCTAAGGTGGAACTGTTCGAGTGGAGGGAAACCCAAAGGCCGTGTACGAATAATAAAGCAGTGGAGGAACTTTTCTATCGGTAAAACAAATTGATACCGATAGAATTATATAATTTTCTATCGGCACAACACAATAGTACCGATAGAAAAAGTAAATTTCCCGGAAAAATATTTGAAGTAGTGGATGCTTTTTTCTATCGGTATAAACAATAAAATCCCGTGAGACCAATTTTCCCCAGAAAAATTTTTTAATTAAGTGCTTGAGATTATAGTATTGGGTGCCTTTTTCTATCGGTAAAAACAACAAAATACCGTCAGAGTAATGAAAAGGTACACACAATTTAACATCAAACAGACCGTGGTTGAAAGCTGCAGAATGATAAAGAAAGAGGGAAGATAGCCGGAAAATTGGAAAATTGACATAAAAAGAAATTGTTCATTCATTGTTGTTTTATCACTTACAAAAAAAAATAAAACCCAAAATGCTAGGTCAAGGGGTGGTCTTAGCCCTGGCTGCATGTAGAATAGAGTCAGTTAGACTTGCAGCCAGGACGTAGGATTCCTCTAGCGACAAGTTGTCCCTAGGATCAACTACTACCGAGTCGAGAAGGCCTGCGACCTCCCTCAGCTTCGCTATGGTATCCTTCATAGTCAAACCGCAGCCAGCGATGGTCATATCCGCGGCTTTCTTCTCCTCGAGAAGTTGCCTCGTCCTCGCCCTAGCATTGTCACCATCCGTCTTCATGCACTTAATGCGCTGGAAGAGATCGTCAAGGTCAAGCCGTAGCTGAGTGTGCTTGTCTGTAAGGAGCTTGTGCTCCTCCTGGAGGGCCCTCAGGTCAGCCTTCAATTTGGCAGTGTCTTCCACGACTACCATTCCCTGTGCAAATCAACAGGTCAAGAATGAACTGAACATGATTAACAATACAGGGGTAAACCGAGGAGATTGAGAGTTCTTACCGGGGAGGGCATGGCTGACGATCCCATGGAGGTTGCCATTGTGTAACATCCTGAATTTTGGGGTGAAAAGTTTCTTTCTTAAAAATCATGCATGCATATGTCTCTTCTAGATCAACCAAATCAGCCTCAGCTTTATTCTGTTTTAGCCCTAAAATCTCCAAAATCTATCATGTGACCCCAAGTCAAGATCTGACTTTCCAGATTTGATCTATCAGTTATCCTAAATCTAAAAGCCTTCAGAACCCAGATTCAATTCTATCTCTAACTTCTAGATTTATCAACTCCTTTCTGTTTTCGAAAACAGAAATATCTTTTACCCTAAGTTTCAGAAATCCAGATTTAATCAAAATCTTAGCCAAAGTTCAGATCAGATTATTCTTGGATTATGATCAAGGGTATGCCAATACCTTAATCCAAAAAGTTGGCAGCCAGATTTTACCATCTAAACCTTTTTCGCAAATCAGTCCAAGAGTTATTGCAAATTAGTCCTTTACTTGATATCTGGAAACCCAAAAAGGATAAAATCTCCAGATTAACTTCAAACTCAAAATCTCTTCAGAAAATCTTTTCTAAATGCTATTTGTCACAAGTTTCTCTTCTGTTCAGATTCCAAAATCTCATCCTAAATCCCAGAATTCGAAATCAATTGAAATTCAGATTTCAATTACCCTAAAATACCCTATTTTCAATTCATATAAAAAATCATCCGAACATCTCAAATTTTATCTTCTATCTGTGCCAAATCATCTGTTGAATCAAGTCTACCAGATCAGTGCAATCAAAATCAGATCAAACCTTCCAAATCATCAGATTTATAGATCAGTCCAAATCAAGAATTGGAAAATGCAAATCAGCCCTAATTCGACCAGCAGCTGCATTGCACGACCAGAAGCTCGCCGTGCGTTTGTGCCGTGCTTGCTCGCCGCCGGCCACGCCTCGCCTCGCCTGAGCTCGTGCTCACTTGAATCTGCTTGTGCACACGCATCCACGCCCCAGCCATCGCCGTGGCAACGCCGTTGAACAGCTTGCTCCCGTGCGCGACTGTTGTTAGCATTTTCTTGCCACGTTGCTTTGCATTGCCAGCTCCAGTTGCCACTGCTTGCACCGCCCGACAATGTGGAGTTCCAACGAGCCGACAAGCTGATCAGTAGTCACCTCGCCTGAGCACCGTCGCTTCACCGCTCGCCGTTGTTGCAACTGCGCCCGGCAACTCATGTCAACTGACACCAATTCAATGCTTTTTAAACCTTGCAAGCATCGCCCTCTGGTCTATATAAGCAGCCAACACTTAAGCGATCTTCTCATCACCAGGACTTAGCCAAATTTCCAAATCTCCTCGCCGTCGTCTTCTTCTCCAGCGAGTCCAGATTGAGGCCTCACGGTGCCAGCACGCCCTGCTGCACCTCTCACTGAATTAACAGCACCAAAAGATATAGCTTATCTCTCTCATCGTGCTGTATCACTTAATTGGACTTCCTTGCCTCCTATCGCCGGTGATCGCCGGAAAATCGCGATTACCCAGTTCCGGCAATGCAGGCCAAATTACTTCGAATTAGCTCTCGATCCTGTGAAGGAAGATGATCAGTGACCCATTTCCAGCAAGCATGTGTACTTAAATCTCCAGATTGAGCTTCAATCGAAGCTTTCCCCAATTTTGAGCTTCTCCAGAAACCGGCGATCGTCGCCAGGCCACACCGGCCATCCTCCGGTCAAATTGATGCTACTAGTAGCTTCCTCCTACCCATCTATCCCTTCGCAAGCTTAGAATTGAGTTCACTTAGCCTGTATCAAAAAGCCCCAAATCTCATGTCATCTTCTCCGGCACAGTTCCCCGGAAACCTATTCCTGGCCATTTCAGCTTCATCCACTTTGTCATTCAGGTGTGCCTCAACTTCCTGAGCATATTTGTCTTTTAGCTCGATCTCTAAAACTGTCCAGAATTCAAGTTATAGCCATGCCAAGATTTTGTCCAGTGGCTTCACTGTGCCGTGTCGCCACCACACCTCTCCTTTGAATTTCATCACCTTCCAGCCATTTTCAACTTTGGATCCTGCTGAATGATTTATTCCTGTTATCATTGCCTACCTCCCAGACAAAGTTGTGCATCATTTGGAGCCCTAGATCAAAAGTTATGCCAAGCCCTAGTTTCTGGCCATGTCAGATTCAATGCCAGACTATGTCAGTCAGTGGCATTAGCCCTTTTCACTCCCATCCAGATGTGCATTTTGAGCATAACTTTGTCTCTTAGATTCCTGAGGTTGTGATTTACATTTTCTTCTTCGATCACAACTTGATTTGAGCCCTTGAAATGCATGTTATGCCAAACCCTAGTTTTTGACACTATCCCAGTGCATGCCAACCAATGGCATTGGCCTTGTTTACCCACTTCTGATTGTGCATTTTGAAAGCCACTTTGTCCACTGAATTTGTAGAGTTATGATCTACACTTTCTTCTACTGTCTCAACTTGAGATAAGCTCTCTAGCTTTCTTTGAAGTTATGTCAGAGTCTTGATCCGAATGTCAATCTGCTGACATTTGCTGTTTTTGATTAAACCAACCACAAAACTGATGTTCTTATTGCAACCTTGAGATCCTAAGAGCATCTAACAACCATTCTTAGCCAATTCCTTGAAACCCTAGATCTCAACTCAGTTCAGCTTGCAATCTCAATTATCTCCAGTATCGTTCAATCATTCTTGGTTAGCATATCTGCATATAGATCATAAATCATTTTAATATATTAAGTAATATTTGTGTGTATTGTTTGTTTGTCGTCGAGCAGATCCAGAAGCTAAGTTTGAGGACTTCGCTATTGATCTGTTATCAACTGCTGTATCTTACGACGCGGAAGGCAAGTCATATCCTTGGTCATCTTGATCCTATATTTTAAATGTTGCTAAAACATAACCTTGAATATAGATAATATTGCATGAGAAAGATTGAGAATGGTTGATTTATGAATTGGCAGTACTAGACTGGTTATCTGTGAAATGTGAAATAAACAAGTTTTGAGCCATGAACTATTATATATGTATTTATATATTTATATTCATGAAATAAAACCCCTAGCCGTGACCAGAAAATGGTATGAAATGGTGGTAGCACTGGAGGTGCTAGACTGCAAAGGATGTGCAGGCACTGAAGGTGCAGGGTTGTGGATGGTCTGGTCACTGGCATATAAGAACTAGAACCTTGTGTTGTGCGTCTAGTGGCATGAACAACGTGCTAACCGCAAGCCTGGTATGGGACAGGCCTGAACAAGTACTTATGTGGATTGCACATGAAACCCCTGCATGAGATGTGTTGTGATGATTGATATGGAGGCTGACTCCCACTATCACTGAAGGTGAACTGATATTTGACCCAGCAATGGGGAAATGAGTAAGGGTGGGGTTATAGCCCACCACAACTGTGTTTCGTGAGAGATCCACAGGGTCAGGGGTGAATTGTGAGTGATACATAACAAAAGTTCTTGTTATTTCCACCTTGCCGCTCACAATATGAAGTGAGTCAGGGGTCCAATCATTTTGTTATGATAGGAAAAGCTTGAAAGTGGAAATCTTGGGGGGTAAATTGGTACCTCTCTGCAGAGTTAAAAACGTATTCGAATACTCCGAGCTCCCAGGTTTTATAGGAGTCTGCTGCAGTGGATTAAATCCACGGGGTGTGACACAAGTATTATTTTCTAAATGAAATGTGTTAAATCAAGATTACCCAAATGACATGTGTTGTCATGATAAGGAGTGTTGCCGTGGGCTGTCGTGTGTCGACGTGTCGCGGTAGTGCTATAATCTAGTGAACATGAATGATGATGTTATATTATGAAAGGTGCTGCCATGAGATGAGGTATGAAAGTAAAAGATTATTTTATAAACATCCATAATTCTTGACTAGTCTAGGTTCATATCATCACTACTATATGTATCTACTCTTACCTATGACTTGCTGAGTACGTAAGTGCTCACCCTTACAACCTACAAATTAGTAGATGGAGCGTTCAATGATCAAGATGAAGGCATGGAGAACTTCTTGGATCCAGAAGGAGGAGCGTCAGTTCCGCCAGAGCCCTGATGTGTGTTGTTCTGCCGTCCACTTCTCTTTGTGGGTGGGTCACCTATCTTCTGCTGTGTAGTTGTTATTTTGCTAAACCATGTATGCCGTGAAGGCATTGTAATCTTCTTATGTAATATCAAGGCCAGCAGGCCACACTTCTTAACTATTTTGTAAGTTACTCTGTTGCAATGTGAATATACTCCTGTGCTTGACTTATCCTGGGAAGTCAAGGGTATGTGTATGCTATGCATATATGAGTCTAGCTGCAGCGAGCTAGGTCTCTACAGGAGTAGTCGTAGTCCCAGTTTCGGGGCGCGACACATTGTGAAAGAGAAGATGAGGAGTCGAACCGTTCGAGAATTAGAAAAATAACAAAATACTGCGACGCATGGCGAGGTACTTATAGAGTTTCCAAGGCGACGCATGGCGACACGGTTGAGAATTCAAAGCGGCAGAGTATTCTTCTATCGGTAAAAACAGGAAAAAACCGTCAGACAACAAATACCGTGAGACTACCGAATTTATTCTAACGGTAAAATAGAACAATACCGATAGAAAACGTTTTGAAGTGCCTGAGAGAAGTGCCTGAGACACATGAAAGTAGCGGATGTCCTTTTCTATCGGTATAAATAACAAAATACCGTCAGAAAAAAGGGATTTTTGCAGAACTTAATTTGAAGAAGCAAGAGGCTGCGATGAGATTTTTGCAAGTGCTATTTGAAGGGAAGAATTAAGTATTTATAGGATAAAGGTACTGTACATGTTAGAACTCATGCTGTGGAGTAAAATTGAGATGTATTAATGCTGTGAACTAGCTTATCATTAAGTTCTAAAGAAAAATGTACTGCCTGATGTATTAATGATAAGTTCCTCACCTTGCTGCAGAACTTGTGGGCTGTTTGCTTGGCATTTATCCCTGAAAAAGAAATTAATCATCAATGGTTCTCAACCCATAATCCTTCTTCGTGGTCATCTCGCAGATACGTTGTTTCGTCGATATCTTCAGTACGGATAGATTGAATGTCCTCTAAAAATGGAGGTATTTCATCGAATTGGTTATACTCCTCTTCGTCGACAACATCTTCGACCCCAACAATACGTCTCTTGCTGTGGAGGACAACATGCAAGTTTGGATTGGCCGGGTCAATGATGTAGAATACCTGTGTGGCTTGCTTTGCAAGTATCAATGGATCGTCTTGGTGTCCGACTCTACCAAGATCGACGAGAGTAAACCCGTAACTGTCAACTTGAACACCTCGAGGGATTTCGACCCATTGGCATCGAAACAGGGGAATCTTAAGTAATCCGTAATCGAGCTCCCATATTTCGTCAATAGCACCGTATTATGAGTTCAGCGCCCTTACTGACCTGGCATCCTCGAAAATAGCAAACAGTGTCACTCCGCTACATTGCGTGCTACTCTTGGCGTCTTGCGCTCTTGTGTAAAATGAATACCCATTGATGTCGTACCCCTGCCAAGTCCCTACAGTGAATCTTGGGCCTCTAGCCAACCATGTCACAGTTTCACATACGGAGCCCTCGGCAGCTCGCGTGACTCTTTCTTGGATCCACTCAGCAAATTTCCTGTTATGTTCTCTGCTGACCCAAACGTCTGACTTCGAAGGATTCTGTGACCGTAACATTACCTTGTGCTCGTGTATGTATGGCTCGACCTCCGTCATGTGTTGTAAGACCCAAAAATGTGATTTTGCGTACACATCACGAGCGGGGACGATAGCTTTGAATCCAATCGTTCCGATTCCCGGAAGCCTACCCTCGTGTCGGGACCTAGGAACGCCAATTGGGTCAACCCCGGCCATATAATATGTGCAAAATTCAATCACCTCCTCGGCGGCATAACCTTCCATGATACTCCCCTCGGGTCGACGACGAGTCCTTACGTATCCCTTCAATACACCCATAAATCTCTCAAATGGATACATGTAGCGCAGGCACACGGGTCCACAAAACTTAATTTCTCTGATAAGGTGAACAATCAGATGGACCATAACATCAAAAAAGGATGGAGGGAAATACATCTCAAGCTGACAAAGAGTTGTAACCACGTCGCGTTGCGAAGCGTCCAGTCCATCGGGATCAATTACCTACGAGGATACAGTTGCGCCAAATATTCATATCAGAAAAATCTTCTAATTAAGCTCCACAAATGGAGGTAATGAACTTATAGTACGAGTGCACGTACTTACCTTGCAAGATATTGCGTTGAAGAAATAACATAGGTTTGTGAGTGTCTCTCTGACTTTAACTGGGAGAATGCCTCTGATAGCAATGGGAAGCATCTGTGACATCAAGACATGACAATCGTGGGACTTCATGCCAACCAGTCTTAGGTCCTTCATAGACACAAGTTTTTTCAAGTTCACGGAGTACCCACATGGAACTTTAACACCGTGCAGGCACCGACAGAGTTCTATTTTTTCGCTCTTGGACAACGTATAGCAGGCCGGGGGGAGGTATGTACGCTCAGTCCTTATCCCCATTTCCACCATGTCACGACGAGCTTTCACACCATCCTTTGTCTTTCCCGGAATGTTCAACAACAAACCAATCAAACTGTCACAGACATTTTTCTCTACATGCATGACGTCAATGCAATGTCGAACTTGTAAGTGCTCCCAGTACGGTCGATCCCAGAGAATCGATCTCTTCTTCCAAACATTTTTTTCTCGAGGTTTAGAATGCTTACCGAACTCAACTTTGATGTCGTTCACGCGCGAGTAAATCTCCTTACCGGTCAGAAACACTAGAGCTGATCCCGTCTCAGGCATCCCGTTAAATGATTTCCTCTTCTTACGGTACGTGTGATGCACCGGAAGAAACCTGCGGTGACCCATGTACACTGTTTTCCGGCAGTTTCGCAGCCACATGCTCTCAGTTTCATCTAGGCAAATAGGGCAAGTCTTGGCTCCTTTCGTACTATACCCCGACAAATTGCCGTAGGCCAGAAAATCATTTATGGTGCAAAATATCAGGGCCCGCAAGATGAAATTCTCTTTCTTGTATGCATCCCACACCTTCACACCCTCGCTCCACAATTTCTGTAAGTCCTCGATTAAAGGCGCTAGAAACACATCAATATCATTTCCGGGTTGTCTGGGTCCTGAGATTAGTAACGCCATCATGATGTACTTGCGCTTCATGCATAACCAAGGAGGAAGATTGTAGATGCATAAAAGAACCGGCCAAGTGCTGTGCCGGCTGCTCATATTACCATGTGGGTTCATACCATCTGTACTCAGCCCGAACCTTACATTCCTAAGTTCGCCGCCGAACTCAGCAAATGTTCTGTTGATGTTTCTCCATTGAATAGAATCAGCTGGGTGTCTCAGTTTTCCGTCTTGTTTCTGGGCTTCAGCATGCCAACGCAAGTGCTTCGCGACTTTCGGATTTGCAAACAGCCGCTTCAATCTAGGTATCACAGGCAAGTACCACACAGTTTTTGCCGGGGGTCCTTTCCTTACCTCGTGACGTTCACTGTCAATCCGGTCCCTACGCGTATACCTCGATGCACCGCATCTTGGACAAACATGCAAACTGGAGTACTCGTTACGGTACAACACACAATCATTTGGGCATGCGTGTATTCTTTCGATTTCCATTCCCAACGGACACAACAGTTTTTTGGCTTGGTAAGTAGATCTTGGCAACTCATTTCCCACTGGAAGCATCTCCGCTAGAAGATCTAATAGTGCCGTGAAACTCTTATCACTCCAACCGTTTCCTGCCTTCAAGTTATATAATCTCAGCACAGAAGACAGTTTTCTAAATGTTGCACATCCAGGGAACAGAGGCTTCTCAGAATCAGCAATCAGTTTCTCAAATTCACAGAAGTCATTTTCGTTGTAATCTTCCTCTACATCACGTAACATCTCATCTAGATTGTCATCATCATCATCTACGTGCACATCGGAATGAACATTACCAAAATTGGGATGTTCATCGATATTATTGCAATCCACATCCGAGTCGTGCTGATTGGTAGTAGTGGTGCTTGTTTCCTCAAGATCTTCACCATGCCATATCCAACGGGTGTATCGCGCGTTAAAACCACGACGAATCAAATGACTCTTAATTTGATCAGAGTTGCTAAACCTCTTCAAGTTCATACAATCTGTATAAGGACAGAGCATATTTTTCTTTCCCTTCCTCTCCTTTTGTTGCTCAGCAAATTTAATAAACTCATTCACACCATCCAAATATTCAAGAGTAGTACGTTTTATTCCATACATCCAATATTTCCTGTCCATCTACAATTAACAAAATTTAATGAGTAAGCCATGCATGAAACCTGCCCGATTAAGTAATGTATATATACATGTACAGCCTCTTACAATAGATACATGTGTTGAACCCTAGCCTGACGAAATTAACACTAATTAACCTAGCTAACTACACAATACAAGCTAGTTAGCTCCTAAAACATGACGCATTTCCAGCTACCAAACTCCCAAGCTTAGAGCTACAAACTTGGAACTACACAATACATCTAGCTTGCAAGTAGAGAGGAAGGGAGATCTAAGGGAGAGAGAGATAAGTGTCGACAATTAAGCGTACCTTAAAGAGAGGGGCGCAATCAACTTCCCTCCAGCCTGCGCTGATCACCCTAGCAGTGTAGCTGGAACTTTTGTCACAAACAGAGGGACACAGAGTGCAACAGAACAAATTAAAGAGCAGCACAGCAATGCACGAGTGGGGTTTTCCTTATAATGGACATTTTTCTAACGGTAAATACATGAAATAACCGTCAGACTAACTTAGGTAATTTGCCGCTCACATATTCTATCGGTAAAAACACACACATACCGTTAGAGAATGTGCATTACCGAGCAAGTACAGGACTTCTTCTTTTGGTAAATATGTGTATTGACCGTTAGATCATGCATGACACAGCACGCACATGAGTTTTTCTATCGGTAGATATGTGTACGAACCGTTAGATGATGCATGACACACGAGCAAGAGTTTTTCTATCGGTAAATATGTGTATTTACCGTTAGAATATGCATGACTGAGAAAATATATGTGTTTTCCTATCGGTAAATATGTGTACTTACCGTTAGAGGAGGTACTGGTACCAAACTGGGACAAACATGCACATGCCATTTCTCACATTCAAGGAATCATATCAATGTAACATCAAACAGATCTTACATCAAACAGATCTTACATCAAACGGATCTTAACTAGAAGATAAAGCAATATATTTCAAGAAATGCTAATTTGTGGATTAACTAGGAGACACAAAAATACTTTTCTTAGTTACTTGGGACTTCATCTTGCCAAAGAAATTACACATGCCAGTTCACAAATTCAGGTACAAACATACACATGCCAGTTCACAAATTCAAGGGCATGTCTGAAACAGCAGTACAAATACACACCTACCTACCACTACAATTAAATACACAAATACTCCCTGCACATTCAAGTTCATGTCCCAATTAGCAATACATGATACACAAATATACAACAATATACAAATACAACAATTCACACATTCGATGTATATTAGAAAAGCCACGTCTGAAATTAACAACAGATCACGACGAGGACCCAGTGGCCCATACATTTTACATAAAAGAGAACCTTTGCAAGTTGCTACAATGCAACTACCGACTACAAGTTACACCTGATACATCACAAATCCATTCATCCAAAATAGCAAATGTCTGAACCACATTGGACTTAACCATAGGAGTTCAGTTCGAAGACGCCCGAGGAGCTGGAACTGCCGTCGACATACATTTGTACGTATTGGTGATTTCCTCGGACTCAAACTCGATCAACTCAACTCAACTCAACTCAACTCCATTAACAAAAAGAACCTACCTTCCAAGATGTTGTTCTGTGTAGTGATGGTGTAGAATGGCTGTGCAAATAACAACAATTCTTCTTCTCCAAGCAGGTAAGCATCTGGCCACAAGCTGGTGCATGCAAAAAAATGTAAGATGCTTTCTATAGGTCCTGATTTGAGAAACACGCCAGGCTCAAGAATCTTCTCGACCGAGCCAACCAAGATCTCGCCCTTCACGTCCTTCCAGCTCTCGACGGTGATCTTCACCATTTCTTTCGCCAACAAGCCAACGTAGGCAGCGTACTGCGATGAAGAACCGTGAAATACGTTGCCCCTCATGAGCATCATCCAAGGACCTGAACAGATCATAATCATATTGAAAAGAAGACACATCAAAATGAAGGATACAAAAAAAGCAGAATTATTGCCATAATCGGATTAGAATAATCTAACAATATTGCAGAAATTTTACGTACCTTCCTTCGGATGCCGACGTCTAGAGGGCGTCGATGGAGGTGCGGAGGTGCAGCGGTCCCCTGTAGAGGTGCGCCGGCCGTCCATGGAGCTTACGGGTTAGGACTACGAGCCCCAGATGAACTGTGACAATGAAAGAGACATACCCATGTATTTATACAAATATATATTTTCTATCGGTACGAAAACAGAATACCGTTAGTAATAAAAACATCTGTAGAAGGCGAATGGTTCTATCGGCACAATAAATATTACCGATAGGAATTTTTGTACATACTCTATCGGTGTGTAGGTACATTGCCGATAGAATATTACTAGTTGTAGAAGGCCAACAGTTCTAAGATATTTTTTGCAATATTCTACCGGTATAAACATTCATTACCGATAGAATAAAACTATTTGAAGACGAACAGTTCTAAGCAATTTTCTATATATTCTAACGGTAAAAGAATCCATTACCGTTAGAATAAAAATATTTGTAGAAGGCCAACGATTCTATCGGCGCACTACATATTGCCGATAGGAACTTTTAATATACTCTGTCGGTATATTCATACAGTACCAATAGAATAAGTCTAGTTGTAGAAGTCGACCAGTCCTATCGGCGCACAACATTCTCCCATCAGTACTTATGCATCTCTTCTAACGGCAAATATGTTCATCACCGCTAGAGTAAATCATACTATTTATTCTATCGGTAAGTTTCTTATAAACCGATAGGAAAAATACACCCGTCTCCCTTTTATGACCGCGTGGCACATTTTCTATCGGTTTTCAACTAAATCACTAATAACCGATAGAAGATAGTGGTTAGTAGACTGCATTTCTGTACTAGTGTCATCCACTTGTACCCCGCGGTAGAGTCGACCAACTGGTCGATTCGCGGGAGCGGGAAGTTGTCCTTGGGGTAGGCGCGGTTGACGTCGGTGAAGTCCATGCACATTCGCCATTTGCCGTTCGACTTCTTCACGAGGAGGGGGTTTGCAAGCCACTCGGGGTGCACAACCTCCCGAATGGACCCTGCCTCTCGCAGTCGGGCAATCTCTACCTTGATCACCTCTTGGCTTTCAAGGGAGAGTTTTCTCAGCTTCTGCTTGATTGGGGGGTGACCGGGGGTCACCGCGAGGTTGTGCTCGATGACATCCTGGGCGACGCCCCGCATGTCGGAGAGCTTCCACGTGAAAACGTCAGAGTTTTCGCGCAAGAAAGCCGTATGCTCGTTGTGGAGCTCTACCCCGATTCTGACGATTTTTGTAACACCCCTATTTTTCCCAACCCTAGCCTGCCTTGTCTGTCTACATTTCAAGATGAGATCTTGGTTATGCCAGAGTGTTACCCTGAAAAGTTGGCAGCCAAACTCCTTCATTCAGGTCATTTTCACGAATCAGTCCAAAAGTTTCACAAATTAGTCCTTTTCAGATTTCTGAGAAGCCCAAAAAGGCTAAAAGTCATAGGTCATCTCCAAATTCTAATTTGATTCAGCGAACATCTCCCCTTCTCTTTTCTGAACATTTTTTCCTTCTGGAGGAATTTCCAAATCTCACTCGAAACCCTAGTTTCAGCCTTATCAAAATTTCAAAGTTCCAATTACCCAAATTACCCTGTTTTCAGTTCATCCCAAAACATGTCTAAAACTCCAAATTTTATCATCCCTAACTGCTAATCAATCTCTTGAACTATGTGGATTAATGTGGCAAAGTCAAAACCCTTTTTATCTAAGCCATTCACCAAATTCACAGATCAGTCCCTGTAATCAAGATTCTGTATCTGCAAATCGGCCCTTCTATTCTTTTTCAGTCCCTGTACGATCAGCCCCTGGTCGTTGCCTTCGACCAGAGCACTTGTGCCGTTCAACCGGAGCCGTGTCGTGTTTCTCGCCTCGTTTGCTCGCCGCCGGCCATCGCCTCTTGTCGCCAGTGCTCGTGAGTGATTGTGCCACCCCGCGCGCACGTGCCAGCAACCAGAGCCCTGTTGAAACCAGGGGATAAATGCCCGCGCTCCAGCACCATTTTCGCGCACGCACACCCGTAGCCGTTGCACTTGCATGCTGTTACGTGTCATCGCCGAAGCTGCACTGTTGCCTCCGCATCTGCGCCGTCCCAAGCAAAGTCCCAATGCACCCGACAAAGCTAGCACAGCTGCTACACCGCCTGTGCGCCATCACATCGCCGTTCACCGTTGTTGCGCCTGCGCCCGGCCGGTCTCATCCGTGGCGCAAATTCCCTCGCTGTTTTCCCTCGTTGGCTTCGTCCCTGTGCCTATTTAAACCCTCCAACACTGTGAAGAAACCACAACTCCAGGACTTAGCCAATTTTCCAGTTTTCTCGCTGTTCCTTCTACTTCCCCGACGAGCCGATTTTGAGGCCACCGTCGCCAGAACAAACTGTAGCCCCTCTCTCCATTCCAAGCTCACCAGTAAGCTCACCACACCCATCTTCCCGTGTCCAAGCAACCAATTTCATTCAGGTGACCTCCATCGCTGGTGATCGCCAGAAAACTGAAAGCCCCTTTTCATGACCCATTCCTGTAGAATTAAATGATCCTCAGCCATTTCTTAGCAAGCCTATTCAGCCAGTTTTCAAATTGGTGCAGCATCGCGTGATTTCCCAATTTTCGCGCGCCACCGTGGACGTCTCACATCGCCGGCGTGCCTCGCTGCAGCTCTCCCCAATTTGAAGCCACCTACACCTTCCCTGTAACCCCTAGATGGTGTATTCTAGAGATTTTAACCTGCATTGCTATGTAGAGCCAGTTCGTCACTCACCGTCTTCTCCAAGTCCGGCGACAACGCCGACGAGCTCGCTCGCTTAACGTATGTTCAATTCCTTTCTCTAGAACGATCAGCACCACCCCAGGAGTATACCCCTCAATCAATTTCGAGTTCAATCCACCCCAGTTCTCTGTCACCGTGGCTCGTCCATGTCTCAGGCGGCCGAAGGTTTCAACTTCGCCGTTTGTCGCCGATAAGCCACCCCAGCCAAATTCCTTTCACCAGAAACCTTGTTTTGATCCCGCCTACCTCCCTGACATGTTTGGCGAAGCAACGCATGCGTGATTCATCCAAACGCATGTGCCCCAGCTCACTGCTGTACAGTGGCATTCGATTTCCTGTGTCTTGAGCCTTGCTGTGATTTTCTGTTAATTCTAGGGCCTTTCTGAAAAGTCCACTTTGTCATTTAGGTCCCTCATAGCATTTGGCACACAATGCCACCTCTTTCACCAGTTTTGATCATCCAGAAGCCCCAAATCATTCTTGTGTCCTTTTCAGACATCGTCTGTTCACGAACCGAATGCCAAGCCTTTGACTTTCGTCGCATTCGAGTCTTGTCCAGTGAACCTAACCTTAATATTCTTTTCTCCGCTGTTTTGTCTCTGACCAAATCTCCTCGTTTGCATACATGTTTATATTTTACATATATTTTTGTATAAAGCCTATTTTCTGGATGCTTATGTCTTGTATGTGTTGTGTGTGCTTTCGTGCGAATGCAAAGCAGGGAGCGGGAGATTAGGAAGGAACATTCGAAGACCCAGCAGATTTCTTAGACCCAACTTGGCAAGGCAAGTCGCCACCCTTGATCATATCTCACCTAGTATTTTGATATAAAGTAGATTAACTGTTTTTAAGATATATGCATGCTGAGTATTTGATAAAAACTATGTTTAGAAACATGTGAATAGATATGACCCAAGTCTTATGTGGAAACCCCTTTTTGAGATTGAATCATCATGCAACCTTGTCACCCTAGGATGCTATGCTTAAACTCTACTCTTATTTAAATGTACATGTTGGGTGTGAAATGGCTAATATGTGAGAAATGAATTTGAAACCCCTTTTATGAAAGAAAATGTGAAATTAAGGATTGATAGTGAGGATGGTTTGATTGGTTGGCCGCTGTGTGCGAATTGGGTATGTGAATGTCTCCTCTTTATTAATTCATAAGGACAAGAACCTTGTGTTGTGCCTCTATGCGGCATGAAAAATGTACCAACCACTTGCCTGGTATGGGACAGGCACAACTTAGTAGCTTTTTGGTATTAGCAGTTCCCTGCATGGTTTGTTGGTCTGGTTTCTCGCGTGGAAAGTGGTTGGGCGCAGTTCGTCCGTGAGTGATGTGAGTTCAGAAAAATTATGAGAGGAAAAGGTGGAAAGAAGGAAGTCGCCCTATGCCTGATTAAGTCATCCGCGGCTGTAATCATAAGGTCATATGTCTTGCGAGGACACAGACCAAGGCTAGGAAGTAAGGCAGTGGGGAGGACCCACAACGGTACTTGAGACTTAATTGTCTATTTACCGAGCGGGGATACTGTTAATACTACACTGCAAATGTGTTGTGTGATCTCGGCCTTGTCACATGCGTAAAAGTCGCATGGAGTTGGCCCGACTTGAAAGTCGAGTGAAGAAATGGATTTAAAAGAGGTACACCTTTGCAAAATGTAAGAAAAGTATCAAATACTCTGTACTCCCAGGTCATGGAGTATGTTCGTGGTGGATTTATCCATGTGGTTCAACACAAGTAAAATTTGGGAAAAGCTTTCATAATATGGTTAATTCAAAATGGTGGATGATGGAGGATCGCCATCCATAGTGTTTTCTTAAAATCTATTATAAGATTTCCAAAACCCCGCTGTTGAAAATAAAACCTTTATTTGAGAGATCAAAGAATTGAAATCTATACTATTTATGATTATAAGACTTAACCCCTTTTCTTGATCACTCCTCATCTATATAATTGCATTTCTAAGTAAAAGACTTGCTGAGCATTGTGTCAAAGCATGCTCACCCTTGCCTTTACAAATAATTCAGAAGAGGGATTCGCCGATCCCGATTCGTTTGGTTATGAGGATGAAACAGAAGATGGGAACGCCCCAGATGATTCGGAGTTCTAGGATGGTCTCGCGCCGAGTTGAGTCCGATGTGGAAAAAGCCCTACCAGAACCGTTGCCACCAGAAGTGAAGATCTTCGTTGTTGCTGTCTGCTTTGTTTTATGTGTTCGGTATCTCGATACTAACTCCTGTATGGATAAACCTGTTATTTTCATAGCAACTCTAAGTAGCGTCATTCTGGGCGCTATGTTAATGTAATATTGGTCCCCGTGACCTCGTACCTGTTTATCTATGTTTTATGCAATTACTGCTTTCCGCTTGTTGTGAGCTTGTGATGAACCTATCTGTGCGCAATCCACCTGGGCGGTTGCCACGGGATTCTTCAAATGAGGGTCCCACAGTTTTGTCCTCGTCGTCCGGGGACAGCGGGATCTTTCGGAGGCCCCCTTCTGGACGCGGCTTAGGAAGGGGCCTCCTGGAAGGCATCACAACAGCGTCTGACTCCGGGGGGGACGCCTCCCCCCCGGGGTTTTGATGATGTTGACGCTCCCGATCAAAGCAGCGGCGCGCTCGTATAGAGCGTGGGCCACGTCTTGGTCTCCCTGGGAGGTGATCACACTGTGAGGCCCGGGGATCTTCACGCAGAGGTAGTTCTGGTGGATCGCAGCTCCAAGGCGATTGATCTTGGTCCTCCCCATGATCGCGTTGTAGGAGGAGGGGAGGACTACCACATCAAACCGGACCATCCCAGTCCGGTAGTTTTCTGGGGTGCCGAACGTC
The DNA here is from genome assembly GCA_019359835.1 of Pharus latifolius. Classification (NCBI taxonomy): domain Eukaryota; kingdom Viridiplantae; phylum Streptophyta; class Magnoliopsida; order Poales; family Poaceae; genus Pharus; species Pharus latifolius. Next base: position 41,198,630 of record CM033323.1, on the reverse strand, counting down.
ATGGGGAGATCCACCTTCCCCACAGGGTGGATCGCCTTCCCCGGAACGAATCCTTTCAAAGGCCCTGCTGCTGGCTGCAAGAGCTTCTCGTCCACCTGCATCTCCCTAAAGGCTTTTAGGTAGAGGACATCGGCGGAGCTCCCGCCATCTACGAGGATGCGGGCTAGGTGGCAGTTGTAGATGGTGGCGGAGACGATGAGCGCGTCGTCATGGGGGAAGTGAACCCCGCGCGCGTCTTCCACCATGAAGGTGAGGGGGATGTCCGACCACTTGGGTGGCGGAGACGTGTGCAGCACCCCCACCACCTTTACTTCGCGCACGTACTCCTTGCGCTGACGTTTGGAATCCCGCCCGGAAGCGGACCCTCCCGTGATGACGTTGACACGCCTTTGGGAGGTTTGGAAGGGGAGAATTTCTGACGTCTCCCCTTCCGGCGTTCGTCCCTGCTGTCCCGCCGCGGGAGCTGGAAGGGTCGGTAAGGCCGGCTGAGGGGGCAAGGAGGCCGGAGTCCCCACCCTGCCCATGCTGGTTGAGGAATGCAGCGAATTGCTGTAGCAGCTGATGGCATTCCCGGGTGGCATGGGTACTGGACCTGTGGAAGGTGCACCACGGGGCCTTCCCGGCCGCGGGACGATTGTGCCTCCCCACGGCCTCTTGGCTTAGGGAAGGGGCGATAGCCCTTTGAGGCGTCGCGTGAGCCGCCTCCGCCCTCGAGAACAAAAGTGTCCCGAGGCCGTGGCTCGTTACGACCCCCCTGCTTGGGGCGCTTGAGGGGCTCCCTGGCCCCCCGGTCAGTGGGGGCGGGAGCCCCCTGGTTCTTCTTCCAGAGGTCGTCCTCCTCCACCCGAGCGTACTTTTTTAGTACGTTCAAGAGCTCGTCGGTGGAGGAGGGGCAGCTCTGGGAGAGCCTCCGATGGAGCTCCCCCGGGAGGATCCTGCTCTTGCACGCCTCGATGACCATGGAGTCGGGGACGTGAGCCACTTTGCTCTTGACTTGAGCTAAGCGCTTGAAGAAGCTCCGGATGGTCTCCCTCGTCCTCTGCCGGACGGTGTAGAGTTGCGAGGAGTCTAGGGGACGCACATAGTTCCCCTGGAAGTTCGCGCAAAATTCGCGCGTGAGTTGTGCGAAGGACTTGATGGAGCCGGCCTTCAGGTTGTAGAACCACGAGCGGGCGATCCCGGTGAGGTAAAGGGGGAAGACGTTGCATTGCACCGTCTCGTCCCCCCAGCCGCTGAGATGGCTGTGGAATTCACCTGCACAAATTCATAAGGATTGGCCTCACCATTATAGTGTTCGATGTGCGGCGGGCGGTAAGGCCGCTGCCATGGAATGCTCCGTAGTCTGCGGCACAGCGGCTGGTTGGCCCCCTCCACTTTTCGGGGAGAGTCCCGGTCGTTGTCCCCTTTGACAGGGGACGCGCGCTCCTTGTCTGAGTCGGGAAGTGGCTCAAGATGTCCACCGGCATGGCGGTAACGGCGCTTTTCTTCGTGGTTGGAGCTGGCCTCCAAGACGTCCGGGCTCTCCCCCAGAGAGATCGGTTCTTCGGCGGGTCTCTTCCCCCGGTCGATGCGAGAGCGTAGCTCTCTGCGTCCGCGACCCGGGGGGAGTTCCTCCCCGGGCTTAGTTGCACGCATTCGCTCAACCTCCTCCCGGGTGAAGCGGACTTGATCCGCCGGAGGCGCCCTTTGGGGCGGCCCTGGGGGAGGAGGGAGCTCATGCGCTGTAGCTACCGACCCGTCCGCTACCGGGGCGGGTGAGGGGGAGCCCCCTGCGGCGACGCCCGGAACCGGAAAGGGGGAAACCCCTATATTATCCGGAATCGGGGAAGGGACTCCCGCTGTGACGCCCGGGATTGGAAAGGTGGAAACCCCTGTAGTATCCGGAACCGGGGAGGGGACCCCTGCGGCGACGTCCGGAACCGGAAAGGGGGAAACCCCTGTATTATCCGGAACCGGAGGAGGGGGGAACCCCCGCGGTGACGTCCGGAACTGGCGTACCGTTGAGGGGGGGAGGTCCGCTACGGCACGGGAGCTGCTCTGTCAACTGCCCCTGGTGCGGTAAACGCGAACTGCGAGGCGGGACTGGCACCCGGCGCAGGGAAGATGCCCGGCATGTAATGGGCCCCCGGCCCCGGGAATGGGCCCGGAACAGGGTGTCCCCCCGGTACCGCGAAGGGCCCGGGCATGAAGTAACCTCCCGGCACCGGGAAGGCTCCCGGTGCCGGGAAGGCTCCGGATGGATTGCCCGCTGGGGGAGGGTACCCCCCGGCGGGATCGTACGGAGCGGCTGGGATTCCAGGGGCCAAAGCGGCCACCAGGTGACCCATAAACGGGGGCATAGCCCCAGGAATGGGTACTGCGAGTATGCGGGGGCCGGTGGCCACGCCAAAACGTGGAGCAGCTCATCCATAGAGCGTTGGGCGCGGAGCTAGCCCTCCACTAAGGCCTCAAGAAAGGCGTCCCGGGGAGCCGGGGAGGCCGTCGGGGGGAGACTGGTCCTAGCCGAGGCGACCGCGGTCACCGGGACTGACCCGGCGGTCCAACAACCGAAATTAACAGGGAAGGTGGGAGGCGGTACCTGGGTCTGGCCGCCTCTGGGCGGAAGCGCCGGGACGATCGTGTACTGAACGGGTGGCGCCGGGTCACTGAGACCGGCGTCACCGGGGAGGGCGCAGGCCCTCGTTCTTGGGGGTGCCATGGCGTCTCGTCACGAGTCCCCATGGTCGGCGCCAACTGTCGTGGTATTGTGAATACCCCGGTAGGTTTCGTGGACGATCCTAGCGAAGAAAATATGACGCGAGCTGACCGGGTGACCGGTCCTCTCCCATCGGACAAGCACAACAAATGACACGAGGGTTTATATAGGTTCGGGTCCCGGTGGGGCCCTAGTCCTGTCGGCGTGCTCCCAACCGGAGTTGGCTAGAGGAGCTCTCTTGATTTGGGAGGATCTCCAAGTCCTGATCGCATGCGGCTTCGTGACCAAGTCCTGATCGCATGCAGCTTCGCGACCAAGTCTTGATCGCATACGGCTTCGCGACCTTAACCGCGTTCGGAAAGGATTCGCGACCATGGATTGGTCCGCGACCAGGAAAAGGAATTCGTTCCCTGTTCGGAATTGTAATCCGATCCGAATGTGTATAACTAAGCTTATCTGTTTAGGATTAGTTATATGAGTCTAATACGTTTAGGTTATTGAGTCTGATACGTACTCATACGATTGGACTATAAATACCTTGTAATAGGTCTAGTTTAGATCATCGAAGAGTCATAGAACTTATTTGAGTTTTAGACACTTATAGTCCCTTCGACGTAGACAAGTGTGTCTAACGTTCGACGGGTAAGCCCTCTTTGAAATAAAGAGTTGTGCAATTACTTTGGGTTTCGGGATAAGATCCCGTTATTCTGCATATTAGAATTTGGGCGAGCCTAGTGTGAAAACCAAGGCTAGGTCTCAAACGGATCAAGTTGGTATCAGAGCAACTTTCCTATCCTGTGGATGGTGAAGACTCGCCAGGGTTAAAAAACCTCCAGCGAAACTCCAGGCGATCAATTGACGGTTCCTACAGCCGCGTCTCTGACAATGTCTGACGATACCTCTGTTCAAGCTAACCTAGCCGAACAAGTGGCTAAGCTCTCCACCGACATGAAAACCGTGCTTGCTTGGATTAAGCAACAGGCCATTATTGTACCTCCTGAAGTAGGGAAGGGGATGGGTGCGAAGACCGGTGAAGACTTGCGCAGGGCAGACGAAGATGAAGACGAAGGCGACCACAAGACCGACGACCTCGCCAACACCTCCTTAGCTGTCAGATCATTTAAGGTCGACGCTAAGATTGATATACCCATATATGATGGGGTGATCGATGCCGAGAAGCTGGATTCTTGGATCGACCTACTTTGACCTGCAAGGGTTTAGTAGCGCTCAAAAGGTGAAGTTTGCACCTTTGAAGATGAAGGACCACGCCAAGACATGGTGGAAGGCCCTTGTCGCCAGTGGTGAAGCTGACGACCTTGCGTGGGGTCAATTCAAACGACTTCTGCGACAAGAATTCTATCCGATGGGTTACCTTGAGGAGAGATGGGAGCGTTGGCACAGATTGTACCAACGGCGCGACCAGACCGTCCAAGACTATACGACAGAGTTTCGGCGACAAGCAATGGTCATTGGCATCTCACTATCCAACCCTCAGGTATTTCGGAAGTACACATCTGGACTTCAGAAATCGATCAGTACTGAGCTAAGTCTATTCGGCGTCCAAGACATCGCGACCGCAAGCACAACTGCTATGGCGATCGAGAAGAAGAACAAATCCCGCAGCGACAAAAGCACGAAGGAAAGTGCGACCTCGACAAAGAAAAAGCAGAGTCCGAAGAAGAACGCTTCAAAATCAGGCACCGGTGCCTTTTGCGAACATTGTCAAGTCGCGGGACATACCAAGGACAAATGCTACCAGCTTTATCCTGAACTTCGACCAAAGAAAAACGGACCAGGGAAAAGAACAGCCACGGCTACTGCGACTTCACCCGACGAAGAAGTTGTTCGAGTGAACTCGGTTAATGAGGCAGATACGACCTTGTCTATGATGGTAATTCCGAAGGAGAAGGGTTCGGATCCACCAAATGACCATCGCCCAACAGAGGACTTGTTCACCATCAACGTCCAGGTGAAGCACGAAGTGGTCGCAGCGATATTCGATCCAGGAAGTCAGAAGAATCTGGTCTCCGCTGGACTGGTTCGGCGACTTGGTTTGAAGACAACCACACACCTACGACCATATCCACTGGGTTGGTTTACATCCGACGTGAATCAACAGATTACGAGTCAGTCTGTGTTGAAATTTGCGATCTCTGCACGATATATCGATGAGGTGCAATGCGATGTTGTCCCTATCGATATCTCTCAGGTGATATTTGGGAGTCCGTATCTGTATGATCGAGACACTCATTTCCATCGACGAGAGCAAGAGTACGACCTCACCAAAGACGGAGTTAAGTTCGTGATCAGTAGAGACATCCACGTCAACACTTCGAACTTGATTACCGCAAACCAAGCCAAACAAATTGTTAATGCATGTCACAAGTATGTCCTTGTCATGATTCGACCCATTGGTCAAGGTGAGGGTACTCGACCAGCATTGTCCCTGGCGTGCCGAGAGGATTCTGGTCGTTTGTCGGGACTGCTGGAGAAATACAGTGATCTGTTCGAGACTACCCAGGGTCGTCCGCCGAAACGTCTAGTCGAGCACGAAATTCAGCTTGTGTCCGATGCGACACTGCCCAATCTGAGTATGTATCGCAACTCAGTATTGGAGAATGAAGAGATCAAGAGACAACTTGGTGAGTTGCCGAACGATGGTGTCATTCAACCAAGTAGTTCACCTTGTGGATCTCCTGTGGTGTTAGTACCAAAGAATGATGGGACTTGGCGTATGTGCATGGACTATCGAGCACTGAACAAGATCACCATCAAGAACCGGTACCCCCTTCCTCGTATTGATGACCTGCTAGACTAATTGAAGCATGCTGTTGTCTTCTCCAAGTTGGATCTTAAGTCAGGATATCATCAAGTCAGCATCCGAGAGGAGGATACGTGGAAGACCGCGTTCAAAACACGACAAGGTCTGTTCGAATGGCTAGTCATGCCGTTTGGTCTCTGCAACGCCCCGGCAACTTTCATGCGTCTTATGAATGACGTATTGAGACAGTTCATCGATGACTTTGTGATCGTGTACCTCGACGACATATTGGTTTATAGTCGTTCGTGGGATGAGCACCTCATTCATGTCGAAAAGGTGTTCAATCAGCTTCGGCAACATCAACTTCGCCTCAACCGTAAGAAGTGCGTGTTCGGCCAGCAAACTCTACTTTACCTTGGATTCCTGGTCGGCAACTGTACGTTGCAAATCGACCCAGACAAGGTAAAAGTGATTCGTGAATGGCCGCGACCGCGAAAAGTTATGGATGTGCATAGTTTTGTGGGAGCATGCCAATATCTTCAGAAGTTCATCCGACACTTCTTGATTGTGGCTTCTCCGTTGCATGCATTAACCAGGATCGATCAGAAGTTGAGTGGACAGGGAAACATGAGGACACGTTTCTCTTGCTGAAAAGGAAGATCAGCGAGGCGCCTGTGTTAGCTTTGCCGAATCTCCAGAAACTATTCCAGCTAGAAACCGATGCCTCAGGTTATGCAATGGGTGCAGTGCTCATGCAAGAAGGTCGACCAGTGGTATATCACTTCGAGTTATTCCAGGGAGCTCAGAAGAACTACCTGACTTATGATAAGGAGTTATGCGCACTGCATCAGGCCGTGAAACATTGGCGGTGTTATCTCTTGGGGAAAGAGACGGTTGTCCACACCGACCATCAACCATTGCAATATTTGCAAACTCAGTCCAAGCTACAGCAAGCTCGGCACATGAAGTGGATGTCGTATCTGCAGCAGTTTAATCTGGTGATTAAGTACAAGAAGGGCGTACACAACAAATTGGCGGACATGTTGTCGCGACCACCAGTTACGACCCTCTATTTATCAGCGTTCATGCAGATCGAGCCCTCATCTCATGATGACTATGTCACTATGTATAGTGAAGACCCTGATTTTCAAATAACACTGACTGAGGTCGAAACAGGGAACCCTACAGAGTTCGTTCGTCGAGAAGGACTCTTGTACAAGGGCAATTTACTTTGCATACCTTGTGGAGCACCTCGAATTCAATTGATGCGAGAAGTGCACACATCGAAGGTAGTTGGTCACTTTGGGGTTACAAAGACGTTGCAAAATCTTCACCGACATGTGTTCTGGCCGCGTATGCAGCAAGATGTGGCTAGTTTTGTTCGAGGCTGTGGTCTCTGCAACATCTCGAAACCGGCAAACCAAAAATTAGGTTTGTACACTCCTTTGCCAGTTCCATCTCGACCATGGGAGAGCATATCCATGGATTTCTTAGGAGGATTGCCTAAGAGCCGACGTGGAAACGACTATCTATTCATGGTCGTTGATCGGTTCTCCAAAATAATTGTTCTTATACCTTGTCGAAAGACTATCACGGGAGAAGAAGCCGCTCGGGTATTCTTTCAACACGTTTGGACACACTTCGGACTACCGACTTCTATTGTGTCTGATCGCGATACCCGGTTTCTTAGTTACTTTTGGCGATCACTCTGGACGATGATGGACACCAAGCTAAAGAGGAGTACTGCTTTTCATCCACAAACTGATGGTCAAACCGAGGTGGTTAATGGTACAGTTGTTCATCTTTTGAGAGGATATAACTCGAAGCACCCGAAGACCTGGGATGAAAGCATACCATACCTGCAGTTTGCTTTTAATCGAGCAGTGCATGGTTCGACTGGAAAGTCCCCGTTTGAGGTCTGTTTAGGATTTCTACCCCAGAGTCCATTCGACATGGAGTTTTTTATCCCTACCTCAGCACAGAACACGAAGGAAGCATCTAATCAGGATCGAGCACAAAAGTTCCTGAAAGGTATTCAACGACACCATCGTGAGGTTGAATAGAACTTGCTGAAAGCTCAACTCAAGTACAAGGCACGACATGATCGGCACCGAGTGATGCGCAATTTCAAGAAGGTGATATGGTATGGTTACATCTGAGTAAGGAGAGACTTAAAGGTGAAGGTAAGAAACTCAAACCCATTCATTATGGTCCTTTTCGGATTTTGCGGAAAGTGGGTAATAATGCTTGTCAGCTCGAGTTACCACCATACATGGATATCTACTCGGTTGTTAATGTTGAGCACCTCAAACTCTTTGAGCCTTCAATGCTGGATGATGAGCCAGATACTATAGTACCATCTGTTGAAGACTTGGTCTAGCAACGAGACAAACCTCTACGTGAAGATGTGATTCTGGAAAAGAAGGTGACTACCACCCGCATGGCACCAAGGAGACTTTTCGAATTGGTCGGAAAGATCAACGAGCACGTGCGGCAAAGTGGTACACCAAAGAAGATGGACAAGCCCAATTTCCACATCTCCAGTTTGATAGAGAGGTCGCAACAGGGGTTGGCTCCTTCTCAACAAGGGAGTCATGATCCAGGAGGATCTCCAAGTCCTGATCGCATGCGGCTTCGCGACCAAGTCCTGATCGCATACGGCTTCGCGACCTTAACCGTGTTTGAAAAGGATTCGCGACCATGGATTGGTCTGCGACCAGGAAAAGGAATTCGTTCCCTGTTCGGAATTGTAATCCGATCCGAATGTGTATAACTAAGCTTATCTATTTAGGATTAGTTATATGAGTCTAATACGTTTAGCTTATTGAGTCTGATATGTACTCATACGATTGGACTATAAATACCTTGTAATAGGTCTAGTTTAGATCATCGAAGAGTCATAGAACTTATTTGAGTTTTAGACACTTATAGTTCCTTCAACGTAAACAAGTGTGTCTAACGTTCGAGGTGTAAGCCCTATTTGAAATAAAGAGTTGTGCAATTACTTTGGGTTTCGGGATAAGATCCCGTTATTCCGCATATTAGAATCTGGGCGAGCTTAGTGCGAAAACCAAGGCTAGGTCTCAAACGGATCATCTCTGGGGGGAGAGATGGCTCCGGAGCACACCTGTGAGATTGTCTACTCCAAGTAATAATGAGCAATTGTCCCTTACATGAGGTGTACAAGGGCTTATATAGCCCCAAAAGAAACAAAAAGACTAAACTACCCCGCCTGCCACCGTTGGATCGAGGGGTAGCAATGTCCTTCCTCAGACCACGGCCCTTGGATGCTTGACAAGTGTCCGCTGATTCCCGAGGTGCTTCTCGCATGATTCTCACGTAACCCGGGATCGAAGACCTCTGCCTCCGGAAGGACGGCAATGCCTGGGACTAGCCACCGGAGGCCTTGTCCTCGGACAAATGGCGGCGCCCAGGACAGGGACCGGGGGCCTTGTCCCCGGGCAAAAGGTTGTGCCTGCGCAAAAAGGCGGTGCCCGGGACAGGCACCGGGGGCCTTGTCCCTGGGCAAAAGGCGGCGCCCGGGACAAGCACCGGGGGGCCTTGTCCCCGGGCAAAAGGCGGCGTCCGGGACAAGCACCGAGGGGCCTCGTCCTAGGGCAAACGGCGGCGCCCGAGACAAGCACCGTGGGGCCTTGTTGCCGGGCAAAAGGCGGCGCCCAGGAGAAGCACCGGGGGGCTTTGTCCCCGGGCAAACGGCGAAGCCTGGGACAGCCACCTGGGGGCTTTGTCCCCGGGCAAATGGCTCAGCCCCTTACCTGGACTTAGTCTCATGGAGATTTCCCCCAACAATGATGATTTTTGATGTTTCGACTAGAGCAATCACTTAAAGAAGAAATAAAATTATTCCTAAAATTTGGTATTTTCATCACCAAATTTTGCCCAACGAAATTTACCTCTGCCTCCAATAATCATTCTCAATATTCAAAAGATAATTCAAATGAGATTTAAGAGAGAGTCAAAATTTAAATTCCATAGAACAAAGAGAACGTTGTTCTTCAAGACCATCCAACAAAGCAATGACCAAATTGGAATTATCAATCCAAATTTTCCTTTGATTAGGCTTTTTACTCCAAGATTTCAAAGCATTTCGAAGAACTTTAAACTTAGCGACAATAACTTTAGCAATGTTATCATCTCTATTAATAGAACTCCAAGCACTTGAAACTGTTGCTTCTAGGCCCTTAATCTTGATTTTGATGATAAATGACAACAAGTGTCTTGGACTAATCTATTTACTTTGAGTATAATCAATAAGATTAGGTGAAAAGAAGAAACATCAAATGGGAGTCGCAAGCGCAAGGTCTCAGTGTCTCCTAGATTTGCAGGTCACGAGCCAAGGTTGCACGAGGTCATGAGCCAAGATCGCAAGCGCAATGTCACCAAGAAGGAAGCAGCAAAGACCTAAGGTAAGTGCTTGTTTATTTTACCGGTCTTGGCGTTAGGAGTTTGACCGGATTTTATAGAAATTCTTTTTTGTTTTTAACTATACTATTAAGAGGTATTGTGAAATATCTTTTAGTTTCAGCAAAAACTGAGAAACTCTTAGGTCATTTGTTACACTCGCATTCATTCATATTCTTGGTCGAAATCTAAGAAATATATAGATTTCAATGAGGGACTGAAACTGGTCTTTTGAGTACTGTTTATTTGACCATGTACTGTTCATATGACCAGACACTGTTCATTTGACCAGATACTATTCATTCGATTAGAGGTCACATGAATACTGTTCATTTGACCAGACACTGGTCATGCACTGTTCATATGACGAGTAACACTGTTCATTCGACCAGACTTTCCAACAGCTATTTACTAGCCGTTAGAGGTTGTAACTGGCTGTTAGCTGTACTGATTTCTTTCCTTTTTGACCACAACGGCTAGTGAGAGGTTGGGCTATAAATATAGGTGTTTTGAGCAGTATTCTCATTCATCTCAAGCCATATTCTCATATACACCTTCAAGCATTATCTCTCTACTCTTTTGAGCAGTTTTTAGAAGAAGTTTTGAATACTTTTGAGCATATTTTCGCTACTGTTTTGACCAATTTTTAAAACTCTTTTGAGCAGATTTTCTCTATTGGTTTTGAGCAATTTTTAAAACCATTTTGAGCAGTTTTATAAATTGTTTTTGAGCAGTTTGTATTCATATTTTTTAGTAGTTTTTAAATAATTTTTGTGCAGATTTCTCTACTATTTCGATTAGTTTTATAAACACTTTTTGGGCAGATTTTTGATCAGTTTTATAAACAATTTTGGAATTGATTTTTGATTAGTTTTACAAACACTTTTGAGCAGATCTTTGAGCTGTGTTTGAGCAGATTTTTGAGAAGTTTCTGTTCACAATTTTGATCAGTTTGATAAACATTTTGGGTATATTTTGATCAGTATTTACAAAAAATTTTTGAGCAATTTTTCTAAAGTACTAAGAGATATCACTACTACAGAAATGCTTTTCACTATCGGTTAAAAATCCACTCTACTATCGGTTCTCTTACCGATAGTGATCGGCACGATAGTAGAAACGTAGCACACTTCTATCGGTTGAAAACCGTTAGTAAAACATCTACATTCCCAACGTTCACTAATCGCTATCGACTATTTCTTCTATCGGCTCGGATTTAAACCGATAGTATTGTGTACGTTTTTTCTATCGGCTCGTATATAAACCGATAGTATTGTGTAGGTTTTTTCTATCGGCTAGGATCTAAACCGATAGTAATGTGTATGTTTTTTCTATCGGCTGGGATCTAAACCGATAGTATTGTGTAGACACAGTTAGTACTGGAAACTTTATTCTATCAGTTGTTGTATATGAACCCGATAGTATTGTATAGACACAGTTAATACTGGAACTTTATTCTATCGGTTGTTGTATATGAACCGATAGTACTGGAATATTTATTCTATCGATTGTAGTATATAACCGATAGTACTGTGTAGTTTTTCCTATCAGTCATGTACTCGACATGGTTAGTACTGGAATCTTGCACATATACATACAGCAATACAGAGATACATTGGATCATTCACAAATACACCAATATTTACAAATATACACCAATATTCACATATTGAATTTGTTCACAAATACACTAATACAGTAATATACACATGCATTAGACAGATTGAATTTATTCACATATTGATCGAGTTTATTCACAAATACATCAATGAATCTATTCACATATTGAGTTTATTCACAAATACAGCAATCAACACATTCAATATATATTACACAAGTCAGTTACTATCGATCGTTGATAGCCACTTCTTCCATGACATATTGAGCCCAAATTGTTCGCAGCTCCTTCAATTGAGGCAACTCATATTGCTCTTTCAACATGGCGCTCTACATATATGCGTGTATGAAGTTAGGATCGTACGTCACATCCAATTAAAGTTCGACTTTGAGTCAAGAAAAATGGTTACCTTAGGGAATTGGGCAAAGTTTCTCCTGATCAGGTCATACATGAATCTCATGACATAGAAGCCACATTCCTACGATTGTGACTACTGATGGCACTGGAAAAATTGCATACGCAAAGACATAAACCCACATTAACTCGAAAGAACTAGTTAAGCTTAAATTAAAAGACTCATCATGAGTACTTCCATCCGTATTAATTACCTCATATTCTTTCCAAGAAATTGTTGTGCCCTTCGACGCGTCATGCCTCCCTCCAGCACTAGCATAATTTTTGAAAGCCCTATATTTAATTTAGCATTGCCGGTTAATATGTTATCATTAATTAGCTAGTCAGAGAAAAATTTAAAACAACTATGTTACTTACGCGTCTATGTGCCATATGAGGGTGAAAACATGCGCCACCTTGTCACTCATCGAATCGAGGTAATAGACCTCATTCATCCATGGGAAAATGACGGTGAGGACCCAGTGGCCCCAACATTGCATATATAAGCGAACCGTTTCATACATATGTTAGGCGTAACATACAAGAATGAGTTAAATTAGTAGGAAATGCACTAACCTTTGGTGGTACGGCGCAAGGATGAACTCTCGGTCCTGCTGCGCTAGTAGTGCCCTTGATATTTATTCCTCCGCATGTGCTTGGTCGTGCTCTAGCATCGTGAGGCTTATTTTCTCTGGGTCGAGGAAACCCACCTTGTCACATGCCCTCATCGACGCCAGCCTATACATGCACCTGGATGCAAAGTAGACATTAGTAAGTAGTGCATACAAAGTGATTAGATTTATGAAACGAACTGTGATAACTTCAGACAACAGCAAACTCACAGGACACCAGTCCGTATGATGGACATATCAAGCTCCCGCCAATTGAGGAGGTCGAACAAATTCTCGTGGGCCACCGATATGCTCCCGGCCTCACGATGAAAATGACCTGGCTTGAAGTGAACTAAGAAGTTGATGTGGCACCTAGACCGGCTCAGGTACCACTCGTGGAGACTTCTGGTTATTTGATCTATATTGCGTAGAAGGTACTCCGACACGAGTGGGGACCCGTTCTTGAACATACCCGGCTAGCTTTGTTTGGCCTTGCCTTTGGGTGGGGAGCGAGTGTATACCTTCGAAGGTTGGGGTGTGGTGCCGCTGGCCTCATTTGATGGCAAAGGGTTTGAGGCCGTCGGAGGAGGCATGGGGGCCGAAGGAGCTCGCTCATGCGTTGTGGCGGGGGCGGTGTCCTCAGGAAGTGAGCTGGTATCCATCGTCCACTTTAAGTACAAACGCATAAGTTAGATTTTGCAAATTGAGTATATTAACTGAGTTGTAAGCTAGAATGGCTAGGGTTTACCTCTTGTAGTCTAAAACCCTTCTTGGGCCACTGTATCTACGAGCCCAATGCCTCGCCAATTGTCAGCATTTTGTCCGTTGGGATGGGCAACGGAAAGGAGCTATAGCCCGGGAGGGCCATGTCCACCTGTACCTTTGCGAATCCATGCTCCAGAGGTACGCAGTGGATCCGGACATCCTCCCAAGACTGGTATACGACCCCGTTTGCAACCAGTACAGGTTTGTCTCCTATGTTGATCAATAGGATACAGCTCTCCGGCTTCTGCAATTTGCAACAATTATAACAGGTTAGCGAAACAATTCTAACGTAATGGGAGTGGCATCAACCGAACTGCATATATAGCTCAAGAGTTGCAATACCTCGATCAGGTCCACCAGATCCACGTGAACCTTCGAGCCACAAGTACTCAGCCTGGCAGCGTCGAACTCGGCAGCTGGATCTAAACCCTTGGACTGCACAACTTGGCTGAGGCGTTCATACTTCTCGTTCATTTGAGCGAACATGTCCGCGAATTCTGCAGTCACATCTACCCGTATTTTCTGAGATAGCTCCACTTCCCTTTCCTTCTAGCTGCCAGCCTTCTTCGCCTTTTGCCCGGGCTCCGAGAAGCCTTCCTTCCATGGCATCACAGCCCCCACGGTTCGCGCCCACCCTGGATGCTCCTTGTTCCCTAGAGCCCGGGTAAGGATGTTGTTCTCCCTATGGGGAGTGAACAATCCCTCGGTCGCCTCCTTCGAGCAAGAGATCTGTTACATTGAAAGCTCTCCATTGTGAGGAAGAAATATATACAAACTTGTGCGTACACTAGTGATCATAGTTTTTTCTACCACACTCTATGATTCCAACCAGGAAGTTAGCCAACTTATGAGTCGCTGCACGACCTCGACATCCCTGGGGTTTGGGAACGCCACAGTCCCTGTGGCCGACACGGTCCCTCTGGCCAGCCACCAGTGCTTGCATCGCTGATCGCGGATCTCGGAGAGTGGTAGGTCAGGGGAGTCAACGAAATTCGACGCCTCGTCTTCAGCCTTCTTCCACTGCTCCTCCTTCCACGCATAGCCGTGAGAGCCGAGCCGGTGTAGGTGGTCGTTCCTCCTCTGGATTGCCTTGTTCTTCTCACTGAGGGCCTTCGTACCAGAAACAAGAAAATTAATGCACCGCTACTTACTGCATACAATGGTGTAACCAAGCAAAAGAACCATACATACCTTGAACTCAGGAGTCCCCTTCTGTTGGGCGAATTGCTCCCATATCTCCTCCGTTATGAAGGGGTACTTCTCGCATGGAGATTTGCCTTTAGCGAGGAAGGTACTGACGAGGACGCTCTTGAAGGTTTTCCACGTGTTGTTCATGTCCTTCAAGCAAGCTATCTTGGGACCATCGTCGGGGATATTCCACTTGGCCTATTTCAAATGGTGCATATAAGAAAGACTTACCTAATCTCTGGGATAAACCAAGGGAATGTGATTACTGAAGAGTTCAGTGATTTTGATTAATTTTACCTTTACTTCCGCCCACAGCCTATCCCTCTCGTCGGCCTTGACGTCCTTCCAGCTCTGGACGGTGATCTTCACCCTTTCCTTCGCCAACAAGCCAACATAGGCAGCATAGTGTCCGGCGTTCTTCCCGATCGGTCTCCCGAATTGGTTGTACTCACATGAAAGATCCGCGCGTTTGGCCAAACGACCCAACATCGTCGCGCCTCGTGCCTTCCTCTTGCGCTGGGACGAGGCAGTGCCATCTACGTTCGCCCTTGCCGAATCACTACTATCAGCCGAGGAAGATGCCGACATGGCTTTACCTAAAATTCCATGAACAGACCATCAATTGATATGAAGAAAGGTACATGACAAAGTTCATAACTAAAATTGTTGTGCCCTACACTAGTCTCTCTGCATGAACATAAAGTCTGTTAAAATTTAAATGAACCAAAATTTCAGATGAACATTAGAAAATGGGAAGTAATTAACAGAAAATTCAGATTAGCACTGCAAACTATGACATACTCTATTTCCTATCGGTTTTCCAAGTAAAACCAATAGTACTCAAGTTTGTATTCAGGAAAATTTAAAAGATTAGCAGTACAAACTATGCTAGTCTCTCTGCATGAACATAAAGTCTGTTAAAATTTAAATGAACCAAAATTTCAGATGAACATTAGAAAATGGGAAGTAATTAACAGAAAATTCAGATTAGCAGTGCAAACTATGACATACTCAATTTCCTATCGGTTTTCCATATAAAACCGATAGTAATCAGGTTTGTAATCAGGAAAATTTAAAAGATTAGCAGTGCAAACTATGCTAGTCTCTCTGCAGGAACATAAAGTCTGTTAAAATTTAAATGAACCAAAATTTCAGATGAACATTAGAAAATGGGAAGTAATTAACAGAAAATTCAGATTAGTAGTGCAAACTATGACATACTCTATTTCCTTTCTGTTTTCCAAGTAAAACTGATAGTACTCAAGTTTGCATTCAGGAAAATTTAAAAGATTAGCAATGCAAACTATGCTAATCTTTCTGCAGGAACATAAAGTCTGTTAAAATTTAAATGAACCAAAATTTCAGATGAACATTAGAAAATGGGAAGTAATTAACAGAAAATTCAGATTAGCAGTGCAAACTATGGCATACTCTATTTCCTATCGGTTTTTCAAGTAAAACCGACAGTAATCAAGTTTGTATTCAGTAAAATATATAAGATTAGCAGTGCAAACTATGCTAGTCTCTCTGCAGGAACAGAAAGTCTGTTAAAATTTAAATGAACCAAAATTTCAGATGAAAATAAGAAAATGAGAAATAATTAACAGAAAATTCAGTTTAAGGTATTTACTATCGGTTCTAAATAAGAAACTGATAGTGGACTACATTGTATGACAAATTGCTAGTGATTTTCAATAATTCTGTCATTCTCATAGCTATCAAGTTTGTAGTTCATGAATTTTACTCTAGTTTTATATTTGTAATCCATTGAACCACATATGAACCATTGCATACAAATTTAAGCAATTGACGCGAGCGATTTGGTCAAGAACACTTACAGTCTTTCGTGGAGTGGCCGGAGGCGGTGGAGAACCAGATTGCGATCGGAAATGGTGGCACAGAGGAACAAAGAAGCGAACGTCGAGGAAGCTAGGGTTTTCTGCGCGTGAGTATTTGGAATGTGATCAGTTGCACTGGAGGAAAAATCGTGCGAGGTTATAACCTAATATATGAATCTTTACTATCGGTTCATAACCACCAAACCGATAGTAAAAACATGTAAGTTAGGGTTTGAAGTGTTGGCATTGTTCACTATCGGTTTTATTATTCCAAACCGATAGTAAACTAAGAACAGGGGCTCATAACCCAGAATAAATCACTATCGGTTATGAACAATAAACCGATAGTAGAGTTTAATTTCATATCAGTTTGGCAGTTGAAACCGATAGTAAAATACAATATTATTGACCCTAAAGGATTTCCCTTAGAACAATTACAGATGATCTCAGTACATCATTTTGCATTGTATTTTACTATCGGTTTTATGACAATAAACCGATAGTATATGTTAATTTCATATCGGTTTGGAAGTTGAAACCGATAGTAGAATACTGTTAAATTGATCTAAAGGGATTTCCTGAGAACAATTACAGATGGGTCTCAGTACATCATTTTGCACTTGTAAAGACACCTGAAACACCATGCAAATGACTTCCAATAATTTTGAAATAAATTAACAGTAAAGACCAATCATGGAATGAAAATTTGCAGTTTTCATATTGATTTGTGAAAAGAATCAATTATTGCTCATATCAAGTATATACTCCAATTGAAATGAAAAATTTGCATAAATGATTCTCAATGCATCACGTATGTTTTCCCAAAGAATTTTTGAAAAATGATTTGAAGAATTCTTCGATTAAAGATCCAAGTAATATACGTCACTTACATATTGCAAATTAGTCAAGAATGGTTGTCCGCCCATAATCCTTCTTCGTGGTCGTCTCGCAGGTAACTTGTTTCGTCAATATCTTCGGTAGGGACAGATTGAAGAATTCCATCTAAAAATGGAGGTAGTTCGTCGAACTGATCATACTCTTCTTCATCCACAACGTCTTCGACCCCAACAATACATCTCTTAGTGTGAAGGACAACGTGCAACTTTGGGTTGGCCGGGTCAACGATGTCGAACACCTGTGTGGCTTGCTCAGCAAGTGTAAATGGATCATCTTGGTGTGCGACTCTACTGAGATCGACGAGAGTAAACCCATAATTGTCGATTTTAACACCTCGAGGGATTTCGACCCATTGGCATCGAAACAGAAGAATCTTAAGTAATACATAATCGAGCTCCCATATTTCCTCAATAACACCGTAATATGAGTCGAGTGCCCTTACTGCCCTGGCATCCTCCGAAATAGCAAGTAGTGTCACTCCACTACATTGCATAGTACTCTTCTCGTCCTGAATTCTTGTGTAAAATGAATAGCCGTTGATGTCATACCCCTGCCAAGTCCCTAGAGTAAATCTAGGCCCTCTGGCCAACCATGTAACAACTTCATCTACGTCGCCCTCAGAAGCTTGCAGGACTCTATTTCGATCCACCCAGCAAACTTCCTATTATGTTCTCTGGTGACCCAAATATCTGGCTTCGAGGGATTCTATTTCCGTAACATTTCCTTGTGCTCATGTATGTATGGCTCCACCCCCGTCATGTGCTGTAAGACCCAAAAATGGGCTTTTGCATACAGATCACTAGAGAGGACGACAGCTTTAAATCCAATCGTTCCAATGCCCTGAAGCCTGCCCTCATGCCGGGACGTAGGAACGCCAATTGGGTCAACCCCGGCCATATTGTTGGTGCAAAATTCGATCACCTCCTCGGCGGCATAACATTCAATGATACTGCCCTCAGGCCGATGTCGATTCCTTACATATCCCTTCAAGATACCCATAAATCTCTCAAATGGATACATGTAGCGCAGGAACACGGGTCCAGAAAACTTAATTTCTCTGACAAGGTCAACAATTAGATGGACCATAACATCAAAAAAGGATGGAGGGAAATACATCTCCAGCTGACAAAGAGTTGTAGTCACATCGCGTTGCAAATCGTCCAGTCCATCCAGATCAATTACCTGCAAGGACACAGTTGCAGCAAATATTCAGATGCAAAAAATCTGACAAGTTCCACGAATGGAGCTAATGAACTTGCTAGGAGTACACGCTTATGTACCTTGCCAGATATTGTGTTGAAGAAATAACATAGCTTTGTAATTGTCTCTCTGACTTTGACTGGGAGAATGCCTCTGATAGCAATGGGAAGCATTTGTGACATCAGTACATGACAATCATGGGACTTCATACCAACCAGTTTCAAGTCTTTCATGGACACAAGTTTTTTCAAGTTCACAGAATACCCGCATGGAACTTTGACACCATGTAGGCACTGACAGAGTTCTGTTTTTTATCTTTTTGACAAAGTATAGCAGCCAGGGGGAGGTATGTCTGCTTTCCCTTCTCCAATGGTGCAAGCTCAGTCCTTATGCCCATGTCGAGCATGTCACGGCAAACGTTGATGCCATCTTTCGTCTTTCCTGGAATGTTCAACAACAAACCAGTCAAACTGTCACAAACATTTTTCTCTAAGTGCATGACATCAATGCAATGTCGAACTTCTAAGTGCTCCCAATATGGCAGATCCCAAAGAATCGATCTCTTCTTCCAAACATTTTTTCCTGGAGGTTTAGAACATTACCGAACTCAACTTTGATGTCCTTCACGAGCAAGTAAAGCTCCTTACCAGTCACAAACACTGGGGCTGATCCTTTTTCAGGCTTCCCATTGAATGACTTCCTCTTCTTACGGTAGGCGTGATGCATCGGAAGGAATTTGCGGTGACCCATGTACACTATTTTTCTACAGTTCGATAACCACATGCTTTCAGTTTCATCCAGGAAAATAGGACAAGCCTTGCCTCCTTTCATACTATACCCCGACAAATTTTCATAGGCTGGGAAATCATTTATGGTGCAAAATATCATGGCCCGCAACATGAAATTCTTTCGCTTATGTGCATCCCACACCCGCACCCATTCACTCTACAATTTATGTAAGTCCTCGACTAACGGTGATAGAAACACGTCAATATCATTCCCGGGTTGTCTGGGTCCTGAAATTAGTAACGACATCATGATGTACTTGCGCTTCATACATAACCAAGGAGGAAGATAGTAGATGCATAAAAGAACCGCCCAAGTGCTATGTCGATTGCTCTTATTTCCGTGTGGATTCATACCATCCGTACTCAGCCCAAACCTTATATTCCTCACTTCACCGCCAAACTCACCGAATGTTCTGTTAATGTTTCTCCATTGAATGGAATCAGCTGGATGTCTTAGTTTTCCGTCTTGTTTCCGACCTTCAACATGCCAACGCAAGTACTTCACATCTTTCGGATTTGCAAACAGCCGTTTCAATCTAGGAATCACAGGAAAATACCACACAGTTTTGGCCGGAGGCCCTTTCTTTACCTCATCACATCCATTGTGATAAATTCTGTCCCCATGCTTATATCGCGATGCGCCGCATCTTGGACAAACATGCAAATCCTTGTACTCGTTACGGTACAGAACACAATCATTTGGGCATGCATGTATTTTTGGCCTGGTAAACCGATCTTGGCAACTCATTTCCCTCTGGAAGCATGTCGGCTAACAGATCCAATAGAGCCGTGAAACTCTTATTGGTCCAACCGTTGCTTGCCTTCAAGTTATATAATCTCAACACAGAAGACAACTCTGTAAATTTTGCACATCCGGGGAACAAAGGCTTCTCAGAATCAACAATTAATTTCTCAAATTTAGCTAAATCGTTTTCGCTGTAGTCTTCTTCTACATTACGTAACATTTCATCTAAATTGTCGTTATCTACATGGACTTCCGAATGAACATTACCAATGTTCTGATCATGATCATCATTACTGCAATCCACTTCCGGGTGCTGCTGACTGGTAGCGGTGCTCATTTCCTCAAGATCTTCACCATGCCATATCCAACGGGTATAGCGTGCGTTAAAACCACGATGAATCAAATGACTCCTAATCTGATCAGAGTTGCCGAACCTTTTTAAGTTCATACAATCTATACAAGGACAATGCATATCTTTCTCTCCCTTCTTCGCCTTTTCTTGCTCAGCAAATTTAATAAACCCATTCACACCCTCCAAATACTCAACAGTAGTATGTTTTATTCCATACATCCAATATTCTCGGTCCATCTACAATTATTTCACAAAATTGATAAATTGAAATAAATAATTAATGACTCAGGGCATGCATATATGCATGAAACATAATTAGCTAGGCCATATGTGTGTACAGCTGTTTAATTACATTAAATGGATTTGTATATATGAAACCCTAATTAACTTGATGCATTAATTGGAAGAGCCAGCTAGCTAGCTGCTTAACTTCAGCAAGCTATAGCTAGCTAGCCAACCTAGCCTTCTATCTAGTTTGGAGCTACATGTATCTAGTTTAATGAATTGCAAGTAGAGAGAGAGAGGGAGAGTCTGAAAGAGTGATAGAGAGAGAGAGGTGATGAGAAGATGGCAATACCGAGGGGGATGGAATTATCAATCTCTCAGATAGCTTCTCCAGATCACTCTAGCTTGGAGCGTGGATGCACGTACGGTAGAAATGATTCCAACATGCAGAGCGCAGAGCTGGGGTCGACCTAATTAAGTTGTACAATTTTACTATCGGTTCAAAAACACAAACCGATAGTAAAATAAGGTCCCCGCTGTCATGTCATAACAATTAGTTTATATGACATCATTTTACTATCGGTTTGTTTTATATAACCGATAGTAAACTTTACTATATTATATCGGTTAGTACAGTAATAACCGATAGTAAAAAGTCAGTAATTTTACTATCAGTTACGGATGAAAAACCGATAGTACTATTTAATATATTATATCGGCTGGTACAGTACTAACCGATAGTATAAAGTGCCTAATTTTACTATCAGTTACGGATGAAAAACCGATAGTACTACTTAATATATTATATCGGTTGGTACATTACTAACCGATAGTATAAAGTGAGTAATTTTACTATCAGTTATGAATGGAAAACCGATAGTAGTATTTCATATATTATATCGGTTTATACAGTAATTGTGGGACCCTCATTTGAGGAATCCGGTGGCAACCACCTGGGTGGATTGCACTCAGAAAAGGTACATTGCAGCTCACAACAACAGGATGCATTATATAAAAATGCGAGTAATTAAAAACAAGTGTTGATCACAAGGACCAACATTACAATAACTTAGCGCCAAAATGACGCATTTAAATGTTGATACAAATTAAGGAGTTTTTGACACAAAGGTCGGCACAAAATAACACAACAATAATAAACAAAAGGACTTCATCAGTCTTCTTCTTCAGCAGCAGCGGTGTTGTATGGGCCTTCTCCACATCAAACTCCACCTTGGTACATAACCCTCTAACAAGCTGGGTCTTCAGTTTCTTCTTCTTGTTCCACATTGGGTTCAAGACCATAAGATTCAGGGTCGATGAATCCTTCTTCTAAATTTGTTTGTAAAAGCAAGGGTGAGCACATTGTCCACATGGTGCTCAACAAGTCCCAAGTAAGAATGCATGTACATAAAGATGAGGGGGAAATTTCTCAAAGAATAGCTCTTTGGCTTTATATATGTATATAGAATAGATTTTCGCACTTGGTTTTGAAGAAAAGATCTTTATTTTCGAAAGCGGTGCTTTTGAAACCCTGAGCTAAATTCTCAGAAAATGTTGTGTGTGGCGGTCTTCCATGAGTCACCACTTTATTCAGATTTTGTGAAAACTTTCCAAAAGCTACTTGTGCTGCATCGACGTGAATAGAATCCACAGCGCGCAGACTCTATAACCTGGGAGCTCAGAGTATCCGATACTTTTTAAACTTTGCAAAGGTGTACCACCTTAATCCACCGATCATTCGGCTTTGAAGTCGGTACCTCTCCATGCGACTTTTAAGCATGTGACAAGGCCGAGATGACACAACAGTTTACAGTCCTAGCATTAACTATTCTCTGCCCGGTAAATAGACAGTCAAGTCTCAAGTACCGTTGTGGGTCCTCCCCACTGCCTTACTTCCTAGCCTGGGTCTATGTTCTCGCAAGACACATAGCCTCTCTTGATTACAGTCGCGCACGACTTAATCTAGCATAGGGCGTCTTCCTTCTTTCCACCTTTGCCTCTCATGATTTTTCTGAACTCACATCACTCATGGCCTTTTGCGGCCCACCAGTTCTCGCAAGAAACCGGATCGACAACCATTGCAGGGAAAAGCTAATACTAAAGAAAGCTACTAAGTTGCGCCCATCCCATTCCGGGCAAGTGGTTGGTACGTTTTTCATGCCGCATAGAAGCACAACACAAGGTTCAAGTCCTTATGAATCTCTAGTGAGGAGTCTTTCACATTCCCAGTGCGCACACAGCACCATCCAATCAAACCATCCTCACTATCGATTCCAATCACATTCTCTTTCACAAAAGGGGTTTTGAACATGCTTTTCTCATATGTGACCATTCAACATTTAACATATAATCTTGAGCATAGCATAGCCTAAGCATGCTATTCTAGGGTGACAAGGGTGCATGGATATTCAATGTCAAAAGGGGCTTTATAGTTATTTAGGTCATATCTAATCATTTCATTGAAACATAGCTCTTATTTGAATCTAAGGTATGCACATACTTGAAAACAATTAACATACTTCATTTCAAAATATTAGGCTAGACATGACCAAGGGTTTGAGACTTGCCTTGCAGTGATGGGTCTAGCTGCTCAGATGAATCCTCGAAGATCTCTTCTGCACCTTCAACTTCTGGTTCCATGGCGGATACAAACAACACATCCACACCATATAAGAATACAAGTACTAGAAAATAATACATAAATATATCATGCATGCAGGGAAAGGGGTTTGGACAAGGTCACTTGATATTGATCGAAGAGATGGGCTCAAAAGGACTTGAATGTCGAAGGGCTGACATTCGGCTCATGGCTTGACATAGCCCTAAATTGGTTCTAGGTTTGTTTTCTAGAGATGTGGCAGTAGAAAATATTGTAGAACATGGTTCAAAAGGCTTAGTGGACAAAGTGGCATTTCAATTGCTCAAATGTAATAGGTCTAAATCATCTAATGCCACTGGTGGACATGCACTGACATAGTGCTAGACATGGCCAGAAACTAGGGCATTGCATAACTTTTGACTCAGGACTCCAATTGGTGCACAACTTTGTCTGGGGTTTAGGCCTTGATAGCAGCTATAAAACTCTCAACAGGCTCAAGGGCAGAAAGTGGCCGGAGGGTGGCCAAATTCGGTGAGCAAACACGGTGGCCTGAACTACTGGACAGTAATCTTGGCATGATCATAACTTTTGATCTAGGCCGATTCAGGGTTCGAGCCAATGGAGTAAATTGCTCAGGGGGTTGAGGTCTAGCTAGATGACAAGGTTTCATCGGCTGGTTTGGCCAAAAAATGAACTCCGGCGATCGGGGCCGAAGACGAAGGCACCGATTTGGGCGTTTTCATTCCAGGGCGTTTGAACTCAATTCCATGCTCAGGAAGCATCTAGGGGTCATCACGAAGCTACTGGTGTACTCAATTTTGCCAGAGAATGGCTGGAGAAGCACGGCGGCGTTCTCCGGCGAACTACCGAGGCTCGAACTTGGGGATTCGATGCTCGGGGCAAAATTGATGATTCCAAACTTGCAGGCTTACTCCTCCTAGCTCACTGATCACTTCTCTACTGGCACGAGGATCAATTTGGCTTGAATCGCTCGGCATTAGGGGAACAGGGGATTATGGCTTTTCGGGTGATTGCCGGGATTGAGGTTCGCCGGGGGCCAATTAAATGCTGTGACACACACAGGGGGATGAAGGGAGCTCACTGGTGGTGTCGGTTTGGAGTGAGAAGCTGCGGGCGAAGCTGGCGCCGTGAGCTTCAGAAGTGACTCACCGGGGAACAAGGTCTTCACGGCGGCGCTCAGGGGCTTGGTTGCTCTCTGGTGGTAGAAGCTAAAGCCGATAGCTGCGGGGTGGTGTGAAGAGATGTTGGGCGAGGGGGCTTTATATAGCCGCGGGGTTGAGTCCTCAGGAGCGACAGCAATCGTCGGGAAGATGCTCTCTGGTGCTGGAGTGGTCAGCGAGGCACATCGGGACACGGCGGAAGCTCTGCCAGAGACGGAGCATCGCGCGAAATCGGGACTTCGTCAGGACGACGGGATAGGGAGCTTCGGCATGGCAACCATGTGGCAGTAAAGTCCTGACAATGCCAGGCACGCGCGCGAATGGTGAAGCCACGGTCTCCGGTCATCGCCACAGTGGCATTCCTTGGCGCGACGCGAGCACGTGCGGTACACGCTGGTTTCGACCGTTGGCGACGGCGAATCTGGCCGGCGGTGAAGGCTACGGTGGTTCACGGCAACGGCAACAGCTACAGTCGAATGTCCTCAGGTCGTGGTAGTGCACGCGGCTCTGGTCGTGGTCGAAGAAAGGGCCAAGGGCTTGTTTGCAAGGTTTTGGACTGATTTGCGAAGGTTTGGACTAAACTGCGAGGATTTTGGTTCGGGAACTTGGGCCTATTTGCAAATCTGAAGATCTGGAGGGCTGATTTTAATTTTGACTTTGCAGATGAGTGTTACCAAAATACTTGGACTCATCCAGCAGGAAAAATGGTAAGATCCGACAAGATCTGAGGGTTTTGACAAAAATCAAAAACAGGGTAAAATAGGGTAATTAGGGTTTGACATTTTGCCGGGGCTGAAACTAAGGTTTCGGTTGAGATTTTTGAGTTCTTCCAGAAGGGAAAAACGTTCAGAAAAATAAAAGAAAGATAATCACTTGATCAGATTTGAATTTGGAGATGGTCTGGGACTTTTAGCCTTTTCGGGCTTTTTGAAAATTCTGAAAAGGACTAAACTGAAACACTTTTGGACTGAAATGCGAAAATGATCTGGGAGATGAAGTTTAGCTGCCAACTTTTTAGGTTAAGGTAGTGGCATACCTAAGAGCAAAATAGGGTTGAGACATCAGGGATTCCAAAGAAGATATGCTGACTCGTGAGCAGAAAAGATAGCCAAAAACTGGGATGTTACAGTAATGACTGATAGTAAAAAATATTTGCATTTCACTAACTGTGGACCAGTGTGTAACCGATAGTAAAAATGCTCTTCTCCGCCGCTGTGGTCCTATTCTATCGGATTTTTCCCAGATTGCTTATAACCGTTAGAAGATATGGGTTAGTGGAATGCATTTCTGTAGTAGTGTATATTTTTTGATATACACTTGAGGCCAAGTGTTAAAATCTTGATCTTTTGATCAAGTGTTATTCATTATGATTGAGAGAGTTCTTCTGAGAGCATTCATTTGCATCATTTGTATGCTTAGAAGTTTCTCGGTATTTGCTGGGGGTCAAGAGAAGATCATGCAACTTGTTACACTTGGTGAATGCCCTCACCTAGACAGTTTGGAGGCGTGGCTGTTGACCTCTCCATTAACGGAGGTTGTCAGAGAGGCTCGGCATAGTTTGTAAAAGGAATCGGCACTCGCCTATCCAGAGTGGAGAAGGAGCAACCTTAGTAAAAAATATCCTTCATGGATATTGAAGCAAGACACATTCATTTGAGTGCTTCAATGAGGAGTAGGGGAGACCGGGTGAGTCTCTGAGACCTCGGGATAAATCACCGTGTTTGATTTTCTTACTCTATCTTAGTGTAAAATATTATTAAATTATTTCAGTTTATTTGCTCTTAGTCTTTTCCTTGCAAAAATTGCTTTCATTCAAAAAGTTTTAAAGCCTGCTATTCACACCCCCTCTAGTCGGCATCCTCGATCCTACATGTGGTATCAGAGCGTTGTCTCTCTTTTGAGTAGGCTTCACCAGCTAGAGAGAGGATGGCTTCAAATGAGTGTTTTCATCTTGGTCACACCGGGCATGCGCCTATCATTGACGGGACTAACTATCCCTATTGGAAAGTGTGCATGACGGTTTTTCTAGAGGCCATGGGGTTTGATGTTTGGGACATTGTTAAGATTGAGTTTACTCCTTCGGTTGATCCAGCAAATCACTCCGATGATGATAGGAGAAAAATCCACTTAAATGCCTGTGCCAAAAATGCACTCTTTGCCGGTTTGTCCCTAAATGAGTTCAACCACGTGAGCAACCTTACCACCACTCACAAAGTTTGGATCACCCTCGAGGAGATATATGCGGGCACCACTAGTGTCCAGGAGGCAAAATTGCTAATGGTTAGGCAAAGATATGAGACATTCACCATGTCACCAACCGAGTGCATGGATTTCATGTTCACTCGATTGAACAACATTGTGAATGAGCTCAAAGGACTTGGAGTTGTTTTTATTAACATTGAAATTGTAAGAAAAATGCTCAGGGCTCTTCCGGAGAGTTTCGACACTCTTGTGACGGTCCTCACCAACTCTTACTTATCATCCACCACACCTACCGATCTCAATAGGAACCTCATCACCCATGAGATGCATCGGAAGGAGAAGAAGGAGGCGGCCGAATCATCAGAAATGAAAAAGAAGAACTTGGCATTCAAAGCCAACTCCAAAGGTGATTCAAACGATGTCTCCACTTATGAGGATCTAGCCCTTCTTGTAAAGAACACCAAAAGGCTTCTCCACAAGTTACACAAGAAGGGAGTCAACATCGACACAAGACCAAAGGGGTCAAAGCAAGCAAACTTCAAGGACATTATATGCTATGAATGTCATGAGAAGGGACATATAGCTTTAAGATGCCTAAAATAAGAACAAGCCTTGGGATAAGAAGAATAAATTCTTCAAAAGCAATGGCGGAAACCAAGAAGCATGCTTCGGAGAATGGATGTCCAGAGGAGAGAGCTCCGATTCTGACTCTGTTGAAGAAGGGGGTTGTTCCAAGAAGTTAGCCAGATTAGCTCTTGGCAATAACAACACATCTACAAGTTCATCCTTTTGCCTTATGACTAAAGGTGATGAGAAGGTACACTCTCTTGACCCTTCATATGATGATCTAGTTGAAATGATTAGTGAATTAAATGATGCTTTTGGAATCACAAAGAAGAAGTATATATCACTTAAAGAAGAGCACTCTTCTTTACTTGCACTTTACTCCGATTTAAAAGAATCTTATGAAGGTCTACTCATCAAGGATCTTACTAACTCACCAACTAAGGTAGATGTAGCTATTTCTTGTGACTTAGTTGATGATATACCAAATGTAATTTCTAAAAATGATATGTCAACCAGTTACAATAATCTACATGATACACCATGTTCATCTAGCTCTAGTAATAAAGATTTACAATGCCATGAAATAATCTTAAATGAAAACAATGAACTAAAGGCTCAAATCAAGAAACATAGTAAAGGTTTAGAAAATTGTTACAAAGGGAAAGCATCTCTTGATCTTCTTCTTAGTGAGCAAAAATGCTCAGTTAGAAAAGAAGGACTTAGATACTTTCCAAAGAAATGAGATAAACCAAACACAAAAACTATTTTTTTAAAAGCATGTGTTGGTGATTTGGACTTGGGGTCCTCTGTCGATCTTACACAGATTTGTGAGTTGTATGTGAGACCTTTCAATGTGCTATCACGTAAGTTAGGATAAGCAATTGAATAGGGATGCGAAGATTTATACAGGTTCGGGCCCTCGATGGTGAGAGTAATAGTCCTATGTCCTGTTGTGATTTCACTATGTATGAAAGAAAGGGTTTACAGGAAAGAGAGATTATCACAGGCGATAATCTTCTTTTACACTTATGTCTGCAAACTATATCTAAGTCTTCAAAACCATATTGGTTGAATAGTTGGAAGTTAACCACCCTTTACATTGTGGATTAACCATCCTTTTATACTGAATGAAAGGATGCCAATGCGAGGAAGTTACAGGCGGTTGCCATAGTGCAGTTCGTATAATCGCACCAAACTTCTTCGCCGGTTAAACACGTGCAATTATAGATAATCACACATGTTAAGCTCTTGACAGTTGTCTTTCAGCATGTGATAATTGTCATATATGTGCATATTTTTCATATGTTTAACACCCCGATCATGCACATTTAGTCATATAAGGCGGCATTTGCATTAGTTGTACACATTTTTATCGCCAAATCGACCGTACTATTCGTTGTGTGATTTTCTTGCAGGTCGATGCAATTTGGGTGGATTTCGGCTGATGGAGTGCATTTATTTGACTTTACTTGATCTTCAGTCGATTTTTGATAGAGCAAAGCCCATGATCCCAGTTCATCACCATACACAAACTTCTTGCCAAGGGCCATCTGAGGAGACAGAACGCGAAACTATTAATTAGGAGTTAAACTGCTTTTTAAAACTTTTCCAAATAAGCAAAGGGGTAAGTTACCTGATATATTTTGTTTAAACAAATTAAATTTTCGCAATTAAATTTTTAATCAAATAGACTAGCGATTTTCTGATCTAGGAACGCCAATATCTACCTAAGGGTCACGACCTACAGTCGAGCCTTATGCTCTGATACCAAATTCTGTGGGACCTCATTTGAGGAATCCGGTGGCAACTGCCCAGGTGGATTGCACTCAGAAAGGTACAACATAAGCTCACAATAGCAATAGTACAATAACAGTAGGGACAAGTATTAACAAACACATGGTCACAGGGACCAATATTACATTACCATAATGCCAAGAATGGCGCTGATTAGAGTTGCTACGAAAATAACAAGTTTGTCAATACAAGATTTGGCATCGAGGTACCGAACACAAAGCATAACACAAAGAACGACGACGAAGATCTTCGCTTCAGTTGACAGCAGTGCTGGAAAGGTTCCCACCACATCTGACTTGGCTCGGTGCATGACCCTTCTAGGGAACTGGATCATCGGGGGCACCTTCATCTTGTTCCTCATGCTCAAAGCTGTAGGAATCGGGGTCGACAAATCCTTCATCTGAGTTTGTGTGCAAAGGCAAGGGTGAGCATGTTTTTACACAATGCTCAGCAAGTCTCGTTATGAGAATGCAGGTATATAGA
Source organism: Pharus latifolius (assembly GCA_019359835.1). Taxonomy (NCBI): domain Eukaryota; kingdom Viridiplantae; phylum Streptophyta; class Magnoliopsida; order Poales; family Poaceae; genus Pharus; species Pharus latifolius. The sequence goes on along the minus strand of CM033323.1, from coordinate 41,169,306 downwards.
TGAGGGGTTCTCAACGAATGAGGTCTGTGTTTTATATGTAAGAATAGAATAGATTATCACTCTAATGTTATAAAGAAAAGCTTTTAGTTTCAAAAGCAATACTTTGAAATCCCAAGTTATACTTTAGAAATCGTTATGTGTGATGGTCTGCCATGAGTCATCACTTTTATCAACCTACATTAAGAAAACATTCCAAATATTACTTGTGCTAAACCACATGGATAAAATCCACCGCGAACATACTCCAAGACCTGGGAGTACAGAGTATCTGATACTTCTTTTATACTTTACAAAGGTGTACCTCTTTATAAATCCACTTCTTCACTCGACTTTCTAGTCAGGCCAACTCCATGCGACTTTTACGCATGTGACAAGGCCGAGCTCACACAACGCTTTTACAATCTAGTATTAACAGTATCCCCACCCGGTAAATAGACAGTTAAGTATCAAGTATCGTTGTGGGTCCTCCCCACTACCTTGCTTCCTAGCCTTGGCCTATGTTCCCGCAAGACACATAGCCTATGGATGCAGCCGTGCATGACTCAAATCCAGGCGTAGGGCGGCTTCCTTCTACCAACCTTTTCCTCTCATTATTTTTCTGATCTCACATCACTCATAGCCGAACTGTGGCCCACTAGTTTCCACACGAGAAACCGGACCGACAAACCATGCAGGGAACTGTTAATACCAAAAAGCTACTAAGTTGTTCCTATCCCATACCAGGCAAGTGGTTGGTACGATTTTCGTGCCGAATAGAGGCACAACACAAGGTTCTTGTCCTTATGAATTAATAGTGAGGAGACATTCACATACCCAATGCGCCCACAACAGCCAACCAATCAAACAATCCTCACTATCAATTCTAATTCACAATTTCTTCCACAAAAACGGGTTTTCAAACATGTTTATCATATAATTGACCATTCAACACTCAACGCATGTATTTAAGTATAAGCACAATCTAAGCATAATCTCCTAGGGTGACAAGGGTTGCATAGGATATACAAACAAAGAAGGGTTTCAAGAGATTAGGTTATATCTACTCATTTTCTTCCAACATAGTGTTTGAAAATAAAGCATGCATATACTTAAAACATGAATTAACCTAGCTTGTTTTAAAATATTGGGAGAGACATGGTCAAGGGGGTGAGACTTGCCTTGCAAAGTTGGGTCTACGAAGTCTGCTAGGTCTTCAAAAGTTTGTTCCAAACCTTCCACTCCTGGTTCTGAATTGCACGAGAGAGCACACAACACATACAAAGCACAAGCAATCAGAAATTACTCAAAGTAGGCAAAATATACATAAAATATGGACATGTATGCAATAGAGGTGATTGAATAAAAGGTAGAATAGCGGGGAGAAGATATTAAAGTCTGGGACAAGGGTGAGGCTTAGATGCAATGAATGTCCAAGGGTCGGCATTCGGATCAAGGTTGGACATGGCTTTAGGTAGGTTTTCTCGAAATGTTGTAGTCGAAGAAAGTGTAGAACATGGCTCCAAATGTTTAGTGGACAAAGTGGAATTTCAATTGCTCAACCAGAAGGGGTTAAACAGGGCCAATGCCAGTGGCTGACATGCACCGACACTGAGCTGACAATGCCGAAAACTAGGGCAAAGCAGTGGATTTGATTCTGGGCTTTAAATGTTTAGCAAACTATGACTGGGAGGTAGGCGTGGGTGCCAGGAATACGATGGTGGTGGTTTCAGAGGTTGAGATGGCCGGACGGCGATGAACGGCGTCGAAGAACTGCGGTGGCGACATGTCACAGACATGGTTCTGGACAGAGATTTGGCACGGGCATAACTTCCAATCTGGGCAGATCTGGGTGTCGGGCTAGTGGAAAGAAATGCTCAGAAGGTCGAGACTAAGCTAAGGGACAAGGTGGCATTGGCTGAAGTGGCCGGAGACGAAATCTGGTGGCCGGCATTGGAGAAGACGACTCTGAAATTGGGGGTTTTTGACACACGGCATTTGAACCTGATTCCTTGCTAGGAGAGTGAAAGGGGGAACGAGGAAGCTAATGGCTTAGTCAATTTGGCCGGGGGATAACTGATATGTCCTGGCGACGAGAGCCAGATCGTCGGCAGCGAGCCAGAACGGAAAAGCTTTGATTTCAGGTCAATTATGAAATCTGAGTGCAAAGGCTTGCTAGATTGGGTCTATTGATCAAGAAACTCTACTAAAGGGGAAGGTAATTTGGGTTGAATCGATTAGCATTTGTAGGAACAGGGAAAATGGGGAATCCAGCGATCACCGGCGATGGGGATCAATCTGGTGCAATTGGTTGCTATGACACGGGAAGATGGATGTAGGGAACTCACAGGTGAACTTGGATTGAAGATTGGGCGAGTGGATTGCTCTGGTGACGGTGGCCTCAAAACCAGCTCGTCGGGGAAGAAAAAGGAAACGGCGAGAAGAAGGAAATTGGCTAAGTCCTGAAGGTGTGGAGTTAACACAGCATTGGAGGGTTTAACTAGGCTAAGGGCGGAGGTGGCGAACTGAACAGCAAAGGAAATCATGCCGGGGACGAGACCGGCTGAGCGTAGAAGAAACAGCGGCGAACGGCAAGGTGATGGCACGCAGGCGGCGCAACAGTTCTGCCAGTGATGTCGGGAGCGCGTTGGAACTTGATCCAGGGCGGTGCAACGGTGGAGGCGATGTCGTTGTTCCGGCAGCGACACGTACCTGCATGCAGCAACAATTGACACGAGTGTGCGCGAAGCTTGAAGCTGGAGTGCGAGCAAAAATAACTCGATCACTGCACTCCACTGGTGAGGATCTGGTCGAGGTCACGTGTGCACGGGGTGGCACGTTCGAGCACGGGCACTGGTGACCGAAGAAACTGGTCGGCTGTGAAGAAATGCGGCGATGTAGCACGGCGGGGCTCTGGTCGAAGGGAACGACCAAGGGCTGATCGAACATGGACAGAAAAAGAATAAAAAGGATTGATTTGCAATTTTGAAACTTGGTTCCAGGGGTTGATCTTTAAATTTGGCATTTGGCTTAGGTAGAAAGGAATCTGATTTCAATAATTTGATCCACTAAACTCAAGAAATTGTTTAGCAGCAAGAAATGATGAAATTTGGAAATTTAAACTATTTTGAATTAAAAGGAAAACAGGGTAATTAGTGTAATCTGGATCTAGAATTTTGGTGAGTCTGAAATTAGGGTTTAGGATGAGATTTTGAAATTCTTTCTGAAGGGAGATTTTGAAATTCTTTAGAGTTGATCTATGGCTTTTGGCCTTTTTTGGGCTCTGGGAGATCTGAAAAGGAGTAATTTGCGATAGTCTTAGACTGATTTGTGAAAAAGAGGTAAACGAAGGAGTTTCAGCATCAAATTTTTAGGATAAGATACTGAGGCAGCTTGCATCTTAGTTCTGAGACACAAGAGTTGAACTAAGTCTGAATTTGGAAAATCAGGGATGTTACACCCCGCACCACAGCCACCGCCCGCGCCGCCGCCTCCACTCCCGATCCCGCGCCTCCACAGCTCCCGCCGCCGGATCCACCACCTCTCCTGCACTCGTGTATCACGCCACCACCTCTAGATATGATGGATCTGGCCAATCCGCACCACGGCTCCCTCACGTGCCGCTGTGCGAAGCTCCCGCGATCGTCGTCGCCTCTTCACGCGACGTCACCGCCGCCTTCTTCCCTCTCTCTCTTCTAATTCCTCCCTCAACCGCACCATTCCCGCCGCCTCTCTACTCCAACCACCGCCGCCGTGTCCATTTCATCACTGGTTCTCGCCACATCCCATGAGTTGATGGCGACATCAGCTGCGTCGACCTCGACCATGACCACGACCTCCTCCATGGCTTCTCCGATCTGTGCCTGACTTCTTCCCCAGCCTCGGCCTCAACTCTAGTTGTGACCTCGATCATCCTCGACATTTCTTGGCCACGCCACGACGACTACTCCATCAGCGCAGCTCCCCTCGCCCAGTTCCTCGACCAAGCAACGACCTCAACACTTCCCCTGCAACTCTCTGGTGACCTACGACCATGACTGCGATAGTGACAGCAAGCATTGGTGATCAAATCCCTTCCCATAGTTTGTTCTTCAATTTTGACATGAACTGCCTGTGATGTATGAAATTCAATGAACATTTGTGGTTGCAAAGAATTGGAACTCACTTTCTAAAACGCTGGAATGTCAAATTGTCAACTTTAATTGTGTGCTGTTGATGCTGAGACCATGGTGAATTCAATTCCAGTGTTCTTGTTCTTGTTTTCTTTTAACCTTACTTGAGATGAATTGTTCCATTTGTGGATGAAGTCGCATGTGTGATTCAGTTGTGCTGTTTTCTTTGAAATGTTCCATGGCTCAATTCTATGGTAAACCTACATGATTCCACATGCTATATTTTGTGAACACTGCTTGTGTTGTTTCAAAGGAGCCGACTGCATGTATGTAATTATTGCATTGAAACATATTTTGGAGTCAGTCTCTATTATTTCGATGAGTTCAAATTCTCAATGATCAATTGTTAATGTGATGGTTAAATGTTATGTTCGACACATCTGTCATGCTCAAATTTGTACAAGCCTGCTGCTCAAAGTGGTCGTTTTGCATTGAATTTGTGTGTTGAGAAATGAATCGTTAAATGCTTTTGGAGATTCATGTTCTGACGAATTCAAATGCTGAATATCAATTCTAAACTTAAATAAACATATGTTCAAATTGAGAAATGCTGAGTTGTTGCTTGTGCTGGTTGATGGCTATTGGGGGAGTGATCTGTGTTAATTCTTTACGCACTCATTCGTTGATACCGTTGTTGGATGTATTCGTCTTAGTCGTTTTTGCCTCCCCCTCGCGAGACCACTAGATGATTACAATCCCATCGCTTGTGACCACCCCCTCTTTCTCTTTATTTCTTCTGGCGTTTTGTCCCTCATTCTCTCGCTTGTTTTGGTTTTGTTATCCACTGATTTAGTTTAGTTTACACGCTTTGTTTCTCTAGTCCCTGAGGAAAGAACGGCTGAATACTCGCCTTACTGCTCCGATCTTGTTCTCTTGCGAGATGGTCTAGGCCGGTATCAATTTTTGGCGTCGTTGCCGGGGATTAGATTGAATGCGAGTGTTCAACTGACTAGATCTTTTATTTTTGTTTCTTTTTGGTTTTTGTTTGCATTTTTTCCGCCCCTTTTTCCCTCCTTGCCCATTTATTTCTCGCACTTCTTCTTGTCGTTTTCCCAGTCTTTTTGTGATGCATGCGACAATCTCAATGCTAAATTTGATGATTTGCGTCGTCAGATTGATACAGCTCTTTGTGGATTATGCGCTCGTGTTAGTGTTGCTCCTATATGTTGTATTTGCGGTATTCGAGGTCATCTGCCCGCTGCTTGTCAGCATGGTTGATGTCCGCTATATATCATCCTGGATGGCCTGCATACCCAAATACATCATACAGGAACAGCCACCCTGCTATCTCATTGTCTTCTAGCTATCATTTTCAGGGTTTTAGGTACGGAGAGCAGTCCTCATATACATCATATCAGCCTCCGTATTCATCATATCAGCAGTACTCACAGCAGCCTCCTGCATAGGAGGATACATCTAGATACGAGGCGATGTTGGAGGCATATTCGAAAAAGCTGAACGAACATCTACTACTACAGCAGTCCCCACAGTCGCCTCCCGAAGTTGAGGATACATCCAGATTTGAGGCACTGATGGAGGGCATGATTAAGCAGTCTGAGCACTACCTTGCACAATGTTAAGATGCGGACGCATTTGAGGCCATCACACCTCCGTTGAGTGTCCTGGAGCCCACCGATGACATCTATCCTCAAGACCCTCACAGAGAGACCACAATATTGAGCGATGAGCTTCGACTCGCTCTTGTTCCTTTGACATCGCATCAATCACCTCTGCCTCCTGCTGATCTGATCATATTTGCTGATGATAGCGAGCTTATTTTCAAGAAAACTATGCGTCCGTTTGGGCCGTTTTCTTTTGATGATCCATTGGCAAACGGACCAGAGATGGACAGTGTCAGTTTTGAGGTTGCGGACTTCCTGGACGATTCCTCAAGCCATGAGATCGAGAGGGAGATATTCTTATTTGATTACGAGGGACTTCTTTCTGACGTAGGGAAGTCCGTTCATCCTGATCTATCGCATACGACCACCGTGGAGGTCCTTACTACACCAGATTTCATGCCATCCACTATTCAAGTAGACTTGAAACCCATCTCGTATCATTTTGAGTTGTTTAGTTCTGACGAGGCTATTCATATCCCTTTGAGTTGTCATTCACCCTGTATCGACATATGCAATCCTCCTGATATGTATTATCGATTAGTCGATGGGAAAGGACTTTCGTCAGCTGACTTTCTGGAGGGCCTTGTCCCTACCATACACACGTGCTTGTTATTTCTTGATCTTATTTGCAGGTTAGCATGTGTGGCTTCTCGACCGCGAGCAGAGTTGCTCCGAGTCGACATTCCCTGGGATCCTGGTGGATTCCCAGGCATGCTGCTTCTGACAAGAGGGTGGATGTGGAGCTTCTACTATGTCCCATACTTGCCTCTCCTTCCCATTCGTGCTTCAATGCCATATTATTTGAGGGTCGAGCTTCCGACCTAAAAGAAGCGCTTCTTGGGAGGCAACCCGAGTGTTTTCTCTTTTTCCTTCTTTCTGTTATTTATTTTCCTTTGTTGAGTAGGATTGTTTTTAGTTTCTTTTGTTCTTTTGTTTTTCCAGGATGCTGCTATGTCTTCATCCATACATGTGTGTGGGACTTTGACATGCTTCACCGTGATGACATTGACTTCATCCATACCAGGTGAGCTGTCTCGGACCCCATGTGATTTATTTGTGCAAAAATTTACTTTGTGCTTCCACCTTATTCATTTCATCACCTCTTGTATGCATTGTGGATTATGTATCAGTTAAGCTTGGGGGTATGGAAGACACTTTGTCCTTCATTATTTGCATTTTTAGGTCAAACTTTTTTCAAAAATATGGGTGAATTGATAGCATTTGTGATTCATGTGGCCATTCTTGTGCTTAAATTCTATATCTGTGCTATGTTGAGTTGTATGACTATTTGTGCTTATTTGAGCTTGTCATTGTTTTATATCCAGCCTTGTGGGCTTTGTTGTGTGTTGATATGACCTGCTTTGTGTTTGAACTGTTGTACCGCAAGGTAATTCTAGAGAGGTCATGTCAAAATTTTCAAAAACATCATAGACTTGTGCACTTTATTGTTGATATTTGGCTTCTAAGAGCCCTTTGCACGTTGTGTTGAGTTATGTGCATGCATTAGTGGCTCGATGATCTATTGTAGGTTGAATTGTGATTAACCATCTCCTAAAGGTATTAAAATTTCTTGCACTTAGTTTCGTTGTGGATATTGTGGAAATTTGAATATTTATTGATATCTATATTGCCGCATTCTATCATGTATATTGAAATATCAATTGTTGAGTCTAATCTCTACACACATGCTTAGACCACGAGTCTCCTAAACAATCATTTAACCTATGTAGACCAAATTTGAAAAAAATTTTGCTAATAAGGTCGCAATTGCTTGTTCTCTACCTTGTAGGTATTGCCAATCTTTCTTTTCTTTCGAATAAAAACTCTTCTACTTCATTGCTCCTCTGAGTCTTCAGTATGAATGTATGGTTCGCACAATTTTAAATCTAATAAGTGCATAAGCCTTCTTGCTACCTCTTTTGATTCATGAGCATGTGTTTAAAACACTCTAGGGGACTAATGAGCCTAGAGTGAAGTATGGAGAGATACGCCTTAATAAGTCGAAGGGTAGAGACTTGCATGGACACCAAATTTTGTTTTTCAAACAAAAAGAGCTAAAAAAAATTTCATAAGGTTGAAATGGATTATTTGATGTTTATGGAGACCGTAGTTCTCTCATGCTTGTGCATTGTTTACGCTCACTTTCAAATTTTGTATACATGCATGGATGTAGGTGGTATGAGTAGAACTAAACATTCTTATTTCCTCCGTACCCAGAACTAAGCTAGTTACCTGCAATTTCTATGTAATTATTAGATGTTTGAGTGCTTGATACATATCTTAGTTTGCTGAGCTTACTCTCTGCTGCTTTCAACTCTTCCACATCATTTGTATGCTTGCTTTTCTGCTTGGATTTATTTCCTATCTCATTGCTTGAGGACAAGCAAAGATTTAAGCTTAGGGGTGTTGATAATTGTCATATATGTGCATATTTTTCGTATGTTTAACTCCCCGATCATGCACATTTAGTCATATAAGGCGGCATTTGCATTAGTCATACACATTTTTATCGCCAAATCGACCGTGTTATCCGTTGTGTGATTTTATTACAGGTGGATGCGATTTGGATGTATTTCGGCTGATGGAGTGCGTTTCTTTGACTTTACCTGATAGAAGCATGTGTTTCGGCTGATGGAGTGCGTTTCTTTGACTTTACCTGATGTATTTCGGCTGATGGAGTGCGTTTGTTCGGTCGATTTCGGATAGAAGCACGTGTTTCTACAGATGTGTAGGAACTGCCTGTGCCAAAATCGGAGTCTCTGGGCCTAGAATCTCAAATCCTAGCAGCCAAGGACCTTCTTGTAATTTCCTAAAACCTCAAACATCCATTCGCAAAATAGCCAAGACTCATAAATCTAAACCCTAACTCAAGGAGGAGCTTTTTGTGATTTCTGAAACCCAGAGGGCCTTTTTGCAAAATCCCCTTTCTTCTCTAAACCCCAGCGGCTGGCCATTGTTTCCCTTTGAGCCTGTTTTTGGTATCTTACCTTCTCTTTCTGCATACCCCAAAGCTTCCACATCACCTACCACCTCACCGGCGGCCGTCAGATCGTAGACCATCGGTGCCCTCCACTGTGCAGCTCCTTCTTCTTCCTCATCCCATTCTTCTTCTTCTCTGTTTTTCCTCTTCCCCTTTTCTCGCGTCCACCACTGCTCTTCTTCTCTGACACTGATCACCGCCGTAGTGACAGCGACGATGACGGTTGCAGTCTCCTCTTCACTCACCATGCAGCGGCGCCATCCCTACATCGCTTCCTCGACACCCAGATTCGGTGCATAAAAGCCCCAAATTGGCCCCCTTCTTTCTCTATCTCCCCTCTCTTAGTTCTCGTGCCTATTGCCTCGCCGCGCCTCCTACGCGCATCGCGCCGCCGCCGATCCGCCATCCTTCGCCACGCCACCATCACCCACACCGTGCCGCCTCCGATCCCGAGCGCATTGCCAACTCCACCCCGCCGGATCTGCCGCCACACCTTCGCTCGTCCACCGAGCCACCGCCGATCTGCGTGCTGCGCCGTTCTCGCCGCGCCGCCAATCTAACTTCCACGGCACCGCCCGCTCCGCCATCTCAATCCACAGCACCTCGCCGATCTCGTCGCGTTGCCTCCACCGATCCCGAGGCGCCCCGGCCTCCTCTCTGCACCACAGCCACCGCCCGCGCCGCCGCCTCCGCTCCTGATCCCGCGCCTTCATAGCTCCCGCCGCCAGATCCACCACCTCCCCCACTCCTGTGCATCACGCCACCGCCGCGAGATCTGCTGGATCTGGCCAATCCGCGCCACGCCTCCCTCATGCGCCGCCGTGTGAACCCCCCACGACCGCCGTCGCCTCTTCACGCGAAGTCGCTGCTGTCTTCTTCCTCTCTCTCTCTCTTCCAATTCCTCCATCGACCAGGCCATTCCCACCGCATCTCTACTCCAACCACTGCAGCAGCATCCATTTCATCGCCGGCGCTCGCCACATCCCATGAGTTGACGGTGACACCAGCTGCATCGACCTCCACCACGACCACGACCTCCTCAACGGTTGCTCCGGCCACATCTGTGCCTGACTTCTTCCCTAGCCTCGGCCCCAACTCCTGCGGTGACCTCGAGCATCCTTGACATTTCTTGACCACACCTCGATGACTGCTCCATCAGCGCAGCTCCCCTCGACCATGCAACGACCGCAGCTCCCCTCTGGCGACCTACCACCACGACTGCAATAGTGACAGCAAGCATTGGTGATCAAATCCCTTCACATCCTTTGTTCTTCAATTTTGACATGAACTGCCTGTGATGTATTAAATTCACTGAATGTTTGTGATTGCACAGAATTGGAACTCACTTTCTTAAACACTAGAAAGTTTAAATTGTCAACTTCAATTGTGTGCTGTTGATGCTGAGACCATGGTGAATTCAACTCCAGTGTTCTTGTTCTTGTTTTCTTTTAACCTGATTTGAGATGAATTGTTCCATTTGTGGATGAAGTTGCATGTCTGATTCATGATTTAGTTGTGCTGTTTTCTTTGAAATGTTCCATGCCTCAATTCTGTGGTAATCCTACATGATTCAATATGCTATATTTTGTGAACTCTGCTTGTGTTGTTTCAAAGGAGACGAATGCATGTATGTAATTGTTTCATTGAAACATATTTCGGAGTCAGTCTCCATTATTTAGACGAGTTCAAATTCTCAATGATCAATTGTTGATGTCATGGTTAAGTGTTATGTTCGGCACATCTGTCATGCTCAAATTTGTACAAGCCTGCTGCTCAAAGTGGTCGTTTTGCATTGAATTAATGTGTTGAGAAATGAATCGTTAAATGCTTCTGGAGATTCATGTTCTGACGAATTCAAATGCTGAATATATATTCTAAACTTGAATAAACATATGTTCAAATTGAGAAATGCTGAGTTGTTGCTTGTGCTGGTTGATTGCTGTTGTGGGAGTGATTTGTGTTACTCATTCGTTGATACCGTTGATGGATGTATTCGTCTTAGTCGTTTTTGCCTCCCCCTAGTGAGACCACTAGATGATTACAATCCCATCGCTTGTACTCACGGATATGCATACAGACTTAGCATCGATTGATAGTCGCAGTGTGACCACCCCCTCTTTCTCTTTATTTCTTCTGATGTTTTGTCACTCTCTCGCCTGTTTTTGTTTTTTTATCCACCGATTTAGTTTAGTTTACACGTTTTGCTTCTCTAGTCTCTGAGGAAAGAATGACTGAATAATCGCCTTACTGCTCTGATCTCGTTCTCTTGCGAGACGGTGTAGGCCGATATCAGCGTGGAAGAGATTATCTTGGCCTTGAGAATGCATTTAGTAAAGGCTTAAAGACCCTCAGTGCTATCGACCCTCTAATCGCGCGTAGCCTGCAACCTCATGACCACGCACAGTCTGTGACCATGGACTAAGTCTGTATCCGCAACCCTTTGGTACACAGGAAGTTGTCCGTCTACGACCATAGTGGCTGCTAAGACTCTCATACATATATCGCATCCGAACTTGACTTGAACACGATATATGTTAAATAAACTAGCTCAGGTGATAATCCTCGCCAGCTAGCCCCCAAATTTGAAGATTTATAAAAAGAATATGACTTCAAATTTAATCTGCATCAAATATGTAACCCGACGCTTCAACTTCTTCAATTGGCATTCTACGCCATATGGCGGTTTATCTCCCGAGAAAACCTCCGGGTATTTCATGAGGTTATTAACTATTTAACCATGCCGTAAGTGCGTTTTAAGTACTCGAGGCGCCCACAAATTTGAACCGTCGCCTCCAGGCTCTACAAATAGCAAAGCCCTTCAGTTCTAAAACTCATCAGCAATATTTTGGTTAAGTCCTTTTAGAACTCGTTTTCACTCCACACTTCACATTTCCTCTTCCACTCTCATTTTCAATGCGAACCGAGACTCCAAGAAGACTGTTGAGAGTGATGAGGAAGAAATGGAGATAGGAGCCAAGATTGAACATGGTCTTCAGAGGGTAGTTCTCTTCAAAAAACATATGATACAAATCTTTCCGTTATAGCTTGATCATTTCCAAAGTAATGCATTTTGGAACTCGTAGGTGCTTGAGGAACTAATCCCTCCAAAGAAGAGATCCAAAATTGACGAAGGATCCTACAGTAGAGTTGCATTAAAAATGCTAAAGAGAGTTGACATCTGTGTTGCCACATATGTCGAACTTATAAGTGCTCCCAATATGGCAGATCCCAAAGAATCGATCTCTTCTTCCAAACATTTTTTCTTGGAGGTTTAGAACATTTACCGAACTCAACTTTGATGTCCTTCACGAGCAAGTAAAGCTCCTTACCAGTCACAAACATTGGGGCTTATCCTTTCTCAGGCTTCCCATTGAATGACTTCCTCTTCTTACGGTAGGTGTGATGCATCGGAAGGAATCTGCTGTGACCCATGTACACTGTTTTTCTGCAGTTCGATAACCACATGCTTTCAGTTTCATCCAGGCAAATAGGACAAGCCTTGCCTCCTTTCGTACTATACCCCGACAAATTTCCATAGGCCGGGAAGTCATTTATGGTGCAAAATATCATGGCCCGCAACATGAAATTCACTCGCTTATGTGCATCCCACACCCGCACCCCTTCGCACCACAATTTATGTAAGTCCTCGACTAACGGTGATAGAAACACGTCAATATCATTCCCGGGTTGTCTGGGTCCTGAAATTAGTAACGACATCATGATGTACTTGTGCTTCATACATAACCAAGGAGGAAGATTGTAGATGCATAAAAGAACCGGCCAAGTGCAATCTCGACTGCTCATATTTCCGTTTGGATTCATACTATCCGTACTCAGCCCAAACCTTATATTCCTCACTTCGCCGCCAAACTCACCGAATGTTCTGTTAATGTTTCTCCATTGAATGGAATCTGCTGGATGTCTTAGTTTTCTGTCTTGTTTCCGACCTTCAACATGCCAACGCAAGTACTTCCCATCTTTCGGATTTGCGAACAGCCGTTTCAATCTGGGAATCACAGGCAAATACCACACAGTTTTGGCCGGAGGCCCTTTCTTTACCTCATCACATCCATTGTGATAAATTCTGTCCCCATGCTTATACCGCGATGCACCGCATCTTGGACAAACATGCAAATCCTCGTACTCGTTACGGTACAGAACACAATCATTTGGGCATGCATGTATTCTTTCGATTTCCATTCCCAACGGACACAATAGTTTTTTGGCCTGGTAAACCGATCTTGGCAACTCATTTCCCTCTGGAAGCATGTCCGCTAACAGATCCAATAGCGCCGTGAAACTCTTATCGCTCCAACCGTTGCTTGCCTTCAAGTTATATAATCTCAACACAGCAGACAACTTTGTAAATTTTGCACATCCGGGGAACAAAGGCTTCTCAGAATCAACAATTAATTTCTCAAATTTAGCTAAATCATTTTTGCTGTAGTCTTCTTCTACATCACGTAACATTTCATCTAAATTGTCGTCATCTACATGGACTTCCGAATGAACATTACCAATGCTCTGATCATGATCATCATTACTGCAATCCACTTCCGGGTGCTGCTGAGTGGTAGCGGTGCTCGTTTCCTCAAGATCTTCACCATGCCATATCCAACGGGTATAGCGTGCGTTAAAACCACGACGAATAAAATGACTCCTAATCTGATCAGAGTTGCCGAACCTTTTTAAGTTCATACAATCTATACAAGGACAATGCATATCTTTCTCTCCCTTCTTCGCCTTTTCTTGCTCAGCAAATTTAATAAACCCATTCACACCCTCCAAATACTCAACAGTAGTACGTTTTATTCAATACATCCAATATTCTCGGTCCATCTACAATTATTTCACAAAATTGACAAATTTAAATAAGTAATTAATGACTCAGGGCATGTATATATGCATGAAACATAATTAGCTAGGCCATATGTGTGTACATGAGCTGCTTAATTACATTAAATGGATTTGTATATATGAAACCCTAATTAACTTGATGCATGCATTAATTGGAAGAGCCAGCTAGCTAGATGCTTAAATTCAGCAAGCTATAGCTAGCTAGCCAACCTAGCCTTCTAGCTAGTTTGGAGATACATGTATCTAGTTTAATGAATTGCAAGTAGAGAGAGAGAGGGAGAGTGCATGTGAAAGAGTGATCGAGAGAGAGAGAGATGATGAGAAGATGACAATACCGAGGGGGATGGAAATATGATCAACCTCTCAGCTAGCTTCTCCAGACCACTCTAGCTTGGAGTCGTGCGCGGCTGAAATGATTCCAACATGCAGAGCGCAGAGCAGGGGTCGACCTAATTAAGTTGTACAATTTTACTATCGGTTCAAAAACACAAACCGATAGTAAAATAAGGTCCCCACTATCATAACCATTAGTTTATATGAAGTCATTTTCCTATCAATTTGTTTTATATAACCGATAGTAGTATTTCATATATTGTATCGGTTAGTACAGGAAGAACCGATAGTAAAAAGTCAGTAATTTCACTATCAGTTACACGAGAAAAACCGATAGTACTATGTAATATATTATATCGGTTGATACAGTACGAACCGATAGTGTAAAGTAAGTAAATTTACTATCTGTTACGAATGAAAAACCGATAGTACTGTTTTAATATATTATATCGGTTGGTACAGTAATACCCGATAGTATAAAGTGCGCAATTTTACTATCAGTTAAAAGTGGAAAACCGATAGTACTATTTAATATATTATATCGGTTTGTACAGTAATGACCGATAGTAAAAAGTATTTGCATTTCACTAACGTTAGACTAGTGTGTAATCGATAGTAAAATGCCTCTTTTCCGCCCCTGTTGTCCTATTCTATCGAATTTTTCCCAGATTACTTATAATCGTTAGAAAATATGGGTTAGTGGAATGCACTTCTGTAGTAGTGCACGTAGGATGAAGGTCTCTCGTTTGTATGCGTCCCATACCTGCACCCCTTCGTTCCACATTATTAGGAGATCCTCTATCAATGGTGCTAAGTACACATCAATATCGTTTCTGGGTTGTTTTGGTCCTGAGATTAGTAGAGACATCATGATGTACTTGCGCTTCATACACAACCAAGGAGGAAGGTTGTAGATACACAAAAGAACCGGCCAAGTGCTATGCTGACTGCTCATGTTACCAAAAGGATCAATTCCATCAGTACTCAACCCGAACCTTATATTCCTCAATTCCGCTCCGAAGTTAACAAATTCCCTGTCGATGTTTCTCCACTGCGAAGAATCAGCGGGGTGTCTCAGCTTTCCATTCTTCTTCCGGTCTTCCGAGTGCCAACGCAGTAATTTTGCCTCTTTACGGTTTGCAAACAAACGCTGCAAGCGGGGAATGACGGGCAAATACCACAACACCTTAGCAGGAGGTCCTTGCTTTATCTCAGCGCAGTCGCCGTCGTCGGTTCGGTCCTTAGGCTTATTGTGGGATGCGCCGCACACCGGACAAACATGCATATCCTTGTAGTCGTTACGGTAAAGGATGCAATCATTAGGGCATGCGTGTATCCTTTCTACTTCCATTCCCAAAGGACACAACAGCTTTTTCTCTTGGTAGGTATTTTTTGGCAACTCGTTTCCTTCTGAGAGCATGTTCGCCAAAAGATCTAACAATGCCGTAAAAATCTTGTCGGTCCAGCTGTTACTTGCCTTCAATTTTAACAGTTCAAGCATAGAGTCCAACTTTGTGTACTTCGACTTGCAACTAGGGAACTACGGCTTTTCTGAGTCCTCAAGCAAGCGCTTGAGTTTGCCAAATTCCCTTTCCCTGTAATTTCCTTCCACATCACGCAACATGTCATCTAAATTGTCATCCTCTGGCATCACTATAAGATAGTACTTCAATGCTAGCAGTTGAGCAGCTGGCAAAAGCCAGTATTTCCAGCACTTTAGCTGCTGGGAATAAGGTTTGCTACAGCTGGGCGAAAAGGTGCTGCGAAAAGTTTTTCCCAGTTGTAATTTTTTCCCAGCTGTAGGTCCAATGGCAAAGAGTATTCCCAGCTGTAGACCGCTTGGAAAGTTTGAACTTTTCCCACCTGTATGTCCACTTGTAATATATTATTCCAAGCTGTATAACTATTTGGAATATTTTTTCCTAGCTGTAGGTCTGGTGGCAAAGAGTATTCTTAGCGGTAGGTTGTACACTTGTAATATATTATTCCAAGCTGTATAACTATTTGGAATATTTTTCGGTGGCAGAGAGTATTCCCAGTTGTAGGTCTTTTGGAAAGTTTGAACTTTTCCCACCTATATGTCCACTTGTAATACATTATTCCAAGCTGTATAACTATTTGGAATATTTTTCCTAGCTGTAGATCCGATTACAAAGAGTATTCCCAACTGTAGGTCGCTTGGAAAGTTTGAACTTTTCCCACCTGTATGTCCACTTGTAATACATTATTCTAAACTGTACAACTACTTGAAATAAATTATTACCAGCTGATCTGTTATTGAGAATTTAGACTATCAAATTTAAATATGTGAATTATTTGTAGTAAATTTACCGCTAGGAATTGTGTCAATAATTAATTTTAAATATATATTTTTTTAGTAATTAAGCAACAATATTACAACTAAAATTATAATATGCACTATCCTAACAGAAATCACACCATATTTTATTGAATTCTTTGCTTTATATAGCCATTGACAAGATTTGTAATGGTAACAAATTATTCAATTGACAAAACCCAATAAAATAGATATAGAATCTCTGAAATAATTGTGATAAAAATATCACTTAAGAATTCTTTACACCAAATGTATGCCCATATATAATATTCCTAACTTTATATATTTTGTTCCAACTATAACTATCCAAAGTAAAATATTCCACTTTCAAACTTCTCTTATGACGTAAAATATCTTCATCACTTCATATGATTTTAACACCTTACTGTTAACCACCTGCATAAGAAAATATATTGATTACAATAGCCTTGAGATAAATATATACAAATCAATAACTTTTGCTTTAAGTAACATATAAAATATATGACAATTATAATAAAAGATGGTTGGTCGATTGTTGTAGAACAAGTACAAGCTGTTGCTTATGCGAATGAGAAAATTGTGTTGGTTGACATGACTTGCATACACTTGATAAAATAAATTAATCATATGAAAGTGAGCTACTAGTTCAAAGCACAATTAACATACACTTAAAATTTAAAAAATGAATAACATGTGGATTGTGTTGATAATACCTCACCGTCATAAAATTATTAAGTATTTCCACTTAGTTTCAACTAATTCTCTTGTCCCTTTCACCTGTAAGCATTGTTTTATTAATAACAAAACAAGACAAATGGAAAAATAGTAACTAATCAGGTAAATAACAGGTTAGAATTATATATACCTAGAACACGAGATGGACCACCACCTATTGTAGTATCATCTTGGATCTACAAGTAAAAGTTCATAGTTTGTTTACTTAGATGGTATTAGTAAGTAAATAAGAGTGATTATACTAGAAAGAATAGATTACTTTTTCACGTGGCCATGCAATTGATTGTCCAAGCGCATCAGACATTTTTCTAACATTCCCATATGGACGTAACAATGGAGCATCTCTTTTCAACACATAGTTCACAACCACCTCACAACACTCGGGCCCAAGAGGTGTGTCACCAACAATTATACTTCGAGATGCCCTTTGAAGCGTACCCTTAGCAGCAGGAATATATGGCCTCATAAAAGAAATCAAAATAACTTCCTTTCCTCCCTAAAGATCAAATAAAATTGCAGATAAGCTCAATGGTTACCTCAATAATGAGCATCCAAATTCAATAGAGTATAATTAACTGGCAACTATTACCTCCTCATGCCTATAGCGTGGTACATCATGTGTCTTACCAACTCTCCTTTGCATTATCTATACAAAAATTAAGGATAAGTTGATAGTCTAAATATTGTTAGGTTAGGTACAACTTTGAGGTAAAGTAATAAAATGTAAACTTACGTTTCGTGGAACCCTATTTTCACTTGCATATGACTCTATAGAACAACTATCACTTTCGTCTCCCGTGTCCTACAGTAATTAGTACATAACATTTGAGCAATTTACTAAATAACCATATGTATATTATTGCTTAAATATTATAAAGAACACATATAAAAAAATCACCTGCACATGACCCTTAGATCTCTGATTGTAATCATTATCTATATTTTGCCTGGCCTATGAAGCAAGCATTTGCTTCAATTCTTCAATTTCTTTTTCCATCCGTGCCAATTGCTCTTTGTTTCCCACACGTTTACTCTCCATTTTATCTAGCCTCTCTATCAAAAGATTATTCGGATTTTGAAGTCTTATCCTTGCTGCATTAGCTATTTGAAGCTTAGTGGATGAATACTTTTGTACCCCTGCCATCTTCAAGTCTTGAGGAGTAGGGCCCAAACCAATAGCACATACACGTGAGCATTTTTCTTTTCCAAAGACATGATAAAATAGATCTCCTTCTGTTATGGTTTTTTTAGCGAGTTTTGGCTTGTTGGCACATGTCTCCGCAATTGTTTTCTGAAAATTAGATAAAGCTCATATTTATATATATATAGATATATATATATATATGTTTACATTTGATCGTTGATTATAAATACATGTAGCCCTTCAATGACACTTACAATTATGTCTTCAGGTCCTTTTTCTGGAACTCCATTTTTATGGGTATGTGCTTTGATAAAAACTTCATGTCTAGCGGGCATATAACCCAGCTCTTTGGACTGCACTTCCATTAATGTTGACAATTAGTTATCTAAAGAAAGTAGAAATAAATATTAAGACATTTAATACCATATCATGTGCAATCCGAGCAAGACTCTTGCTTCCAGCAGTATGTGTCATTGTCATTTTTGCACTATTTGCTTTTCCAATTTCACTTAGAGCCTATAAGATGAGAATATAATTAATTGCATAAAATATATTTAATTTGTAATTAAGAATCATTTATAAAGAAGTTTTACCTGACTTTTCGGAGCTCTCCAATGCTCTATAAGCCACATCCAATCTGTTTTAGGTACTCTAGAATCAATCTTCATAGAAAAAAGTTCCTCATCAGTTTTTGTTTCATCAAAATAATTCCTCTTTATTTCACATTTGAAATCTTTCCATTTCACCGCCGCTTTTTGTAAAAACCAATCCTCAAGGTCATCATGAACATCAAAAAATTCCTACAAAATTATCAAGTTGTCAATGATTATATACTATTATACTATACATGTCTATGGAATACAAAGATCATGAGCCTACAAAACTTGTCACTAGTTACTATTTTTGATGATTTTAAATAACTATAAAGGGATGCTATCCAATTTATGAAGTAAAATTCAAAATGCAAGTAAAAATAAAATATAGAATCAAACTCTCTCTTCATATTAGAATGACACATCTAATAATAAATTGCAAAGCTCCACATATATATTTTCACCCTTAATTAGAAGGAAAATTAGTCATACTATGTATAGTAAGAGGAGCTATTGAAGCATATCTCAATTCTATTAAAATATACATGTAAGGCTGAAATGAGAGTAAATTAATTTAGACTTTTTATTCTTAGTAGTATACAAATGTACCTTTACAGTAGCCCAAACAGATTCCTTTTTATCTGCATCAATATCATTCCAGTCTTTATAGGAAAGTGGTATTCCTGATCTCACTATTGTAGAAATAAAGTTGGTTAATGGTGAAGCTTGATCACCAACTGGTTGATTATTCATATTATGGTCAACATGAATTTTTGGTTCATTCCTTCGCTTCCATATGTCATGCTTGGTAGTGGGTCCTCGTCCCTTCCTTTTATTTTTTTGACCTGGATGAGTTTGCTCTACACAAATATGCAATTGAAAATAATAACCAATGATATAAAAAAGAGAGCAAAATAATGCAAAACTATACTTAAATATACCTATATTCAATGTTTCATCTTCATTATCACCAAGTTGTTGTTCTTCCATAGAAATGTCGTCAGGATCTTCATTTTCAATACGTTCATTGCTAGTGATATGCCTTTGACGTTGTGATGGCTCTTGATGGGGAACTACAGGCTGATCATTGGTGTGCTATGACATAATCAACATGCATCATATTGGGAGATAATTACAAAATAGTTCTTAGAAATAGAAATTAGCAACACATCAAGTAAAACAAATAACCTTTTTAGTTCTTGTAGATGGTCTCAAGACATTTTCCCTCATTTCATTTCCAGGATGTCGTATAGGCAAGCGCAATGCTCTCAATACCTCATTGTTTCTTTCAATGTTTGCTTGCCTTAACTCTTCATACTCATTCCATATAACTCCATTATTTCTTCCTCTTGCGTTTTGCATCTTTACGGCTACAATAAAATTTTACAATATTAGACGAAAAAATAAAAGAACATAGACATAAACAACACATTCAATGAATATCATCTTACTTCCCCATTTGAGGTGGAGATTTCTCAACAAGTATACCATCAATGTTTGTTCTAACACAATTATTGTTGCCATCTGGAAGATTTATTTCAGCACCAACATTCAACTCAGAGATTTCACTAACTTTGTCAGTTACCACTGTATTTTCAATTTCTTCCTCCGCAGACATGTCATAGAGGTCTCTTGGCCTTGACTCATTGACAGCTTTCCAGTCTTTATCAATAGGATCCTCAACATAATAGACTTGAGTAGCTTGTGATGCTAAAATATATGGCTCATCTGATAATTTTTCCCCCGTATTAATTAAATGCTTGAAGTTCACTGTCGTAATCCCAAATCTATCTTTCTTAACCCATTTGTCCTTTCTGAGAACATCAACCCAATCACATTTGAAGAGAACAACATTACCCTTTCGACGATAATCTAACTCAAGTATCTTAGTTATGACACCATAGTATGTTATATCTCCTATTTGTGGATTTTGATCCTTTGAACTAGAAAAACTACAAGTTTTTGCAACAATAGCTACCCCACTACTCTGAACTGATATGCCCTCATCATAAGATATTGTATGAAAATTGTATCCATTTATTGAATAACTGTTATATTTTGTCGCGACCATAAAAGGCTCACATGCTAGTATCTGAATCTCTTCTTCTACATCTTCCCCAGTTGATAGTAACTCATTCACCTAAAAAAATTTATTTATACGATTAATACAAAAACATTGAAATATGTATTTAGCTAAAATTGTTGTTTATGAACTTACATGCAATCTAAACCACTCATGAAATGTTGCATGATGTATACGCTCTCTCTCATGAATCCTTTGATGACCAATAGATGAAAGATACCCCAAATGTTTTCTGCAAATATTTTTTGAATGTAAGATATTATAAAATATATATTTGAACTAATTTAATAACATTTAATAAAAAATTAGCTAGAGAACATACATCAAATATGGCTCAATATGCTCATAATTAAATAAGACATATCTGTGAGCTTGAATCCATGTTTTATGGTCCAACGTAATAGTGCACTTGCCAGTCAAACCGCGACCTATGTTGTTCAAGTATGTGGTACCAGTTGACAAGGTATTGAATTGTGCATCATCATTTCGACTCGGCCGATTAAATCTAGTCTCACAACCATGCAAATAACGAGAGCAAAATGTCATACTCTCATCAAATATATAACCTTCCGCAATTGATCCTTCTGGGTGACTTCTAGTTCGAACATAGCTCTTCAACCTCATCAAAAATCTATAAAAGTTTTGAAATAATTAATTAATGAAAATATTAATAACAGTCTAATGAAATTGAGCCTTCTACTATGGAATTAATATACCTTTCTATGGGATACATATTGCGGTACTGGACAGTGCCAGCAATCCTTGCCTCAGTAGGAAGGTGGACCATTAAATGCACCATAACATCAAAAAATGATGGCGGAAATATTTTTTCAAGAAGGCACAAGGTTTCAGAAATTTCAGATTCTAATCTCTCCATATCAGTTACATTGATTACAGGAGAAAATATTTTCTTGAAGAAGTTGCTTACACGAATCAATGCAATACTAACATTTTCTGGTAGTATCCTTCTAACAGCCAATGGAAGCAAGTGTTCTAAAAGAATATGACTGTCATGGCTTTTTAACCCAATTATCTTCTTATCATGAACATTTACATGACTTTGTATATCAGCTGCATATCCATCTGGAAATTTAACTCCTTTTAATACTTCACAAAACATTCTTTTTTCTGCATAACTCAATGAGTAAGATGCAGGAGGTAAATAGAACTTCTCCCCTACTGAGATAGGATGCAGATCCTTCTTGATACCTAACAATTGGAGGTCCAAGCAAGTGTTCAAATTGTCTTTTGATTTGCCATCAATATCCAAAAGTGTGTTAATTATATTATCACCAACATTTTTCTCGATATGCATCACATCAAGATTATGCCGCAACAAAATATCCTTCCAATAGGGCAATTGCACCCATATAGGTTGTTTTTTCCAAATACTTTTTGGTTCACCATCCTTACCCTTACACTTTTGGGATGGTCTTTTCCCTGTTGGATCCTTCCCAAAATCATTTTTTACATCTTTTGTTTGTTCTATAACATCATATCCAGAAAGAGAAACTGGGGCTTCCCTATACTCTTTGGTACCATCAAATGACTCACTATCATTTCTAAATTCATGACAATAATGCAAGAATCAACGATGTCCCATGAAGCAATGTTTTTTACCATTTTTAAGACGAAGTGAGCAAGTATTTGCATGGCAAACAACACATCCAACCTCACCAGAAGTAACTTGTCCAGATACATATCCATATCCTGGATAATCAGTAATAGTCCAGAACAAGGCAGCACGCAATTGAAACCATTGACTAGATGATGCATCACGAGTTTTGACACCATGCCACATCTCTAACAAATCATCAATCAAAGGTTGAAGGTAGACGTCAATATCATTTCCAGGAGCTTTAGGACCAGGAATAAGCAGTGAGAGGATAAAATTTGGTTGCTTCATACAAATCCATGGTGGAAGGTTGTAGGGAATCAAGACAACAGGCCATATGCTATGTAATGAACTTAGGCTTCGGAAATGATTAAAACCATCTGTTGCCAAACACAGCCTAATATTGTGACAGTCAGAACTGAAGTCTGGGTACCTGTGGTCGAAATCCTTCCAAGCGGGAGAATCAGCTGGATGGCGTATCAACCCATCTCTAGTGCGCCCTTCACTATGCCATCTCATATCAGCTACTATCTTTGATGACATATACAGTCTCTGGAGCCTCTTTTTAAGTGGAAAATATCGAAGAACCTTTCTAGGAATTTTGTGTGTTCGCTTCCCATCCGGGCTCTTCTTTTCTATCTTCCATCTGGAAGTTCCACATTTTGGGCATAAGTCTATATTTGCATGCTCTTTCCAAATAGTATACAGTCATGTTCACATGCATCAATATTCTCATAACCCAACCCGAGACTACTCACCATCTTCTTTGCATCATGGAAGTTTTTTGGCATTGTGGCATTCTTTGGAAATGCTTCCTTCAGTAAGTCTAATAACAAATCAAAGCTACTGTTACTCCATCCACCTAGGAATTTTATGTGAAGGAGCCTCACAATAAATTGTAGCTTTGTGAGTTTGCACCTAGGGTAGAGCTCTTGACTAGCATCACTTGCTAACCTATAGAATGTCTCAACATCTACATTTTGATCCTCTGAATCGGAACCATCACCACCTATATCACCAACTTCTTGGTATCCACATCCTATTTCATGGATCATTTCAGTGATCTAATCTAGCTGCGGCTCACTATCCATATTAGGAACATTTTCTATATTAGATTTCTTGTTTGTCCTATGCAATGATGTTTGTTCACCATGAAATATCCACTTGGTGTATCCTGGTAAAAACACATCACAAATCAAGTGTTCATAAACAACTTCAGCTTCTCTCCAAACACAGTTCACACATTTTCTACAAGGGCAGAGAATTTCATTTGCTTTTGCAGAATTTGCAAAAGCAAACTCTATGAAGTCCTTTATGCCTTGGTTATATTCAGTTGAGTACTTACATTTAATTATCATTTGTTTCAATCAAAAGAATCACATAAAGTAGCATTGTATTTGATTTAGTGACTGAGTGTTTGTTTTCTACCTAGCCGCACTCATCCAACGCTTGTCCATAATAAATGCCAAAGATCTTAAAATCCTCGTAGTCTTTCCTTATTATATGGCTTACTGTAAGAATCAGCTAGTATATCTGAAATAAAATTAGCTAGTATCATTACTAGTTTAATACGGATTTTAGTCTGAAATGAGTTTATAAACAAGAACACAAATAGACGGGGGAGGGAAGGTTAATAAATACTTCCTATTTAGAAAGAAGTAATAGCTTACTGCAAAAATTTCTCTCTCCAAAGTGATTTGAAATTACTAGGTTAATTTTAATAATAATCTCAGCTAACTACAAAAATTGGCTAGCAAAATACAATTTGATAAGGTAAGTACTGGCCCATCACACCATGTTATTGTTCATGTAAGCAAGCAATAACATCATTCTATATAGTCATTCATTCATTGTTGAAATACTTCTTTTGATTCATAATATAAGTTTACTTCTTATTCACATGCGAATTAAGAGTATTGAATGAGAGAAAATAATCATAATAAATTAATGATGCCTCTATTATATAAAGTTTGGATGTGTGAGGAAAAAATGTAAATGGAGGCGTGAGAGCATTTCATAGAGGATAAAGAAGTCAAACATGTACTAAATAATATATTGGAATTATAGTAAGGTTTATATTGTGAAATATAGAAAAATAAAAATAGTCTTAAATTTTGAAAAGAAAAGTGTATGACACAAAGGCATAATTACAACCTGCAAACAAAGATAAGTACTTAAATAGAAAAAATATAGACCTACCAGGAAAATTGAAAAATATGGGATTAGGGGTAAAAATTACTTTTCCAAAAACCATAAAAAATTCAAATTAAGGCACACAATTGGTGAGACTTTCTTCCTACTTGTCCAATTTTTCTCACCAAAGTGAAAATAGAAACCCATTTGATATTTAACTTCTCCAATTAAGAGTCTAAAGACTTATATGATTAACATTGTATGCCAAAAAAAAGTACTATTGGTCCCTCTAAATCATTGATTTCTGAGTTAAATAATATTTCAAAAAAATTAAATGCTAGTTTTAAAGAATTGATGTTCAAGATTTAGTTTGGTCAAGTTTTGGATTCAACTTCTATCATAGAGAAACTAAAGTCATATATGATATAACTCTACTGCGACATATACTAAAGACTAGAGTTCTGATAGTGTTTGACAAAAGACTATTATTTTGTTGTTTTAAATAAAATTTACATCTTATAATAGAAGGTAATTGTAGTTGTAGTCAATGACATAGCCATATAAATAATTGTAACTTTATGAGTATTTGTAAACTTAAAGTTAGAGCTGTTCAAGCACATCAAATTCTTTAGTGTAAAAGTGGTTTCAGCTTCATGCAGAAGCACCAACACCACAATGGATCTAACCTGTGGATTCTGTAGGAGCATATATATGCACAAACACAATTACATAACTAGGAGTATTTCCATACATTTCACATATGTACACCAAAATTATAAAAAATTTACTAATGTCTATCTAAAGAGATAGATACATAATTGTTAAATAGTTATGACTATATAACATAAGACTACTATATTTTTCTGTTTAGTGGATGCATTATGTAACACCTATAAATTAAAGGGCATGCATGCCTTTTAGAACACAATGATTGACTCTGTCCAGTCTTCTTGATATATAGAACTTTTTAAGGGTGATCAGTGATGGAAACTACTCAAAATATAGCATTATTAGTTTGCACATTATCCATGCTCAAATCCCTTGTTCTTTAGGACCATGTGCACCAACTAATATAGAATCCACTTTGTGGTTGATCATTGATCCTTGAGTCCTTGCACTTTATTATTTTGGTTAAAATAGTCCTGAACATTCATCCACCTATGCAACATGGGAATAGAAGAGCCTATTAACAAGAATTTGATCAATATAAGACTAGAAAGTACAGAAATTTGGTGTTACAATTTGAATTTGTAAATATCATATCTAAATCACTAGCTTTTGTTAATACTATATTACTCCAAATAAACTAAAATCTTAATTTATACAATAACCAGTTACAAAAATTTGGAGTTACAATTTGAATCTATAAATATCATATCTAAATCACTAGCTCATGCCAATGCTATATTACTCCAAATGAACTAAAAATTTGCACAATAGTCACTAGTTAGTTCCTCTCTTTGACATACTTTTCAAAGAATCTATAGCACACAAACTCCTTGTTCATATACAAATAGCACAAACAAGAATCATATAGCAGCAAAAATAATAATAATATTACCTGATTGCAACTAATTTTTCCAAAGATGAAACCTGACAGGAACAATCTCCAAGTTGGAAGTCCAATCTATGAAATCTGAAATTATGCAAACAGAAAATACATTGAAGAAACAACTTTTAAGGCAAAAAAATACAAATGCAATTTTATATGGGATTATTCATGGGATTTTTTGTCATAACAATCTAGATGGACAATATAAGACCATTTTCTAGCCACATGACAACTTTGCTATTGCTTGTTGAGTTTGTTGCCTTGCGTTGTTACAACTACAATAAAAAATTGTATCAGCTTTCTTTGGGTACTTCAGCCCTAATCCCTATATTGATCTAGTTCATGCCATTCATCTACACTATTCAGTTCAAAATCCTAGTCACCATGTATCTCGATAGCGTCACTTTTTGTTTCCGTATTTCTCCATTGGTTTAATATCATACTATTTGGTAAGATGCCTACCTATGTTTGACGACTTCCTTACTTCAACTCTCTCTACATGGCCATCCTTATTGATGCTAAGTATTGTGTCAATAACACCAAAGACTTAAAGGTTTTGCAACTTAGATGGTTACATCAAGCACTATTTAGTCATACCACGACCACCATGTGGAGGTGTTTGTTGCTGTTTGTTTGCCTATGATGAGTGACAAAACCTGCTTGAAGAGAAGTTCTAACATGTTTGCTGAATTTGATTTGCTCTACTCTAATGTTTATTTTGTTTTCAAAATGTTTCACTAACTTGTCTCCGTTGTTACAAAATAGTTTTGTTTTGTTGGTATACATCATATAATCAAACATTGTAAATCTACCAATTATTCCACTATTCTTTTAAAAAAAATCATTGGCATGTGCTCAATACTTGTGTTTTTCAACAAACTGTTTTGTTACAATAATAGATTCTTGGTACTTTTGGTAAGTTTAACATGTGTAATTAGGAAGTGTAACATGGAAGAGAAGCAAGTCATGAACCACTTATAACTTCAAATTCTAAGCAAGTAATTTTAATTCATAAGCATCCTTAACAGATATTTCACAGTAAACCTTTCATACTCATAGTCTTTCAGTACTTTATATATTTCGGAGGTAGTGTTACCTAGAAGGTGTAAAACAATAAATGTTTGCAAACAAAAATTTCTTTTTTAGACGAATTTTCTTCGGAAATAACACATAAAAAAGAATTACAGAAATAGTCCACATTAATTATTTTTTACAAAAAATAACTCTCCATTTCGATGCTGTGCGGGATGGTGCTGTGGGCAAGACATGCATGCTCATCTGCTACAACTGCAACAAGTTCCCCACTATAAGTATTTCAGCTAATCATTTCTTCAAATCTTCTTTTCTTGCTCAATCAATGGTTGCTTGCTTCATTATGATCTGACCTCATATGATTTGGTTCTTGAATCTTGATTCATCTCTTCCCCCTTTTTTTTCTTCTGAAGATTCTTTGATGCCAATCTTGATTTTCTTTTTTTACTTTGTTTGTTGGGTTTTGACAGGATTACATCCCCACTGTG
This sequence comes from Pharus latifolius, assembly GCA_019359835.1. Taxonomy (NCBI): domain Eukaryota; kingdom Viridiplantae; phylum Streptophyta; class Magnoliopsida; order Poales; family Poaceae; genus Pharus; species Pharus latifolius. The sequence continues at coordinate 41,141,671 of CM033323.1, read as the reverse complement.
TTTGACAACTTCAGTGCCAATGTTTTTGTGGATGGGAGCATTGTGAACTTGGGACTCTAGGACACAGCAGGTGGGGAGCTTAGATTACAGAAACACAAATTTTTTTTTTAAAGTATTTCTTGTTTGGTTTGTGCTTTGGAATGTTTTTTTTGGGTCCATTTTGATGTGAAATTTTTTTGCAGGTCAGGAGGATTACAACAGATTGATACCTCTTAGCTATAGGGGAGCTGATGTATTCATATTGTCCTTCTCTCTGGTCAGTAGGGCAAGCTATGAGAATGTTCTAAAGAAGGTACTAAGCAAGCTAATTCTTATTCTTTTTTTTTTGGCTATGCTAAGAATAAGATATTGTGATGCTAAATATTGCATTAGTATGCAACTTGTGGGCTTCCTAGGATCTTAGCATATGTTGAATAGTTCTTTTGACTTGTCCTTAGTTGTACATTGCAACAAGAGAGCTATTGATGGCAAATAGGCAAAAAGAGAGTGCTGAAAGACTGATCAATAGGTAGGATGCCTTGAACACATACCACTATATGTTGATATGAAAGTGCTATGATAAGATATCCTTCCATACAAGCATGACAACCTTCTAAAATGTTAATTAATTATCATGTTGTTGGCTAAACAATGCTCCCAACCTGCAGGGTTACAGAGAGAAACTTGTCGATATTAGGGAGGAGATAATACACAAGCGAAGAGCTAGTAAACTCCCAGGAGATACTGCATCCACTTTGAAAGCTTGGTGGCAAGCTCATTCTAAATGGCCATACCCTACTGTATGTGATAACATATTGATGCCATGATAATCTCTACTTATGGTATTTGGATGCTATTGCTCATGAGCAGTTCTTCCCTAACTCATTCAAGAAGACAAGGCTGGACTAGTGTAGGAAACAGGTTTACAGCTAAAACAAATCAACAATTGGTAAATCAACCAGCGTAAACGCAACTAGCACAGTAATCCTTCCTCATCCTCTACTGAAAAAACAAGAGGAAAAGGTATCATCTAGCAAAATTTTGCTAAAATTCTTCTCTACAAGCTTGTCACATTTTCAGCAATGCAAGTGATGGCACCGCCGAGCAATCTTGGTAGAATGTGGTTGGAAAGAAACTAGCTGTAAATAATGCTTCCATGAAGAATGCCAATATATTTCTATGCTCCTGAGACAACACTCAGACAAAGAAGGATCAATTGGTGCTTTCACGGATTTGTGATGGGTAGAAATTCAATCATTGGGCTTTCACGGATTTCTACTTAGAACACAAACATATGCAGTCGATATAACCAATCTCATAAGATGATAAAATTAGAATAAAAAACTGTGCTGGATGACACCATGAGTTTAATAATGAAAAATGGCCAGAGCATGCCTTTGAATGGCTTATACTATTGAAGTGCTGATAGCTGTGTGTAGTAAAGTTATGTGTTGTATTTTTTTGATTTTCTCATAGATATCTGTTACACATTTCGGGCATCGGGCCATGGCGTTATAGTCTTATGAGTGTGTATTTAATTTGAGGCATCCCTATCATTTTGGATGGTAGGTCAGTTTTTCAATTCACTGGTAAATTTTTCAGTTCAATAACTAAATTCAGAATCCAAGTCCCTTAAGTTGTGTGTTTAGTTTCCTGAAGCTAGATTGTTTGTTCCATTGAATGGTGAGTTCTTTCACTTCAGTGACTACTTTAGTTACTTTAGATGGATGTCAGGTTCTCACTTTATCGATAGTTTGTTCACATATCTTTGATCTTTACCTTACTAGAAGATGATTTCTTGTAGGCTCAACTTGAGCATTGTCATTTGGTTGTGTTGACTATTATCATGACTCTGCAGCAAAATAGGCCCTTGAATTCTCAGAATGTAGCTGATGCACTACAGAAGTTTAATCTTAAGAAAACTGCAATGCAGAAAGCACTGGATGCATTAGCTGACAGTGGACAGGTTTCCTTCAAGGAGTATGGCAGGCAGAAAATTTACCTTGCTCGGCAAGATCAATTCAAGATACCAAATGGCTCAGAACTTGAGGAGATGAAGAATGAAAATAGCATGCCACAGGAAGAACTCGCAGCTCAAAAGAAGGCAATTAGTGAGGTTGAAGCTGGTAAGTTTTCTGTACTCTGTACTCTGTAGTATATGGTCCTGTTATCTTTGAGTGTTGGCAATTTGATTGGAGCTCAAATATATCTAAGTACAAATCCAATTTTGCATAGGTACGAGCTCTGCAGTCAAACTTGACTCTAGAAGAAATTAATTCTAAGAAGGCTAAATTGCAAAGCGAAGTATGTTCCAAGGCCAGTCATTTATTTATAAATGTGTTCTTTTTAACCAATGTTGATGGTGGATCTCATGTTCATGAAGGTCCAAGAAATGGAAGAAAAGCTGAAGAAATTGCGGGGTGGAGTAATCTTGGTAAAACGTGAGGACAATAAGGTTATCGAAGAGACATTTACTGAGAAATTTAACCAGTGGAGAAAGCGGAAGAGGATCACACACCTTTGCTTGCCAGAAGTAGCCGTCGGGCGTGACGCGGCTGTAGAACAGGTCCACCACTGCCCACGAGTTGCAGTGGCCCCGCCCGCGAGTTGCCGTGGCGCCAGTCCTCACCCCCTCTGCCCCTCTACCGCACTGGACCTTACTGGCCCCTCTGCCGTGCTTGGCCACCAGCCTCGACCCCTCACCAAGCCAATCTGTCGCGTCGTGCCCGATCTGCAGATCTACCGCACCGCCTCCTCCCTCCGCCACAATCCACCTCCCTCCGCCGCAGGCTGCTGCCGCTCCGCCTCCTCCCTCCGCCGTAGGCTCCTCCCTCCGCTGCAGGCCGCTGCCGCTAGGAAATTGAGGTGGAGGTGCGGTGGGGATTGGTGGGGGTGCGGAATTGGTGGAGGATTAGTGGTGGAGAGGTGGGGGTGTCGGCGGTTGTGGGGGAGAGGCGCAGCGAGGGGATTTAGGTGGGGTGTCGGTCGGCCGTGAGGAGGGATAGGTGAATTTAGCGCGAGGGTTTATATTTGGCTGAAAAAAATCTCCCGAAATATTTTCTGTTATTTTTTCCTCTGGAAATTTTCTCTCTCAAAAGAATATATCTGCTATTTTTGTGGTAAAAATTTTCAATCTCAAAATAATATATCCGTTTTTGTTGTGCTGAAAATTTTTAGTTTTGCCAAAAAAATATATTATTTATTCCTAGCGGTAGATCTGTTAAAAATGATAATTTTTCCCAACTGACACATCGGTAAAAAATCAAAATTTTATTTTCACCAATACGACTGCTAGTAAAAAAAAGATTTTTCCAGCATAAAAAACATTGCCAGCTGTTTCACAGATCGTATATATTTTTTTCCAAACTGATCTACAGCTTGCTATATATTACTCATTCCTAGCAGTAGATCGACTAAAAATAATAATTTTTCCCAGCTGACACATCGGTGAAAAATCAAAATTATATTTTCATCTGCAGGACTGCTGAGAAAAAAGTTTTTCCCAGCAGTTTTACAGCTTGTGCTAGCCTACTGTGTTGTAGTGCATATCCTTGTCGAAGTCGTTATTCGGATCCGACATGTCCTGTTCATCAACCTGAGTGGCACTTGTTTCTGCAGTTGGCTCTTCTCCATGGTGGACCCAACACGTGTACCCCTTTTTGAAACCACGTCGGATCAAGTGGGCGACAATTTGAGATGAGTGGGTGAACATCTTAAGATTATGGCAGTCTACACAAGGACAGTACATATATGGTAAACCCTTCTTCGCCATGTCTTGCTCAGCAACCTTTTGGAAATCAAAAACACCTTTCATGTATTCCTCACCCACTCGGTTGTCATTATACATCCAGTCTCGGACCATCTGCAATTAATTAAATTCATACACATGCTAATTAGTAATACTCTATGTACGGTCGACACGCAATAAATTATATAAATATAGCTAGCTAGTGTTTGATGCGGAGTTTGCGGTATAAATTGTTAACTACTACTTGAACTGCAAGCAATTAGTTGGGGGCGTGGATAACACACATCATAAAGCAATTAAATAGCTACAGTACAGGTCGAAAATGAGTTACAACCAGGATTTGCTACTATAGCTTCCCCTCCCTCTCACTCTAATTTGTTCATATCGATATTGATGATGAAATCAAGTAATGTGTATGCCTTGGGAGCAAGTACCAACCTTGGATCCTCAAATTTTTGCCCCCAAATGCTCCCCCGGCCTTTCGAGATTTCACTCTTCCTTGCCCCAAATCTCTTCGAACTGGACAGTGTATGTCGAGCAAGAGTGTACTACTAGCTCAAAACATCCGCCAAAAGACCTTTTATACCAGGTTCAATACAGACGGTTCTATATAATACCGTCGGTAATATCGGTGCATATTTGAAGAACAGAATATCACTCACGGGTTTCACTTTATGAAACCGTCGGTAATATCAGTGCATTTTGTGTAGAACTATGACAGAAATATCACAAACGGTTATGAACTCAAAACCGTCCGCTTTAATATCACAGTCGATTTTTAATTAAGAACCGTCTGTGATAATTATAATATCACAGACGGTTCCGAGCTCAAAACCGTCCACTTTACTATCACAGTCGGTTTTTACCTCAGAACCGTCTGTGATAATTATAAAATCAACACTCTGCTCTACTATCACAGACGGTGATAAGGTCCGAACCGTCTATAATATCCTGAATTGTTTGCAGTCGAACCGTTCGACTAGTGGTTAGTTGTTCCACTTGTTTTTCATATTTGGTTCTATCTTATTTTCAATGTTAGTATTTAAAAAAATGAACGTTGAGACTATTTGGTCTTATCTTGTTTTTCATATTTGTTGTATATATATGTCTGTGGATGTTCAAAGAATTTTGATACTATTACAGTCGGTCCTTGTCGCGCCCCGCACAGGGTACCACGACTACTCCCGTGGAGACCTAGGTCGCTGCAGCTGGCCTCATACATACATACCACTGACTTCCCAGGATAAGTCAAGCACAGGAGTTCATTGCAGCAGAGTAACTTACAAAATATCATTCATAAACAGTATGGCCTGCTGGCCTGGTACAATAAAAGAGTAATACAATGCCTTCATGGCACAAATGGTCTAATTAAAACAAAAAGACAACTACTCGGCGGAAGCTAGGCGAAACCCCCACAGTCGTAAGAAGTTGACAGCAGAACAACACACATCAAGGCTCTGGCAGAATTGGCTCTCCTTCTGGATCCATGAAATCTTCCAAGCCTTCGTCTTGGTCATGAAGCGTTCCATCTATTGTTGATAAGTTGCAAGGGTGAGCACTTACGTACTCAGCAAGTCATAGGTAAGAGTAGAGATACGTATAGTAGAGATGACATGATCCTATGCTATTGAGGGAAAAGAGGTGAGAGGGTTTTTCCAAAAATACTTTTCTTCCAAGCTTTTCAAATCTCATGCTCATGGCAACATTTCATGTACTTAGGGCACAATCCACGTGCCTCTTAGCTATTATATGATCACTAAATTATGGTACTACCGCGACACGTCAACACATGACAGCCCACGGCAGCACCCCTTATCATGACAACACATGTCATTTGGGTAATCTTGAACTAACAAATTTTAATTTATAAAACAATACTTGTGTCACACCCCGTGGATTCAATCCACCGCGGCATACTCCTAAAACTCGGGAGCACGAAGTATTCGAATACATTTTAAACTCTGCAGAGGGGTACCAATTTACCCGCAAGATATATCCACTTTCATGCCCTTCCTATCACAAGGATTGGACCCCTGACTCACTTCATACTGTGAGCGGCAAGGTGGAGATAACAAGAACTTTTGCCAGGTTTCACACACAGTTCACCCCAGACCCCGTGGTTTTCTGCACGCAAACCATAGTTGTGGCAGGGTTACACAACCCCCACTAAATTGGCATCTTCCCCTCAGGGTCAGCGTGCATGATCACATCCTGTGATATGTGTTGGAGCGCACCCCGCGTAAATCGTGAGTTTGTCATATAGGGGTTCCATGTGTGATCCACATACTACTTGTTCAGGCCTGTCCCATACCAGGCTTGCGGTCGACACGTTAATCATGCCACTAGACGCACAACACAAGGTTCTAGGTCCTTATATGCCAGTGACCAGATCATACCACAATCCATGCACTTCCAGTGCTGGCACATCCTATGCGACCAAGCACCTCCAGTGCTTTCACCATTCCATACCAAAATACTGGTCACGGCTAGGGGTTTTATTTCATGAATATAAATATATATAATATTGTCGTGGTATTAAGAATCCCCCGGCAGGTTTTGAAGACGATCCTAGCGGAGATCACGCAGCGCGGGTTGACCGGGTGACCGGTCCTCCCCCGCCGGACAAACACAAGAATTGACACATGGATTTATACAGGTTCGGGTCCCGGTGGGGGCCCTAGTCCTGTCGACGCGCTCCCGACCGGAGTCTGCTGGGGAGGTGTTCTCCGGGGGAGAGGCTTCCGGAGGACGTCCGTGAGATTAGCTATTCCAAATAATAATGAATTGATCCTTTACAACAGAGGGGTACAAGGGCTATTTATAGCCTCAAAAAGAAGCAAAAAACCTAAACTACCCCGGAAGCCACCGTCGGATTGAAGGGTAGGACCGTCCTTCTTCCGGTCAAACGTCTTGGATGCTTGACAGGTGGTCGCTGATTCCCGAGGCGTCCGTCGCGTGACCTGCACGTGATAAACAAACAGGGATTTTACCTTTTAGGAGGGCGATGACGTCCGGGACCCCTTCGGAGAGCAGGGTCCCGGGAGCCAAAAAGGCGGCGCTCGGGGCAGGCACTGGAGGCCACCGTCCCGGGACAATGGCGGCGCCCGGGGCAGGCACCGGAGGCCACCGTCCCGGGCCAATGGCGGCGCCCGGGACCCGCCCGGGGTGCACGGTCCCGGGGGCCAAATGGCGGCGCCCGGGGCAGGCACCGGAGGCCACCGTCCCGGGCCAATGGCGGCGCCCGGGACCCGCCTGGGGGGTACGGTCCCGGGGGCCAGATGGTGGCGCCCGGGGCAAGCACAGGAGGCCACCGTCCCGGGCCAATGGTGGCGCCCGGGACCCGCCCGGGGGGCACGGTCCCGGGCCAAATGGCGGCGCCCGGGACCCGCCCGGGGGGCACGGTCCCGGGGGCCAAATGGCAGCGCCCGGGGCAGGCACCGGAGGCCACTCTCCCCGGGCAATCATGAACTTACCTGGACTTAACCGCGTGGAGATTTCCCCCAACAGCAGCCCCCCATGCCCTTCGGGGACGAAGCTTGAGCCCCCGGAGGGAATGGTTATGGTACCGGGAAAATCTCCGGGCGAAACCTCCGGACTAAAATCATCGGACGCCCCGCGACGCTTCGGTGTCTGTGCCGGGCGCTTTATGGCCGCGCCGTTTTCGCAATAAATGCACGCGCGGTTCGAACCGGTGTCTCGATTTGCGTGCCTGTCCCTTCGTTTCCCGCGCACGGTTTGAATTTCAGTGGTCCAGATTGCTCCGAGGGGGCCACGTGGCGCGCATCTAGATCTCGGCCAGCCTCTATAAATAGGGCCTTAGGGGGCCCCGGAAGCTCATTCCAAATCTTCAACTCCAGCTTCAGCTCTCCCGGTAGCGCTCTTCCGGTAGCTTCTCCGGTAGCCTTCTCCGGTAGCGATCGTCCGGGAGTTGTTGACTTAGCCACCTGAAAACTTAGCCACCCAAAGAAGAAAGAACTGACCTAATGGCGCCCAAAGGTCGAGCGAAGACCACGGAGGTGCCCCCGGAGGAAATCCCCGTGGATTTCCTCTGGGCCTCCGAGTTCTCGGCCTCGGACGCGGAGTCCCTGGTCAAGAAGGGCGTCGTCGAAGAGGGGGACATCCGGGTCCCCCTAAAGAAGGACGGAGCCCCCCGCCCCAGGCCCGGAGAGGTTGTGGCCTTTGAGGCCTTCCTCGAGGCAGGGCTCCGGCTCCCGGTGCACCCGATGCTCCGGGAGTTCCTAAAGGAGTACGGGGTGGCGCTCAACCACCTCACCCCCAACGCCCTCGTCCGGATGGGTCTCTTCATCTGGCTGTACAAGACGGCGACCGGGCGGGAGCCCACCCTCCGAGTCTTCCGGTACTTTTACGAGCCGGCAGCGCGGAGCTCCCACCTGGTGAAGGGAGGACCGAAGTCCCCCTTCGGCTCGGTGATGGTCCAGATGCTGCCCTCCCGGGTGGCGAACTACCCGGTGGCGGCCTCCCGGGACCACTGGGGGGACTGGCTCCGGAGGTGGTTCTACCTCCGGGTCCGGGACGAGGCGGTGGTCTACGCCCCGGAGCCTCCCACCTACAGCCGGTCATCCGCACCGAAGCCGCCGGTGTGGACGGACGAGGAGTTCGAGCTCCTCGGGAAGGTGGTGCTGGCGAAGAAGGCCCGCTCGATGCGGGACGCCGCGGAGGAGCTGGTGCTCCTGCGGCTTTCCCCCTTCTCACACGGGGGAAGGGGGATCGGCATGGGCCCGGAGCAGCGGCCTCCGGTCAAGCCGGTGACACGGCGTAAGTCCCTTGTATTTTTGTACTTGCAGTTTTTTACGGGAAATTGACTAACTTTTTACCTCTTACAGTGCGCCCGTACCCGGCGGCGAGGGACAAGGCGGAGCACCTCCTGGGGAGGTACTTCGCCGACGAACACGAGCGCATCGTGCGCCTCGTGGGGGAGGGGCCTCCCCGGAACTTGGTGGCTGAGGCCTACGGGCTCAGGCTTCCGGAGAGGAAGCCCCTTCCCACCCCCGGGTCTCATAAACGGGGGAAGGATGCTGCCGGGGGCTCGGAGCCCAAAAAGCCCCGGGTCCAAAAGACCCCAGCTCCGACGACGGCGACGGCGACGACGCCGGTGAGGGCCCGGGATGCGGCTCCCGGAGCCGAAAATGCCCGGGCGGCGCCCCGGGCAGAGGCGACGCCTCCGCCCCCGGAGGCCCCCGCCGAGGCCCGGGGGAAGGAGGTTGTTGTCGACGGGGCGGGGTCCGATTCGGCGGACTACGCCCCGTCGCCAATTCGCGTGACGCTCCTCTCACCTCTCCCGGCGGCATTGGCGCCGGAGAGGCTAGAGGTGAGGTTTTCGGGGGCGGCGCCCCCGCGCCTCTGGCCGGTTGATGAAGAGGGGGGGAGCCCCTCAGTCTTCGAGGTCCCCCCGGAGCAGGAGGCTCCGAGGGCCCTCCGGCCTGGGGCGGGGAAAGGCCCGATGATCCCCCCCCGGGCGGAGATCCCCGCCCAATCTTCGTCTTCGTCTTCGGAGGAAACTTCATCGACGAAGACGCCGGCGACGCCGGCCGTGCTCCCGGATTCAGAGGTCCGGGGGCCCTCTCCCGGCCGCGACAGGAGGGCCGGGCAAGACACCTCCCTACTTCCCGCGGGCGAGGTGGCCCGCTACGTGGAGGGCCTGCACAACCGGAAGGTGCAGGCCTTCGTAGCAGGAGGAACGCTCCACGAGCGTTTTGAGGGGCTCGAGTCCCTCGGAGCCCAGGTAACTCGAGCTCTCAACACTTCGGCTTTTTTCCTGCACTTAAGATTTTTCTAACTCTTTATGCATTTTGTAGGTAGCGACTGTTACCTGGGGCCTTGAGCAGCGGGAA